>OX333073.1:28949443-29309777 GCA_946863875.1 Alloplasta piceator | reverse complement strand
AAAAAACCATGGGCATCTTATCGACAATGCCAAGACTCCCTCTGCCTATCCACTTATTCACTCACCTACACCCACTCATGCGGATACTCACAAACGTGCACGCATATACACGCATATCAACGCAAGACATGCTGACGAAAAATTCCCTCCTCCCACACACGCACGTGCACGCATATACACGCAAGACATGGTGTCGAAAAATCCCCCCACCCGCACACACGCACATGCACTCATGTACCCGCAACACATGCTAACTGATAAAAACCTAAGATCACCTCTCTCCTCACCTGCCACAGACCGCAAGCCACCGCCACCAAGCCGCCCATGACTCACGACGTGGTTTGTGTCTCGGCTAAGTGGTTCGAGTCTCGGCTGAAAATGGTCGGTAAATGTTGGGTTAGGGATCTTGGGGTGGAATCGATCCTAGTACACTACTCATATGCGAGTGAACGAGACTAAGCGCGATTAAATACGACTAAATGGATCTAAACGCGATTAAATGCTACTAAACGTGACTTAACACGACTTAACGAGATTCAACGTGTTTAAACGAGACTAAACCTTGATGTATATAAAGTTATCAAAAATGGGAGGAGCCCTTCCAAGTTATGATGAAGATATATTAGAAGACAATCATTATTAAGGAATAAACTCCAGTCGCGCCAGGGAGCTGATACGCACGGGTTTTTTCTAATTTCGAATTTTAGAAGTATTTTCTGATTGATTTTACTTATTTCTGAAACTTTTTTAATTGTAATTTGTCTGAATCATATAAGAAGATGTCAATTCATTTTGATTCTTATGCAATAAAATAGAAATTATTCCTTTTCTTTTTTTTTAATGATTAAATTATTATCATTTTAATAGATTATGCGGTTTTTCGATGAAATAAATATATATATTGTTTTTTTTTGTTAAAAAAACTACAATTTTTCATAATATTTTTATCATTTGATTGAAAGAACATCGCAGTTATGCATAATCCACGTTTATATGACCCTTTTTTAAAAAAAATCAACAGACAAATGCAATTGTCTCAACAGAGAGACCTACAATAATAAGAAATAATATTTGAGTTGATATAAAAATTTGTGCGATGTAAAGAAAATAATAGACGAGCAAAAAAGGAAACTCTGTCTTGGCAATTTTTTTTATCACTCCTACATTTATGCTCCACATGAGGGACTATGAACAGAAACGATTGAATAAAATTTCGTGGAATTATCATTTTTGATTTACGAGCATGTTAAAAAATCACGTCTCAGATCACGTTCCAAATACAAAAGTGAATTGTACCATAATAAATACTCTTAGAGTATGTTGAGCTGTTTTTTCAAATACATTGAAAATGACATCTTTTTCATTTTTCAATCTCTTGATAGGTCATTATTTAAAAAATGTTATTATCTAAATCTCATTTAGCGTAGGGAGTCTAGTCTGAAATATCTACACTCATTGTAACAATGATTTCCGCATTTTCTAGATTCTTGAATTTTCAAAGTTACAATTATTCGAAATAATTTTTATCTGGTATGAACAAAGTCACAGTAAGGTAAAAAATTGCGTACCTACAACACTTTTTCAATGCACTGCAGAGAAATGATTTTTTTTTCAATTTACATCAATTTCATGCAGTGTTGGCAAAAGTTTAATCTGATTAACGATTGAAAATTAACGAGTGCATCACGATGATCGAGTGAAATAAATAAATCGTAATCATTTTTACTATCATTACGATTATTAATCTCCATCATTACTCTTTAATCTTCGTTTAAAAAATAATGATTGTTTCAGTTGAGTTAGATTAAGAGTTTCGATTGATGAATTCAATTCAGTTAGATTGAGTGAGTGACCGAATTGTTGATTGATTCATGGAGTAATTCATTGATTCCTTCAGTGATGACTCATTGACTCAATGACTGGAGTAAGTGATCTACGGATTACGCAATTAATCGATTACGTAATTGAGTGACCTAATTACAGTTGAAGAGTGGCAGCCATGCGTTTCTACACATCCCGACACTACACATCAGCTACCCACATGTCCGACTCTACACGTCCCCAACTGAACAGATCACCGACTCCATACAGCCGAATTCACATACATTGGACTCTCGATAGGAAACCCCCGATGAAAGTAACAAATCTCGCGGACGGGTCTTAATGCGCTCCGTTCCGAGAAAAACTCAAGAGTGTGTGTGTGTATGTATGTGTGGCACATTACATGTGTGGTGCTTACATTGGCTCTGTGCCAAACATGTCAAGATCAAAGCACTATATCTATAAATACTTCTCACAAAAAGTAACAAACTCCCGGCGTGTTACTGTTATCAGGATTCCAGTGTGGTATCAATTCGAGACGTCCAAACTCACATTCGCCCGAATCTACGCTGCAAAACTCACAATTACCCGATTCAACACTGCAAAAGTGCAGTTACCCCTCCCAACACGTCAACACATTGGTCCGAATGTACACATTAGCCCGAATGTACACTGCAAAACTCACAATGACGAGATTCGACACGGCAAAAGTCACATGTGCCCAGCTCACCATGGCAAAGTTCTACACGGCTAAACTCTACAAGTACAAATTCGACACAACCCCGACTCTACAAATCACCAAGTTTACACGAACAGTTATCTCGTGTCAGTTAGGAAGAATGCGAGATAATCAGGCTTGTCAGTAGCTTTCGGTGTCCAAGTTAACCGCTCGATAGTTTCAGGGGTCCAGGTGGACTGCTCCGTAATTTTCTGTGTCCAGGTTAACCGCTCGATAGTTGTCGGTGTCCAGGTGGATATCTTCATAGTTTTCGGTGTCTAAGTCGACCGCTTCATACTTTTCGGTACCCAGGTTGACTGTATCATAGCTTTCGGCGTCCAGGTAGACTAGATCATACTTTTTGGTTTCCAGGTTATTGACTGTATCATAGCTATCGATCTCTAGGTTAACCGCGCGACAATTTTCGGTGTCCAGGTGGACCGCTACGTAATTTTCTGTGTCTAGGTTGACCGCTCGATACTTTTCGGTGTCCAGGTAGATCGCTCTATAGTTTTCGGTGACCAGCGATATGTATCTCTTTTTTTGTGGCCAGGACCATCACTCGAGCTTCATTCTGAGAAGTCGGAAAATATTAAACGATCAACCTTGGACACTGAAAACTACGGAGGAGTACACTTAGACACTGCTAACTATAAAGTGGTTGACCCATACACCGTAAAGACGAACAAATATGAGTCGGTCGACCTTGACACCGAGAGCTATGAAGCGGTTGACCTGGAAACCGAGAACTATGAAGCGGTCAACTTGGACACCAAAAACTATCGAACGATCCACCTGCACTCTGAAAATTACGGAGAGGTTGACCTGGACACTGAAAGCTATGATACAGTCGACCTGGACAGTGAAAACCATGGAGAAGTTGATCTGGACACCGAAAGTTATGATACAGTCAGCCTGTACAGTGAAAACTATGAAGCGGTTGACTTGGACACCGAAAACTATGAAGCGGTTAAATTGGACACCGAAAACTATGAAGCGGTCGAGTTGGACACCGAAAACTATGGAGGGATCCACTTGGACACCGAAAGCCACTGACAATTCTCATTATCTCGCATTCTTCCTTACTGATGCGAGACAACTGATCGTGTCAACTTGCTGATATGCACAATCGGTGATGTGTAGAGTTGGTGATGTGTAGGGTCGGGGCTGCGTCGCATTTGTGCGTGTAGAGTTTGGAGGTGAGTTGGGCACATGTGATTTTTGCCGTGTCGAATCTCGTCATTGCGAGTTTTGAATTCTACAGTCGGGCTAATGTGAATTTTGTCGTGTCGAGACGGGTAACTGTGAGTTTTGCTGTTCAGGTTCGGGCGAATGTGAGTTTGGACGTGACAAGAATTGATACGATGTGAATCAGTGCGTGTAGAGTCGGTGGTGTGTTCAGTTGAAAACGTGTAGAGTCGGAAATGTGAGTCGATGATATGTAGATTCGGGATGTGTAAAAATGGCTTTCTTCAACAATTTATGTGTTATACAAACTGTCCCATCTTAAACTTACAGCTGATTTATCTCGAATAATACTGCTCTGATCAAAAATTGAGTACAATGAAACTTTTGAGGTTCAAAGGGAGACCTTAAAAAAATGTTTTTCGGTCCAAAATTTAACATGGCGGCGTTAAGATGGCCAACATATTTTTTTTTAATGAAAATAGAATTTTTTCATCAAATAATGTGTCAGGTCAAAACTAACACATTTGTAGGAATATTTTTTTGATACAGTCTAGAAGACTCACAAGGATTAGGTCTCTACGGCTCGTTACTTCCACCATATTTTTCGACTCCAAACGACTCGTCGTTATCCTCGATAACACTAAAATAGTCGAAAATGGTAATCTTATTATGGGCTGTATGAAAAAATGTCCCTACGATAGTTGTTAGTTTTAACCTGATAAATTTTTTGGTCAACAAAAAATCATATTTCCAATTTTTAAAACATGTCGGTCATCTTAACGCCCCCATTTTGAATTTTGGTCCAAATAACATTTTTTTAACGTCCCCCTTTGAACCCTAAAAGTTTGATTGTATTTAATTATTGAGCAGTATTTTTCGAGATAAATCCGCTGTAAGATTAAAATGGGATACCCTGAATATGAGGCTACACACGTCCAATGGTCAGTCATAGAATTGCTCTGCGCCATCCAAATTAGCGTTCCGTTTAGTAGCCCTGCTATGCTTATCTTATGAGGGAGTGTTTTCTGATCATGCAAGACAAGGATTCAAAGTCGAACATTGTAATTCAATACTTAGCTATCAAGTCAATAAGTTTCCAAGTCAGGACCCTGTCCGGGTAATAACAAAAATCGCTTCGTGAAAGTAGAAAGAATCTTCTAAGGAACTGTTAATATTCCGATCATGCAGTACAATGAGTAAAAAACGATGATTCAATATAACGTTCAAGGGTCGATTCGTCAGATTCTATGTTCAATTTCTGCCAAGAAAAATGGATCAGGCGGGGCGAGTCAGGGCCTAAAATCAACTAATGATTGCCCTATCGCATTTCTACACGTGATATTATGTTTTTATTAATAATTTTATTAGATTAATGAGTTTCCTAACTTAAAAAGTCGAGAATTGCCAATTTTGAAATTTTTCAACTGCTATAAATTTGAAAGGGTTGTCGAAAAAGTTTGAAAAAAATCCAGGGATCCTTTGTCATGAACTCGCCAAAAAGATTATTCATATCCCCCGACGCAACTTAAGTCAGTGTTAGGTGGAATCATCTGTTTATATCGAATGAAAATCACGAGTTGGTTTACTGGAGAATAAATATCTAAAAATAGTAGAAATTTTCACTTTTCGGGCTTCAATGAGGAAGATAATCTAAAAGTACAAACATTTTTCAGTACAATCATTCAAATAAAAATCCTCACAATTTTCCATTTTCCTTGAGCAGTTGATAAAGGCCGAAGACACCGGTGGACTTTCGAGTACGGCAACGGTAAACATCAAGGTTACCGATATTAACGACAAGAATCCGGAGTTCGACGGACTCCCTTACGAATTTTCAGTAATGGAGGGCGAGGCTAGAAAATTAATTGGCCACGTACACGCGGACGATGCGGACGAAGGTATAAATGCCGATGTCACTTACTTCGCACCCGACGATATTCCGTTTACCGTCGATCCCGAAACTGGTGACGTACTCACGAAAATTGCACTGGATTACGAGCAAAATCACGTACGAAGTTCTCGGTTTTTTTTTTCAAATCGTATATCCGATTTAGTGGAGAATGTTTCAAATATTTCTCTCCCACTTTTTAGGAATACAAATTTCTCGTGACAGCGAGAGACGGTGCACCTGATCATAGATTAGCAACTGCGACTGTAACTGTCAAAGTATTGGATGTCGAGGACGAAGTGCCGATTTTTCATCAGAGCAGTTATGAGACTCAAGTCAAGGAAAATGTTCCCGGTATCATGGTAATCCGAGTCGTTGTGAGTATCGATTTTTCTCATTAAGGCCTAGGTTTTCGATATTTTCTGAATTTTTTTTTCATCGGTAATAACTTTCAGGCTGACGACCCAGATACTAAAAAACAAATTAGTTACAAGATAAATCATGGTGACACGGATCTCTTCAGCATAGATCCGAAAACTGGCATTATCGAAACAATAAGAGGATTGGATTACGAAAAAGACAATCAGCATATATTAATCATTGGTACTCACGAGAATACCAGTGATTTGCCGGGTTCAACAACACGAGTTATAATCAATGTTCAGGTAATTCAAATCATTTGGTCCAGTTGATTACCATTTTTTGTTCTTTGTGTTCGTTTAATGTCCAATTTGATTATTCTCCAATATGCCTTAAGTACGTTTTTCTTTTCACGAAAAGAGAAAATAAGACTTTCATGCTAGTATTTTTAAATTATTGCAAAACTTTACGGAATCGTATTGAAAAAGAACTCAAGACGTGTGCATCTGTGAATGTGCGTGTGTACTACGTCCGCTGTGCTCAAAAAGTTAAATAGATGTATCTGCACAGTGCCTTGAGCTATCGAGCTAAAATTTATTCGCATTCATTTTATAATGTCCTCAAATGGTTTGACTTCCATAATTTTGCAGTTACTGAGTCCAAAATTTGTTGTATTCACATAATACACTCAGTCAAAAAATTAAAAGACCAGAAAAATGGCGAGATTTTTCAGTGATTTTCGAAAGGCTGTAACTTTGTAAATTCTGGTCGAATTTTTTTTTTTTTAACGCATTTCGAAGTTTGAATGGTCTAGTTTCGGAATCTTGAGTTGAAAAAATGTGGGCATCATCCTCGACGCAGTCGAAAGAAATATCACGGCAAAAATTTTCTCGACATTTTTTCTTTTTTCAAAACAGTCGTTGGGCTCCAAATTTTTTGGTTCGAGCTCAACCAATCTATGGATCGTTTGGCTGGATTCTTTGGCTTCAATTCCCTTTTTTTAAATTTTTGTGCTACGACCATTGTTCGCTGAGATATCGGCGATTGAACAAAAATTCGTATTTTTCAAAAATATTTTCGGTATCTCTGGAACTAATGATCGTACAGCGAGTAAACGGTGGGTTTCGGAAACTTAAATCTACCCTCTATAAGTGTCATAGATGAAATTTTTTTTTTTGGATGCTTAATTTTGACTTGAAAAAGTAAAAAAAAATAGCTTTTTTTCTTGTTTTAGAAAATCTACCACAACTTTACAGATATGGCGAAAAATACCAATGTTTTCAAGTTTTTTTTAAGCCCAATAGATACCTGAAAACCATGCCAATTTTTAAAACAATCGGTCGATCCGTTTTTTGTGACCGAATCATTGAACTTTTAGAAAAATTGAAGGAACACGTTTATTGATCCTTAAAGACCAATTAATGGTGTAAGGAATGAATGAAAAAGTTTTTCTTTTTTTTTCTCTCAAATTGACATTTAATGAGCGTGCAAGCTAAAAAAAATCAAATTCCGAAAAAAAAATTTTTTTCCAATTTTGTCATTTTTTTTAATTTGAAAAAATAATTTATTGACATTTTTTCCACAATTTTGCATTCAATATTTAATAAATATCGAAAAAAAAATTTAGCCCTCAATTTTGACTTAAAAAAAACAAAAAAGGGTTTTTTCTTGTTTGAAAAAATCTACATCTTCGTAAATATTGCGAAAGGTACCAAGGTTTGCAGGTTCTTTTCCAGCTTCATGCATACCAAAAAACCATGCAAATTTTTGAAACGATCGGTCGAGCCATTTTTTTTCCCAGATCGTCAAACTGTAAAAAAAATAAAGGAGCACGTTTATGTATCCTCCACCACCAAGTAATGATGATAAAAATGAAAAAAAGTGTTTTTTCGCAATATTTACGAAGTTGTGGTAGATTTTCCAAAACAAGAAAAAATCCTTTTTTTATTTTATTTTTTAAGTCAAAATTAAGCGTTAAAAAGTTTTTTTCCCGATATTTATTAAATATTAAATGCAACATTGTGAAAAAAATGTCAATAAGATTTTATTTTCAAATTGAAAAAAAATTTGAAATGTTTGAATTTTTTTTCTTTCGAAAGGCCCTAGGGGTATACGTGAAGGGAGGAATCGGCTGCGATTCAGCCAGTGGTTCCCAATAAAATTAGACAATTTTTTGTATAACGTTTCGATCCTTATTCGGATCCTCTTCAGATTTATTATTTCTAAAAATTACATTCATCTTAGTCTTATTTTGTATAATAGGTTTTGATATGATTTGACATGGTTGACATTATAAGCTTATGTGTTGTGTGTCATGACTGACCTGAATTTGTATGGGTAATTTTTTATCCAATTGTTGGTTTGGATATGCGGCCGTGTAGAGAAATGTTGAAGGAAGGAATCGGTTGCGATTTGGCCGGTGGGTCCAAATGAAAATGGACAATTTTTCGTATAACGTTTCGATCCTTATTCGGATCCTCTTCAGATTTATTATTTCTAAAAATACATTCGTTTTTTGTCTTATTTTGTATAATAGTTTGATATGTTTTACATTATGAACTTGAGTGTTGTGTCATGACTGACCTGAATTGTATGGGTAACTTTCGATCATTTGACGAATCTTGGACAATATACATTATGAATTTATTGTATCAAGACGGGTCGTTTTTTTGTGATCCTTGATGTCTGCGAGAGAAAGGGTTTTGATATTTCAATGGTTAGTTGATGATTTTTGTGAGACAATGTGTACGTGTTATTTACCTATGATTTTCATATTTGATATTTTCCAAGATTCATCTCTGATCAAATTTAACAATGTTCATTACATAATGTAATTAAACGGTCAAGATGTTTCGAGAGCTAAGTAGCGACTGAGTATTGAGAATGAGAGAGGAGCTATTTATGTTGTTGGGGTGATGCGATTGAGTATTGAATAGTGGGGGATAATTTTTACGGTTGGGGAAGTTGCCGTTAATTATTTTCGTGTACCGGTTTCGTCATGGTGTCGGTTTTAAACCGGTTTTAAATTTGTAACTGTTGGTTTGGTGATGAGTTATAAACTGATGGTTGTTAATTTAAAGTTTTTCAGTTATTATTCAGAGTTTTGCTAAATTATTGAATACTATATGTTGCTTAGTTTGTCAATGTCGGCTCTGAAATTGATCGCTTAGGAGTGTGCTTTTATCTGTATCATTTCAAGAATTAATCGCTTTTTTAGCCATTGTTCATTATTTAAAATTTTTACATCATCGAATTTAAAATTGTGTTTTAATTCAATTCCGTGTTTGGCTAACGCTGTATTCTGTGTGTTAGTGTATTTTAGACTATTTTTGTGTTCATTGATTTTTGTTTTTAGATATCGTTTTGTTTGTCCTATGTACAATGCATCACAATCGTTACAATCGATTTGGTAAACGACGTTTGATTTGTTCATTTTGTCTATTTTGTCTTTAGTGGAACCGATAACTACCAACTAATTTTATTTGATGTCGTCTCACTTTACACTAACGTGCCGTTAGAATTGGTCATACAAAGCCTCCAAAAACGATCAAATCTTTTCTCCGAAAAATTTCCACTAAACGAAATAATAAAAACATTAGAATTCATAATGTTCTCAACCTTTTTCACCTTTAACGACAAAATATATCAGCAAATATTTGGTTTACCAATGGGTTCACCGTTAGCCCCGATATTATCAAACATAGTCATGATCGATTTAGAAACAAACTGCTTAGAAAAACTAAAATTCATAATACCAATCTATAAAAGATACGTAGACGATATTATCATAGCTCTACCGCCCAACAAAATAGATTCAACACTTAATCTCTTCAACTCATATCACACCAAACTACAGTTCACAATTAAAGTAGAAACAAACAACAAAACACCATTTCTAGACATCTTATTAATCAGAAAAAATAACTCAATAATTACAGACTGGTACAGAAAACCTACTTGGTCAGGTCGATTCATAAACTTTTTCTCTCACCACCCTCTTAATAAAAAAAAGGAATTATAATGACGTTGGTGGATAGAGCAATAAAACTATCGGATGTTTCCTTCCATCAAAAAAACATTGAACTAATCAAAAACACAATGACACGAAACTGCTATCCAATTTCCTTCACAGAAAAAATAATAAGACAAAGACTGACAATAATGAATGCACAATCAAATACGAGCAACACATTCGACTCCTCTAGATTGATAAATTTTCCATATACTGAAAATATTCACCACCAACTAATCCGTCTCTTTCGACAATTCAATATAACATTAGTTACCAACAACCAACACAATATTCACTCTATCATCGGTTCCACCAAAGACAAAATAGACAAAATGAACAAATCAAACGTCGTTTACCAAATCGATTGTCACGATTGTGATGCATTGTACATAGGACAAACAAAACGATATCTAAAAACAAGAATCAATGAACACAAAAATAGTCTAAAACACACTAACACACAGAATACAGCGTTAGCTAAACACGGAATTGAATTAAAACACAATTTTAAATTCGATTATGTAAAAATTTTAAATAATGAACAATGGCTAAAAAAGCGATTAATTCTTGAAATGATACAGATAAAAGCACACTCCAAAGCGATCAATTTCAGAGCCGACATTGACAAACTAAGCAACATATATGATTCAATAATTTAGCAAAACTCTGAATAATAACTGAAAAACTTTAAATTAACAACCATCAGTTTGAAACTCATCACCAAACCAACAGTTACAAATTTAAAACCGGTTTAAAACCGACACCATGACGAAACCGGTACACGAAAATAATTAACGGCAACTTCCCCAACCGTAAAAATCATCCCCCACTATTCAATACTCAATCGCATCACCCCAACAACATAAATAGCTCCTCTCTCATTCTCAATACTCAGTCGCTACTTAAGCTCTCGAAACATCTTGACCGTTTAATTACATTATGTAATGAACATTGTTAAATTTGATCAGAGATGAATCTTGGAAAATATCAAATATGAAAATCATACGTAAATAACACGTACACATGGTCTCACAAAAATCATTAACTAACCATTAAAATATCAAAACCCTCTCTCTCGCAGACATCAAGGATCACAAAAAAACGACCCGTCTTGATACAATAAATTCATAATGTATATTGTCCAAGATTCGTCAAATGATCGAAAATGACCCATACAATTCAGGTCAGTCATGACACGACACTCAAGTTCATAATGTAAAACATATCAAACTATTATACAAAATAAGACAAAAAACGAATGTATTTTTAGAAATAATAAATCTGAAGAGGATCCGAATAAGGATCGAAACGTTATACGAAAAATTGTCCATTTTTATTTGGACCCACTGGCCGAATCGCAGCCGATTCCTTCCTTTAACACGTAATTTTTGATCATTTGATGAATCTTGGATGATATTCATAATGAATTTATTGTATCAAGACGGGTCATTTTTTTGCGATCTTAGATGTCTGCGAGAGAGAGGATTTTGATATTTTAGTGCTTAGTTAATGTTCTTTGTGAGAAGGTGTGTATATGTTATTTACCTATGATTTTCGTATTTGATATTTTCCAAGATTCATTTTTGATCAAAATTAACAATTTTCATTACATGATGTTGTTAAACGGTCAAGATGTTTCGAGAGCTTACATAGTAGCCACTCACAGTGGGGCCAAATCCTAAAAAGCTAGCCAAAAGTCGAAAACGTTACAAATTCGGCTGAGAGTCAGTACCCGGGGGTTTTTAGGGTCGCTGATTACGAATCCGAAGTCAAAATTGGAAATAAAAACAAAATGGCGGATTTGAAGGCCCAAAAAGCTGGCAAAACGTCGAAAGCGTTATGAATTTGGCTGAAAGTCAGTACTCGGGGGTTTTTGGGGTCGCTGACTATGAACCCGAAGTCAAAATTGGAAATAAAAACAAAATGGCGCATTTGAAGTCCCAAAAGGCTGGCAAAAAGTCGAAAGCGTTATAAATTCGGCTGAAATTCAGTACTCGGGAGTTTTCGGGGTCGCTGATTATGAATCCGCAGTCAAAATTTGAAATAAAAACAAAATGGCGGATTTAAAGTCCCAAAAAGCTGGAAAATAGTCGAAAACGTTATAAATTCGGCCGAAAGTCCGTAGTATTTCTTGTGCGTAATTCTTTAGTCCTCCTTCGTTTTGTCCGGTCACTATTCTATACAAATTCTGAAGAAGGCCGACCCAAATTTGCAGATTTTTCCGAAGATTTTTTTGATTCTTCGGAAGAAATAAACACGCTCAACCACTCAGAATATTGTTGCAGAAATCTCTCTTCATGTCTTGATGCGTGCTGCCACTTTTTATGCAAAAGATGCAACAACTTGCGGAGGGCAGTTTTTGCATTGTCTGATAGAGCGAAGGGGCGTTGCAATTTTGTGGACACAACATTTTCGATTATTGCATACGTTTCAGGCACTCCTCCACTCAGGTGACCTTTCGTGATCGAAAAAATTTCCTTCCTTGTTAAGCCACATCCTCCACGTTCATCAGCGACTGATTCTAAAATTAAAAAATATACTATCTACATAGATGGATAATTCCATATTCAACCTCGTTTCTATTATTTATTTTTAAATATTATTTGAAAATAAAAATAAAATATGCATAAAAAAGAATTACGGTCCATAGAACTCAATACATTAAACTCTCTGATATTCTGTCCCCTCTGGGGCTTGACCATATAAATAAGAGGCATATGAGGGATTCTCTGTCAACTCAGCCACAGGTTTCGGTAGAAAAAAAAATTAATTTGTGTGGTTTCATTTTTTTACCCTAGAACCTTGATCCGTGTCACTCTAGTGATCTTTTCGTGATATCGTCAGATATACTGAAAGACTAATTTTTTCAGTCCAAAAAGTGGCCTTTTTGAATAAAAAAATAATCATTCTATTTTTTGGTAAAAAATCAGCGTTACCGGAACGTAAAAACTATTTCAAATATTGCGCTTGAATGCTAACACAAAACTACAACTTTTACGTGTAGACATTTTTTTTCAATTACTTCAAATTTCCGAGATATATTCATTTGGAAAAAAAATGGCGATTTGTCAAATTTTTAATTAAAAAATGTGAAGAAATCCACAAATTAGTAGCACTTTAATATAACCAATTATGGGGCACATCTGAGATGGTCGAAAAAAAGTGGCTGAGTTGACAGAGAATCCCTCATATATAGATATAGCGCTCTTCAACTCGACCGACCGCGACACGCTGCTTGGATGGGTGCCAATGTATTTCAGTGTACAATGAAGACCGCAATAAAATTCAAGAAAAAGATTCAATTCAAGAAAGACATTCCGCGTCGTTAATGTACGAAATTCAGAAAACTAAGTTTTATATTGCAAAAACTCGTTGCAATGACACGCGCGCGGCTTAGCGCAGCCATTTTCGATGTTTCCCATTCAATAATACATCCATCTACAACATGTGATAGGTCAGCTCGTGGAACACTGTGGAACTTATCAACTTTTCTCTACGTTTTTGGAATTTTCACTAGTAATTTTCCGTGAATTTTCGTACAAATGATTCATTTATTATTATCGCATGAACTATTATTATCACTTTTCAGTTACACAATGATTTCTACTCACTTCCAGCTGTTGATTCCATTCAAAAAAATTCGTATTGGATGTATTGTAAAGTTTTGGCGTCCTGTCCAATACACCGTTGAAATGGTCATTTACTGCACGACGCGTCGAGCTCGCTCGAGGGCTCCCTTTCAACTGCCGTATAAAAGCAGGTATAAGGGCTAGGGCCCGCTGATGCCAAGAATTTGACCTTCGGACTCTTCCCCCACCTAACCCACGACTAAAAATTACCGAAACTTAAACTTTATTTTTCGACTTTTGGCCAGCTTTTTGGGATTTGGCCCCACTGTGCGCGACTGAGTATTAGAGACGAGTGAGGAGGTATTTAAATTGTTGGGGTAGTGGGATCGAGTATTGAAGGGTGGGGGGTGTTTGTAACGGTTAAGGAAGTTGCCGTTAATTATTTTTGCATCCTGGACGAATTATGGTAACGAGTCTTGAACCGGTTCTGTATTGATAACTGTTAGATTTGGTAATCAATTTTCAACCGATGGCTGGCAATTTAAGGTTTTTCAGGTATTATTCAAAGTTTTGTTAAATTATTGAATTATACATACTGTTCAGTTTGTCGATGTTGGTTCTAAAATTAATCGCTTTGGAATGCGCTTTAATCTGTATCATTTCAAGAATCAATCGCTTTTTTCCCCCACTCTTCAATACTCGATCCCACTGCCCCAACAAAATAAATACCTCCTCACTCGTCTCTAATACTCAGTCGCTGCTAAGCTCTCGAAACATCTTGACCATTTAACAACATCATGTAATGAAAATTGTTAATTTTGATCAAAAATGAATCTTGGAAAATATCAAATACGAAAATCATAGGTAAATAACATGTACACACACTGTAAAAAAAGATATGAAATTTCAAATATTTTTACGATACAACTGTCACGGAAATTCACAAACACGGAATATGAAATGCAAATTCATACACATGTATAGTAAATTTAAAGCAGATATATTAATTGCAATATACTATTTAAAATTTCAATATGCTGTTTGAAATTAAATATACATGTATAGTAAATTTCAGAAGAGATATTAATTTCAATATACTATTTGACATTCAATATACATAGTGTAGGAAAATCAACAATTTTGTCTCAAATTCAATATTTGTATATTAAAATTAAAAGAGTGAACATTGAAAATTAATATCCCCGTATATGAAAATGGTTTTTATATACTTTTTCGCAATTTTAAGATACATTATTGGAAGTTAATACACTTATGTCTTAAAATTACAATCAGTCACGGTGAGAAATGTCTTCAAATTTAATATAAAAAATAATATTTATGAGAGCGTCACGGTTTTTTTCAAACAGTTTTGAGGATTTACATAACGAATGAAGGGCCAGAAGCTCTGAAATTAAGTTATGAGGGGTCACTTAACTTATGAGGGATCAGTAATCATGGAATTGAATTTTGCGGCTTCACATAACCTGCGGGGGTCAGAAATTAAGTTATAAGGGATTACTTAAGTTGTGAGTATTTACTTAAGTTATGAGGGGTCAGGTATTCTGGAAAACAGTTCTGAGAGTTCACATAACTTGTGAAGAGTCAAGGGTCCTGAAATAAGGTTATGAAAAGTTACTTAACTTATGAGGGGTCAGGAATCCTGGAATTAATTTTGCGGCTCTACAAAATCTACAAGGGGTCAGGGGTCACGAAATTAAGTTATGAGGGGTAACTTAAGTTTTGAGGGGTCACTTAAGTTATGAGGGGTCAGGTATTATGTAATAAAGTTTGGAGAGTTGACATAACTTATGAGGGGTCGGGGGCCTTGAAATTAAGTTATGAGAGGTCGCTTCACTTATGAGAGGCTACGGTTTTGTTCAAACATGTTTTGAGGGCTTACATAACTTATGAGGGGTCAGGGGCTCTAAAATTGAATTATAAAGGATCACTCCAATGATGAGAGATCAGGTATTCTGGAATAAAGTTTTGAGAGTCCACATAACTTATGAGGCGTTAGGGGCCCCGAAATTAAGTTATGAGAGGTCACGGTTTTATTCAAACCAGTTTTGAGGGTTTATATAACTTATGAGAGGTCAGAAGCCCCGAAATTAAGTTATGAGGGGTTAGCGACCATAGAATTAAGTTTTGCGACTTTACATAATCTTCGAGGGGTCAGGGATTGCGAAATTAAGTTATGAGGGGTAACGTAAGGTCTGAGAGATCACTTAAGTTATGAGGGTTCACGTATTCTGGAATAAAGTTCACATAACTTATGAGGGGTCAGGGGATTCGAATTCGCAAATCAAAAACCAACTTTCATGTTTCATTGCTCATTCAAAAGCATATACAGTACTGAGCAATTGGAGTGGGATTTTTTTGAGAGCCTGTATTTTTGCAAAAAAAAATCGAATTTGGAAAAACCACGACACATGGTAGATCGGAAATTTCATCAGCTTTCGATTGCGACCACGCTCGTCGCGATCGGTCAAGAATTGCGGGCGTGGGAGGCAAAAAGGTGGGGGAGTGCAAAATCGGGCCTCCCGCTAGTGTCGGGATTTTAGGGTTGCGAGTGCCCCAGAGGTTCTGTGCGGTATCAAACGAAAGGGTATCACTCAGAGATGAAAAAAAGTTGCATTAGAATCGAATCCCCCACCCCCCGAGGGAGGGGTGGTGCCAAAAGGGTGAAACGGTATGTTGGGCATAATGAGAAAAGGGTTCGTCCAATCGGGTTAATTTTTTTTCGAAAATCATTTTTATTGAGTACTCCGTGACCCTGTAGAAAAAAACCTGAGAAAAACCGCCCCTGAAATGAAAATTCACGTGTCTCGCCGGAACACATTTTCATTCGCGAGCATTTTTTGCATCGAAAAACTCGACAAAAAATTTTTTCAATTACGCCTCTTTAAAAAAGACATTTCAACGAATGAAGTCGTATTTTTTTCATATTTTTCCTATGCCTGGTTCATCTCAACAAGGCATTTGAAAAACGCGTTGCGAATCGAGATTCTTTCGATGGTCGTGGCTTTCCACAATGGATGAGTACCACTGTTGAGGCTGTTTTCGATCAGTCGTATTCTCATCCCCACCATTTTTTCACGAGCCAATCAAAAGACTTCATGGGACTTAGAATATTTTCGATATCTCGTGTTCGTCCTGGAGCGCGTACCATGGAGAGAGACTCCCGTGTCGCTATCCAGAACTTGGAATATTTTTGCGACAAAATTTTGCTTCCTCCCGCCAATCGAGCGACTTTTTGGCGTATTTTGCGAAACTTTTAGTTTTATTAGGCGTAAAGTAACGAAGATTTATATGCAATAAATTACAATACATCTTTAAAACGTAGATTTATTTGCATGATGAAAAAATAAAGGAATTTGTTTTTCCCTGATTATTTTTCAGGTAAAAATGCATGATGGCATGATTATTAATTTAATTGCAAACAAGAATGTTGAAACGTTGCAACAAAGTGGTAGCCCTGAAAAGGACCCTTTTAGTTTGATTAGGCATAAAGTAACGAAGATTTATATGCAATAAATTACAATACGTTTTTAAAACGTAGATTTATTTGCATAATGAAAAAATAAAGAAATTTCTTTTTCCCTGATTATTTTTCAGGTAAAAATGCATGATGGCATGATTATTAATTGTATTGCAAACGAGAATGTTTAAACGTTGAAAAAAATTAGTAGCCCTGAAAAGGGCCGTTTATTTTTTCTTTCTCGTTTTCATCGAGTTGATTTGCAACATTTTCAATAACTCGCGGTTCGAATTTTTCTATAAAAAAGTTCGATACCTCGCGCGAAGTGGACGAGAGTGCGATCAAAAAATAATTCTCGCAGCATACCGTGCTCATCTCGAAATTTCATTTTTTTTAAATCTTTCATCGAGCATAGAGTTTTCCCAAGTACAAAATAATTTTTGGCACTGAAAAAAGCCATTGCATTTTATCAAATTCGATCGCGTCGATCCACAAAATTCATAAAGTCGTCATCGCCGGTTTGAATGTGCTGAAAAAAACATAAATTTGGAATACCTAAAAACATCCATTTTTATCTGCGGAGAGTTGTATTACGTTGAAAAATTTTGATGGCTCTGAAAAGGGCCGATTTTTATCTCGAGGCGTCGTGGCGTCGAGTTTTGAGATGAATCTATCGCTGATTCATTTCACGTAGAGTGGGGAGAGAGATGCGCACACGTCGAGCAGCGAGAGGCGACTGAAGCAAGAGCCATGCGCGCCACGGCTTTATATACACTAAGGCCAAGCGGTGGCGCATCCTGATTGGCCCGTGAAGCTAGGAAGGGGATGGCTGTGCGTACCGAGCCTCTGATTGGCCAGATGACAAGCTCCAGCATGTCTTTTGCCTATTCTTCCGAAATCAAAGATTTTTAAGGACTTGGCAAATTTTCGCGACAAAATTTTGCTTCCTCGCGCCAATCGAGCGACTTTGACGTATTTCACGAAACTTTTCGTTCATTTAGCGTAAAGTAAAGAATAATTCTATATGCAATAAATTACAATATGTTGATACAACGCAGATTTGCATGTTCAAAAAATTAAAAAATTTCTTTTTTCCTGTTTTTTTTGCTCAAATTTTATGATGGCATGATTATTTATTTTATTGCAAACAAGAATGTGCAAACGTTGAAAAGAATTGGTAGCCTTGAAAAGGGCCGTTAATTTTTTCTTTGTTGTTTTCCTTGAGTTCATTTGCAGAAAGTTCAATAACTCTGATTGAATTTTTCGATACTTTTCCACTTCGTGGAAGGTATCGAAATAACTCGGTGATTAAACTTTCTGCAAATGAACTCAATGAAAACAACAAAGAAAAAATTAACGGCCCTTTTCAGGGCTACCAATTCTTTTCAACGTTTGCACATTCTTGTTTGCAATGAAATAAATAATCATGCTATCATAAAATTTGACCAAAAAAAATCAGGAAAAAAGAAATTTTTCAATTTTTTGAACATGCAAATCTGCGTTGTACAAACATATTGTAATTTATTGCATAGAATTGTTCTTTACTTTACGTCAAATGAACGAAAAGTTTCGTGAAATACGCCAAAGTCGCTCGATTGGCGCGAGGAAGCAAAATTTTGTCGCGAAAATTTGCTAAGTCCTTAAAAATCTTTGATTTCGCAAGAATAGGCAAAAGACATGCTGGAGCTTGTCATCTGGCCAATCAGAGGCTCGGTACGCACAGCCATCCCCTTCCTAGCTTCACGGGCCAATCAGGATGCGCCACCGCTTGGCTTTAGTGTATATAAAGCCATGGCGCGCATGGCTCTTGTTCCAGTCGCCTCGCGCTGCCTGACGTGTCCCCATCTCTCTCCCCACTCCACGTGAAATAAATCAGCGATAGATTCATCGCAAAACTCGATGCCACGACGCCTCGAGATAAAAATCGGCCCTTTTCAGAGCCGTCAAAATTTTTCAACGTAATACAACTCTCCGCAGATAAAAATGGATGTTTTTAGGTATTCCAAATTTATGTTTTTTTCAGCACATTCAGACCGGCGATGACGACTTTATGAATTTTGTGGATCGACGCGATCGAATTTAATAAAATGCAATGGCTTTTTTCAGTGTCAAAAATTATTTTGTACTTGGGAAAACTCTATGCTCGATGAAAGATAAAAAAAAAAAAAGAAATTTCGAGACGAGCACGGTATGCTGCGAGAATTATTTTTTGATCGCACTCTTCCACTTCGCGCAAGGTCTCGAACATTTTTATAGAAAAATTCGATCCCCGAGTTATTGAAAAATTTGCAAATCAACTCGATGAAAACGAGAAAGAAAAAATGAACGGTCCTTTTCAGGGCTACTAATTTTTTTTAACGTTTGAACATTCTTGTTTGCAATACAATTAATAATCATGCCATCATGCATTTTTACCTGAAAAATAATCAGGGAAAAAGAAATTTCGTTATTTTTTCATCATGTAAATAAATCTACGTTTTAAAAACGTATTGTAATTTATTGCATATAAATCTTCGTTACTTTATGACTAATAAAACTAAAAGGGTCCTTTTCAGGGCTACCAATTCGTTGCAACGTTTCAACATTCTTGTTTGCAATTAAATTAATAATCATGCCGTCATGCATTTTTACCTGAAAAATAATCAGGGAAAAAGAAATTTCTTTATTTTTTCATCATGCAAATAAATCTACGTTTTAAAAACGTATTGTAATTTATTGCATATAAATCTTCGTTACTTTACGTCTAATAAAACTAAAAGTTTCGCAAAATACGCCAAAAAGTCGCTCGATTGGCGGGAGGAAGCAAAATTTTGTCGCCAAAATATTCCAAGTTCTGGATAGTGACACGGGAGTCTCTCTCCATGGTACGCGCTCCAGGACGAACACGAGATATCGAAAATATTCTAAGTCCCATGAAGTCTTTTGATTGGCTCGTGAAAAAATGGTGGGGATGAGAATACGACTGATCGAAAACAGCCTCAACAGTGGTACTCATCCATTGTGGAAAGCCACGACCATCGAAAGAATCTCGATTCGCAACGCGTTTTTCAAATGCCTCGTTGAGATGAACCAGGCATAGGAAAAATATGAAAAAAATACGACTTCATTCGTTGAAATGTCTTTTTTAAAGAGGCGTAATTGAAAAAATTTTTTGTCGAGTTTTTCGATGCAAAAAATGCTCGCGAATGAAAATGTGTTCCGGCGAGACACGTGAATTTTCATTTCAGGGGCGGTTTTTCTCAGGTTTTTTTTCACAGGGTCACGGAGTACTAAAAAAAAATGATTCTCGAAAAAAAATTAACCCGATTGGACGAACCCTTTTCTCATTATGCCCAACATACCGTTTCACCCTTTTGGCACCACCCCTCCCTCGGGGGGTGGGGGCTTTGATTCTAATGCAACTTTTTTTCATCTCTGAGTGATACCCTTTCGTTTGATACCGCACAGAGCCTCTGGGGCACTCGCAACCCTAAAATCCCGACACTTGCGGGAGGCCCGATTTTGCACTCCCCCACCTTTTTGCCTCCCACGCCCGCAATTCTTGACCGATCGCGACGAGCGTGGTCGCAATCGAAAGCTGATGAAATTTCCGATCTACTATGTTTCGAGGTTTTTCCAAATTCGATTCATTTTTTTGCAAAAATACAGACTCTCAAAAAAATCCCACTTCAATTGCTCAGTACTGTACTATTATATTATTTCGGCACTCCAGCATTCAGATATCATACAAGTAGAGGCACTTCACAAGTAGTCGATAGCGTAATAGGTAGCGTGTTAGGTAGATAGGTAGGATGGTAGGCAGGGTGGAGGGTTCGATTCCCGGTCCCAGAGAGAAATTAGATCGGGCTATTCGTAAAGATTTTTGTTTTTTTTCTGTGAATCTCTTTTTGGGGTCGGTAAACTATGAATATTAAATTATTTTGCAAGGGCTATATATTTTTTATAACATGTTTAACAACAATTAATTTAGCTACGCTAACGTGATTTTCATGAAATGAATATGAAAATTCAGGCATGTATTGTGATTTTAAAATAAACGCGTACATTAATTTTAATACACATTTTTTGATCAATAATATACATGAAATTGAAATTTCAATGGCATGTATATGATTTTTCAAATACATCAGTATTTTAAAATTTAACTGCATACTTTTATTCTTCAAATTCGGGTCCATGAATTTTCAATACTGAAATTGAAATTTCATATACGGTATCTGCAAAAAAACTTCCTACACATGTATATTAATTTCAATGCAGATTTTTTTAACAGTGCACCTTCGCACAAAGAACCCCGAAAGATTTTCAACTGATACTTAGAGTATAGGTAGGTACTAATAAAATAATTAGATCCTGAAAGTTTCAGATCCCTAACTCAATTGGTTATTGAGATAAAGTAAAATATGTAAAAAACAGAACTTTTTTTTCCTCAGGATTGACTGAACCGATTGATCTAAAACTTTTATATGTTTTGGGGGCTGATAATAGCTCCGATAAAAAAATTAAGAGCTAAATAGCGCAATAAAATTTTCGAAAAAAAAAAAAATTTTCTTCAATTTCAACTTTTAACCGTGATACAATTTTGCCACAATTATAAAACAATTTTTTTTTCAAACCTATATTTCACTATAACACTATGAATTTTTCAAAATTTAAAAAACGGTACGCCATAGTAGAAAAAAATAAAAACCACTTTTTGGCTCAAATAATGAATTTATTTATATGTTTTGAGGTTTAATTTTTGGTATTTCAACGCACATTTACATAATTTCTATTTGTTGAAAATAATATTTCATATTCGAAATATGAGACCGATCGTTATTTTGAGATACGAATAACGTCGACACCTGCCGCGGCCGTGGTCCGTCGGCTGACAGGGCTCTAATTCATGGCTAATTCTATTTCAATTTATTTTATTGGGCGCCAGTTAGTTTGGACAAAACTAACCAAACCGTATTTTATTAATTAAATTAACACCGCAATGAGACGATCACAGGGTGGGTGTGATTGGAGGACCAGAAGATGAGGATAAAGAAAAATGCAAAGAAAGCATGCGAAACCAGATTATAAATTTATTTTGTTCGACTTACTTTGTCGTCGAAATAATATCCTTAAAATAATAATCCTTTTGACAATATCCTCGGCGCTTCAACCAACTCGCCTGAACAATTAATTGACAAAACACACGCCTTATGCGTGTAATTAACACAAAATATGTATTTAAAGTAACACGGCACGCAAGAAAACTCCTCGAGGGCCGACTTCAATGAATAAATTACGATGTACACAGACAAAGGCTCTCCAATATATGGAGATGAAATGAAGAATTGACGAATTTAAATCGGGCACACGAAATCCGTGGCTCACCGGTTAAGTGGGTGGGTCGATCTAAACCAGGTAAATATCAATAATCAATTTTATAGTAATTTTAACAAATAGTTTTAAGAGCAACATTTTATTATGAAACTCGATTATTCATATATTTTGTATAGACTTGAGACATAGATATAACCGATAATTATCAAATTGATGAAAGACAAGAACATTTTTTTTCTGAACAAATGTAAACTTTCAAAAAAATTTAAGTTTAATTTTATTCATTTATTGTTTTTTCTTAAAAATTAATAATCCCAACAGTTGACACTAATAAAAGAATTTGTTTAAAATTGACAGATATGCTGTGAAATACAATTATAACATAAAAACAGTTTTTAATGGATAAATAATCAAAATGCAAACAACTATCTCAAAGATATATTTTTCAAAAATATTGCGGAATCACATTTCAGCTGTGAGTGTGCAAATGGTCTTGGAACTATTAGATGTTGCTTCCATGTTGCCGCGATTATTTATTATTTCTCACACGGCAGATATTTGTCGGAAATTTCGAGGCCTGCTGAAGCATTGAGCAACTTATCTAATAAAGACAATGTTTCACCTGCGATTGAAGACAGTGACCAAGACTGATGAAATGTGATTCTGCAATATTTTTGAAAAATTTATGTTTTAGATACATGTTTTTCTTTTTATAATTCATTTATGAAAAACTTTTTTTATGTTGTAATTGAATTTTACATTACATCTGCGCAGTCTTTAAGAAACCCTTTTAATAGTATGAACTGTTGGGTTTATTAATTGAGATTTTTAAAAAACCAATGGAACTTTTAAGATGTATTATTGAGGATTTAAAGAAAATCGGGGTGTGGCTGTGTTGTCGACACGGCCGTGTGTTTTCCGTGAATACGTGCACGTAACTGGTTACATTTTCTTTGAGCGTATTATATTTATGTCATCATCGATTTTAAACATTAAGAAGTCCTTCGAATTTTCATGTTTTATTTGCAATGGCAACATTTTCATTTCGTCGGGTTCAGGAAGGAATTCAAGGTACTGAATAATTACTGGGTTAGAACTTTATTAACGATAGGGCTGTGATAGGAAAAGTATGAAACAAATGGCAATGAAACAAATACCTAGGGATTGAAAGTGCTGCTTTTTTAATACCTTACTTTACTTTAGGGATTACTTTAATACATGAGTATGTTACCTATGCAATATACGCGCTTCATAGTTTTCGGTGTCAAGGTTGACCGCGTCATGCCGAAAACTATGAAGCGGTTGACTTGGACCCCGAAAACTATGGAGCGATCCACCTCGATACCGAAAACTATGAAGTAGTCAACTTGGACACCGAAAACTATGAAGTAGTCAACTTGGACACCGAAAACTATCAAGCAGTCGACTTGGACACCGAAGACGTTGAAGCGGTCGAATTGGACACTGAAAACTATGGAGCGATCCACCTGGATACCGAAAACTATGAAGTGGTTGACTTGCACACCGAAACCTATGGAGCGATCCACCTGGACACCGAAAACGATAAAGACGTTGATCTGGATACCGAAAACTATGAAGCGGTCGACTTGGACACGGAAACGTTGAAGCGCTAGACTAGGATACCGAAAATTATAAAGCGATCCACCTGGATACCCAAAACTATGAAGAGATTGACCTGGACAGCGAAAGCTATGGTACGATCAACCTGGACGCTGAAAACTATGAAGCGGTTGACTTGCAAACCGAAAACTATGGAGCGATCCACCTGGACACCGAAAACGATGAAGAGGTTGACCTGGATACCAACAGCTATGATACAGTCGACCTGGACACCGAAAACTATAGAGCGGTTCACCTGGACAACGAAAACTATATGAAGAAGTTGACCTGGACACCGAAAAATATCGAGCGGTCGACCTGGACACCGAAAACTTGACGAGGGCTGACGATTGGGACTCGAACGAACGTCGTAAGCTTATTCGAGTCAACATGTATAGTCAATAAAAATTATGTGACGCAGCAAAACGACCTCGAAATTGTGGCGCTTCCCCCTCCACCAAAAGCGATGCATTACGGTCCTAACTCAGCGTAACGAATTCTTTGATCTTTTATCTTTCGAGTAGTGTAATTGAATTTTGGATGTAGATGATAGATATGTAGCTACAGCACCAAACCGTACACCCATATTTTTGTTATGGTCAGTTTTTTTAGCTACCCACCCAAATTTATAGAAGTATCCACGTCAAAACAATAAATGAATAAAATTAAACTTAGATTTGTTTTAAAGTTCAGATTTGTTCGTAAAAAAATCTTTTTGTCTTTCATCAATTTGATAGTTTTTCGTCATTATATCGATGTTTCAAATCTATAAAAGTACACAAATAATCGAGTTTCATAATAAAATGTTGTTCCTAAAAATATTTGTTAAAATTACTATAAAGGTGATTATTGATATTTGGTTTAATTTTTGACTGTGGCAAAAAAATTTTATTGTGATTTTGGATATGGAGTATTATTTTCAATAGGTCCAAATTATGTAAATATGCGTTAAAATACCAAAAATTAAACCTCAAAACATGTAAATAAAGTCATTATTTGAGCCAAAAAGTGGTTTTTATTTTTTCTACTATGTCGTACCGTTTTGTAAATTTTTAAAAATTCATAGTGTTATGGTGAAATATATAAGGTTTGGAAAAAAATAGTTTCATAATTGTGCCAAGATTGTATCATGGTTAAAAATTAAAATTAAAAGAAAAACATTTTTTTCAAGGATTTTATAGAGCTATATAGCTCTTAATTTTTTTTCTCGGAGCTATTATCAGCCCGCAAAACTTATTAAAAAATTAGATAAATCGGTTCAGTCAATCCTGAGAAAAAAAATAATTTCTGTTTTTTACATATTTTACTTTTCCTCAATAACCAATTGAGTTAGGGATCTGAAACTTTCAGGATCTTATTTTTCTATTAGTACCTGCTTATGCTCTAAGTATCATTGAAAAACCTTTCGGGGGCAGATTTACCATCCTTATACCCCTTTGTATTTTCTTCAGCGTTCACGCTCATTAAATGTAAATTTGAGAGAAAAAAAAGAAAAACTTTTTTTTCATTTTCAACACCATTAATTGGTCTTTGAGGATCAATAAACGTGTTCCTTTAATTTTTCTAAAAGCTTGATGATTCGGTCACAAAAAAAGGCTCGACCGATTGTTTCGAAAATTGGCATGGTTTTTGGGTATATATTGAGTTTTAAAAAAACCTGAAAACATTGGTACTTTTCGCTATATGGTTGTGGTAGATTTTCTAAAACAAGAAAAAAAGCGATTTTTTGGACTTTTTCAAATCAAAATTAAGTAACGAAAATTAAAAATTCGTTTATGACAGTAACAGGCACCTATAGAGGGTAGATTTAAGTTTCCGAAACCCACCGTTAACTCGCTGTACGATCATTAGTTTCAGAGATATCAAAAATATAAAATAAAAGACGAATTTTTGTTCCATTGCCGATATCTCAGCGAAAAATGGTCGTAGAACAAAAATAAAAAAATGCAAGAAAGGAAAATAAAATTTTCAATATCCTACGTTTTTAAAACGGACGAAAAAGTGGAAAAACTTATCTAAACTTCATGCAGAATTGAACAACATACATACATATTTCTAACCTCTCACAGATTATCCTGAAAATTTATCATAATATATTTTTAATAGCTATTAAAATACTTGTGAGATTTAAAACGAAAAACGTGGGGCGCATGCAACAGATAATTAATGCGTTAACAGTTCAGCTATTAATCGTATTGCACCGCCAATTATGTGAACTGATATAAATAAGTTCTCTCATTGATAGCTACTCTCTTCACTTCATATAGTTATATATTGCATGCGCCCCACGTTTTTCGTTTCAAATCTCACAAGTATTTTAATAGCTATTAAAAAAGTATAATGACAAATTTTCAGGATAATCTGTAGGAGGCTAGAAATATGCATGTATGTTTTATTCTGCTTGAAGCTTAGAGAAATTATTTTATACTTTTTAGTCCGTTTTAAAAAGTGGGATATTAAATTTTGATTTTTTATTTGTTTAATTTATTTTCTGATTTTTAGTATTGTGTAAGTAAAATTTTAAAATTTATTTTGAATACTTTGATGAGCTTGAACTGATCTGCTTCCGATTCCTCTTGAAGCGTCACAAGCCGCTTTTACCTTTTTTTTCTAAGCGTCGCTTGCGTGGGGTGGCTGTCTCCTTTACCACAATAGACTTGACACTATAGAGACCCTAAGAGACTTTACACTTGATTATTTAATGATTTATTTACAGGGAATTAAAGAATTGGTTTTTTCTGTTTATCTGTCAGCCAGATGTGAAGTATATTCCAGAAAATATAGCAAAAACAAAAACCCGAACCGTTGCTATGGTAACCGTTCCTGTCATAGTTTTTATTGAGATAATTGTAAACTGATTTTAAAAAAATTATAATCGCCATTACGACTTTTTTTTACATTACGTTCAAAATTTTAAGTCTCTAGCGCATCGGGAAGTTAGTTTAAAATCAAATACAAAATTCTACGCGAACATACAAGAAAGCGAGTTGATCAAAACGTGGTAAAAAACAAATTGAAACCGAAGAATCCAGCTAAACGATCCATAAAATGGTTAAGCTCGAAACAAATTTTTGGAGCCCAACAACTGTTTTGAAAAAAAGCACAAATTTCGAGGAAATTTTTGCCGTAATATTTCTTTTGATTGCGTCGAGGGCCACAAAAAAATTTTGACTCAAGATTCCAAGACTAGAAAGTTCAGGCTTCAAAATGCTTTAAAAAAAAAAAAAATTCGACCAAAATTAACAAAGTTACAGCCCTTGAAAAATCGCCGAAAAATTTCGCAAATTTTTCTGCTGCTTTATTTTTTTGACTAAGTGTAGATAACAAAGATTATTGCAGTTAAACGTAGGCAGAATCGTTTAAGATCGGTGTTATCAGTTGTTAAGCATTTTGAAATCATTTGAAAGTCATTTAATATTGATTTCGAACGGATCACTTGAGGAATTAAGTTTGAAAAAACATTTAGAAATTTTCAATGAATAATTGTGAACTATTTGACTTTCGTAATTGCGCAACTAACGAAAGTTTATGAAAAAATGCACTAGGTAACAAGGGTGGTAGGTATTAGGCTTAAAGTGAATCAGTTATGGGATTAAGAGGTTATTATATATTGAAATTTTTGAAAAACGCGATGAGAGCATGCTAATTATATATGTGCGTATACCTTCCTTATTTGTTCCTGTCGTTCGTAAAGCTTCCTAGCTTTATGAGAAAATAATCAATGATTATTGCTCATTATGAAGGAACTTTTAAATGTGCCTGGAGAAGGAACTTGGCAATCGATGGAAAATATGATAAAGCACTGCACGAATTTATAATTTGCATGATTTTTCTATTTCATTTATGTTGTACCAAATATCGTAATTCTCTGTGATTTTAATTGAAAATTGACAAATTATACACTCTCATTTTGACATTCAGGATGTCAATGATATCCCGCCTGTATTTACGTCTGTGCCGAGACCCATTACCCTCGACGATGACGTACCAATTGGCACAAACGTCATCAATCTCCTCGCTCAAGATTCCGATGGCACTGCACCAGGAAATCAGGTACAAAAAAGATAACATGATTGTTCAACAAAATGAATAAATACTAAGTTCCAAAGTTCGCAATGCCACCTGCGTAAGAAACAGATACCTCATTTTTATTTATTTTCATTTGCAAAAATCCGGAAATTGTGGTTTGTAGATTCGTTACGAGTTAATTGGTCGTGGTATTGCCAACAAATATTTCACTGTTGATCCGGATACTGGTATGTTGACTGTGCGTGATGATCTCAGAAAGGAAACGGATTCAGAGTATCAAGTGAGTATTTACTGACTAATGAAATATATCTCTTGATCCAGACTAGATTGTCAATAATTTTTTCATATTTTCCAAGCCCTGACAATCACCGTACGAAATTTTTTCTCTCATGAATTCTCTATTATTATTCTGAAATATCTTTTTCCCAATGTTTTCGTAAGCATGTGAATATGAAATAAATTTATTTAAATTTTGTCACTCCAGGTTGACGTTCGAGCTCATGATTTTGGGCAGCCCCAGCTCTCTTCATTGATTACAGTACCAATATACGTTCGCCACGTAGCGACCGTAGCACCGGAAATAAGTTTGGGTTTTGCCGAGGATTCTTACAACGTTGAGATACCCGAGGACGCACGCGATGGAACACTAATAAAAATAATAACAATAATAAACAGTAATAATCACGACTCTCTGCCATT
This sequence comes from Alloplasta piceator, assembly GCA_946863875.1. Classification (NCBI taxonomy): domain Eukaryota; kingdom Metazoa; phylum Arthropoda; class Insecta; order Hymenoptera; family Ichneumonidae; genus Alloplasta; species Alloplasta piceator. The sequence goes on along the minus strand of OX333073.1, from coordinate 29,281,079 downwards.
GAAATGTGAAATTTACAGTGGTAACGAGAACAATTTGTTCGAGGCCAACGTTACGGAAGAACGAAATTGTGCTTTGCGATTGAAAAATAGTTCGCTCGATTATGAAACTACGGAATTTTATCAGATCAAAATCAAACTAGAGTCTCCTTCGGGACTCTTGAATGCCGATCGTAACACATCGATGGTAAAAATACAGGTTATCGATGTAAACGACAACAAGCCAGAATTTGTTTTTCCCGACGACCCACAAAACTTGCGAAAAAACCGATATTTTGCGGCTGTACAACGTTCGGCATTATTTTCATCACCGGTTGTACAAGTCAAGGCTCGTGACAGTGATAATGGAAAGTATGGAAAACTCGAGTACACAATGTTAGAAGGTCGTGGTACGCAATATCTCGCTATGGATTCTTCCTCGGGTGACGTAAAAACAATCGGTACATTTGAAAATGTCGAATCCAACGAGTTACCGTTCAAGTTTGAGGTACAAGTCCGGGATAATCCAAACTCAACGACGAATTATTACTCTGCCGAGGCTTCGGTCATCATCAACATAATCGATGCCCGGAATCTTCTTATTCTCGGTATTCAAGATGCACCCAAAGAAACGGTGCAAAAAGAAACAATGAAAATCATAGGCGTTCTGGAGGAAAATACTGGTTTGGTGATAAACATTGATAAGGTTACCGAGAGAAGAACACTAACTAAAAATGGCACTGTCGAGAAACATTTGAAGGGCTCAGATGTGTGGTTCTACGCGGTTGATCCAGATACCGGAAGTATACTTGACCGAAATAATACGAGATTGCAGAGGTGAGTGTCCTTGATCGAAATAACATTTATATTTGTTTTACTCATGAAGAAAACGTTGTTTAAAATATCCTAATATGTCAGAAAATAAGATTTACAAAAAGTTCTGAAGATATTCTGTGCTGTCAAAACAAAAAAAATTATAGGGATTTCTATTCAAAATGCCTTGAGCAATCCAGCTCAACCTGTGTAGGCAATATCACCTCCTTTCAATCAGTGCATTTCGTCAAATTACTGAATAATTTTCAATTTCTCGGTGCTTCCATTTCGACGCTATGACGTTTCGGCAGCGGTACACATCTAGGCGCCGGGACGTTTCGACGCTGAGACGTTCCGGGCCCGAGAAGTACCTTAAGGTAGATCAATGTATAGCACTGATTACAAAAGCGACCATTTTTCGTTTTTCGAAATAACTTATTAAATACTTTCGGAGAGGTGAATAAAGATGCCTGTTAAAAGCAGAGCTCTCAAAATAAATATTTAGATACGTCTCATCGCAAATTTCTATTTCCCATTAAGGAAAAAAAAATCCTTCTTTATAATTTTATACCTCCACTTGAAGTCAATGTACCGAATCGAACGATAAGTATTCTTGTGGGGAATTGAATGCTCTACAAAAAAGGTCTCTTACGATTTTTCGATAGACTCACTCCTTCAAAAGTTTTTGACGGTCTAATATATATGTATATTAAACTGTGAATATGGGTGAACTACTGTTGATCATTTCTTTAAAAATTAGGTAATTTATGTTGATGCAATTGAAACTTTTGTTTCAGGAAAGATTTTACGATATATTTAGTAAGAAGTTTAAACATTTTGTTGCAAACTAAAAAAAAAGTGAAAGGGTAATAGCAGATAAGCATGTGAAATCAGCCCACAGCGATTTTTAAAATTCCACATGCTGATCGATTTCTAATTGAAATAAAAAGATTTTCCTCAAAATTTTAGATTTTTTACCTAATAAGTAACGACACAATTCTAAAAAAAAAAACGTGTTTTTTAGTATTTACTAGGGAACGGAGACGCGCGCTCACGCGCGCGAGCGGCTGCCCATCAGCACTGCAGCGCTTCGACCTCGAATATGGTCTGAAATTTATTAATTGCTTAAATATTTAGAAATTGAAATACAAATTTCTAAATATTAAGCTTGGATATGTAATGTCCGACTTTAAAAATCGCCGAGTGGCAACTTTCAAATTCATACCCGAGAAAAAAATGCGAGCCTTGAACCCTAGCGGATTTGTCGACCGGAATTTTTCGATCGGACTTGAAGCTAAGAACAGACGAAATTCTAAATATTTCAATGAGTTCTTCAGCGTGTTCTCTTCCTCATGTACAACTGACACAGTTTTTACTTGGAAACTAAAAGTTTATCGATTGAAAAAAATTGTTTAGCTCTGAACAGACGAAATTTTAAATATTTCGACGGGTCCTTTAGTGTGTTTCTCTGCTTCATGTACAACTGACATAGTTTTTACCTGGATACTATGAATGTATCGAAAAAAAATGGTTTAGCCAAGAACAGGCGAATTTTTTTTTTTCAATTAATTCATAATTTCCAAGTAAAAACAATGTCAGTTGTACATGAGGAAGAGAACACGCTGGAGAACTCGTTGGAATATTTAGAATTCCGTCTGTTCTTAGTTAAACAATTTTTTTCATCCATAAATTCATAGTTTCAAGATAAAATCAGTGTCGGTTGTTTCAAGGTTTCAAGGTTTGAAGCCTGTGTTTTGAAACGGAAATTCCATTCCATTCCATTCCACGAAAAAGTTTTTTTTCGTCGTTTCGAAAATTGAAGCCTGTGTTTTGAATCGAAAATTCTATTCCATTCCCGTAGTAAGAAACTCCATTCGTCGCCATTGAAAAATCCCCATTCATTCCCCATTGCCAAAATAACCAATGGAGATGAATGCCGAATTGCCTAAGGGGATTTTCGCCATTGAATTCCCCATTTGAAACGGAATGGGGATTATCTAATGGGGATTCAATGGAGACAATCCCCTTAAGCAATTCGGCCTTCATCCCCATTGGTTATTTTGGCAATGGGGAATGAATGGGGATTTTTCAATGGCGATGAATGGAGTGTTTACTATACGAAAGAATCTCCATTGCTGTTCGCCACTCATTCCCCATTCCCCACAAAACCAATGGATATGAATGCCGAATTTTCTAAGGACATTTTCGCCATTAAATTCCCCATTTGAAACGGAATGGGGATTATCCCATGGGGATTCAATGGAGACAATCTCCCTAGTGAATTCGCCATATTCACCTCTATTGGTTTTTGTGGGCAATGGGAAATAAATGGGATCATCAATGGAGATTCTTTCATATGATTGCTATATATACATGGAATTACGCATTAAATAATCAAGTAAGTTATCAGTAAGTAAGGTTAATCATAATGCTAATATTAGCATAACGACCAATAATTATATCATATATCATACATAGCAATCATATATATATATATATATATATATATATATATATATATATATATGTATATATATATTACATTTAATATAAATTATTGAAGCTCAGAATTGAGAAAATAGATTGTAAGTGTATTCAGATGACGATTGATAATGAAAGTATATACGTTTCTCCTCTCACAAATCGAGTTGAGAGGGACTGATAAAATTATGTGTATATGTTAAAAATGAACGGTTTTAAAAATCATTTATCCCAAACGTACGCGCACTTGATGAGCAGTATATAATATATTTTTTTTAAATATATTATATTATATTTTATTTTAAACTATTATATTATATTTTAAACTGATTGACCATCGATATAATCATCAGCATTTATTACAATTGAAGAAAATATTTGGTTCATATATGAGAATTAGCGACATCTACTCTTACTTAATTTTATTAATTCACCGCCGTTTGAGAAATATCGCATTCGGAAAAATTCTCATCGATCGATGGGTTCAATTGTTCTGCATTGAACCTCGAATATGGATTGCAACATCGTTAACGAATGCTGCTCATCATTCGATAAGTCGTCAATGAAGTGACATTATTGATAAATGTTGATCATTGTATAATTCGTAGTTACTTATTATTCAATGGGTATCCTTGGTAAATGCTGATCATTTCATCGTTAGCCGCATTTGGGTTCCAATGAACATCTGTGGGAAATGCTGATCTTTCAGTTCATCCGCATTGACTTTCCAATGGACATCATTGGGTAAAGCGGATCATTTCGTTCATCAGCATTTACCTTCCCATGGACACCATTGGGCAATGCTGACCGCTCGATACATCCGCATGGGCTTTCCAATGAGCATCATTGAGTAATGATGATCATTCGATTCATCCGCATCGGCTTTCCAATGAGCATCATTGAGTAATGATGATCATTCGATTCATCCGCATTTAATGTTCAATGGATACCCATTCACTGATCAATGGTCAGCCCTGTACGCCATTGACAGATGCGGAAATCTCAATGGGTCCCCATTCATTGTCCAATGGAGTCGTATGAGGACCATGGTTGCCATTGGCGATTCAATGGAGTTTTTTACTACGGGATTCCATTCTATTCAACGAAAAAGTTTTTTTTCGTCGTTTCAAGGTTTGAAGCCTGTGTTTTGAATCGAAAATTCCTTTCCATTCCATTCCATTCCACGAAAAAGTTTTTTTTCGTCGTTTCAAGATTTAAAGTCTGTTTTTTGAATGGAAAATTCCATTCCATTCCAATCCATTCCACGAAAAAGTTTTTTTCGTCGTTTCAAAACTTAAAGCCTGTTATTTAAATCGATAATTCCATTTCATTCCACGAAAAAGTTTTCCTTCGCCGTTTCAAGGTTTGAAGCCTGTGTTTTGACCCAAAAATTCCATTCCATTCCACGAAAAAGTTTTTTTTTGTCGTTTCGAAGTTTGAAGCCTGTTTTTTAAATAAAAAATTCCATTCCATTCCAATCCATTCTACAAAAAAGTTTTTTTCGTCGTTTCAAAATTTGAAGCCTGTGTTTTAAATCGAAAAATCCATTCCATTCCATTCCACGGAAAAGTTTTTTTTCGTCGTTTCAAGATTTGAAGCCTGTGTTTTGAATAAAAAATACCATTTCATTCCAATCCATTCCACAAAAAAGTTTTTTTCGTCGTTTCAAAATTTAAAGGTTGTATTTTAAATCGAAAATTCCATTCAATTCCATTCCACGAAAAAGTTTTTCTTCGTCGTTTCAAGGTTTGGAGCCTGTGTTTTGAACTGAAAATTCCATTTCATTCCACAAAAAAGTTTTTTTTCGTCGTTTCAAGGTTTGAAGCCTGTGTTTTGAATCGAAAATTCCATTCCATTTCATTCCATTCGAAGAAAAAGTTTTTTTTCGACGTTTCAAGATTTAAAGTCTTTGTTTTGAATCGAACATTCCATTCCATTCCATTTCACAAAAAAGTTTTTTTTCGTCGTTTCAAGGTTGAAGCCTGTGTTTTAAATCGAAAATTCTATTCCCTTCCATTCTATTCCACGAAAAAGTTTTTTTTCGTCGTTTCAAGGTTTAAAGCCTGTGTTTTGAATCGAAAATTCCTTTCCTTTCTATTCCATTCCATTCCACAAAAAAGTTTTTTTTCGTCGTTTCAAGGTTTGAAGCCTGTGTTTTGAACTGAAAATTCCATTCCATTCCACGAAAAAGTTTTTTTTCGTCGTTTCAAAGATTGAAGCCTGTGTTTTAAATCGAAAATCCTATTCCATTCCATTCCATTCCATGAAAAAGTTTTTTTTCGACGTTTCAAGATATAAAGCCTGTGTTTTGAATCGAAAATTCCATTCCATTCCAATCTATTCCATTCCAATCTACGAAAGTTTTTTTTCGTTGTTTCAAGGTTTGATGCCTGTGTTTTAAATAAAAAATTCCATTCCATTCCACGAAAAAGTTTTCTGTCGTCTTTTCAAGGCTTGAAGCCTGTGTTTTGAATCGAAAATTCCATTCAATCCCACGAAAATGTTTTTTTTCGGCGTTTCAAGATTTGAAGCCTGTGTTTTGAATTGGAAATTCCATTTCATTCCATTCCAGGAAAATGTGTTTTTTCGTCGTCTCAAGAATTAAAGCCTCTGTTTTGAATCGAAAATTCCATTCCATTTCACGAAAAAGTTTTTTTTAGTCATTTCAAGGTCCGAAGCCTGAGTTATGAATCGAAAATTCTATTCAATTCGATGAAATTTTTTTTTTTCGTCGTTTTAAGATTTGAAGCCTGCGTTTTAAATCGAAAATCCTATTCCATTTCATTGCATTCCATGAAAGTTTTTTTTCGACGTTTCGAGATTTGAAGCCCGTGTTTTGAATCGAAAATTCCATTCCATTCCACGAAAAAGTTTTTCTTCGTCAATTCAAAGTTTGAAGCCTATGTTTTGAACCGAAAATTCCATTTCATTTCACGGAAATGTATTTTTTCGTCGTTTCAAGGTTTGAAGCCTGTGCTTTGAATTGGAAATTCCATTCCATTCCATTTCACGAAAAAGTTTTTTTTTCGTCATTTCAAGGTCTGAAGCCTGGATTATGAATCGAAAATTCCATTCAATTCGATGAAAAAGTTTTTTTTCGTTGTTTTAAGATTTGAAGCCAGCGTTTTAAATCGAAAATTCTATTCCATTCCGATCCACGAATGTTTTTTTTCGTCGTTTCCAGATTTGAAACCCGTGTTTTGAATCGAAAATTCCATTCCATTCCACGAAAAAGTTTTTTCTCGTCGTTTCGAGGTTTGAAACCTGTGTTTTGAATCGGAAATTCCGTTCCATTCCACGAAAAAGTTTTTTCTCGTCGTTTCGAGGTTTGAAACCTGTGTTTTGAATCGGAAATTCCGTTCCATTCCACGAAAAAGTTTCTTTTCGTCGTTTCAAGATTTGAAGCCTGGGTTTTGAATTGAAAATTCCATTCCATTCCACGAAAAAGTTTTTTTTTCGTTGAATACGTTTTTTCCGTCGTTTTAAGATTTCAAGCCTGTGTTATAAATCAAAAATTTCATTTCATTTCACGAAAAAGTTTTTTTTCGTCGTTTCATTATTTGTAGCCTGTGGTTTGAATCGAAAAGTCCATCCGAATCCATTCTATTCCATTCAACGAAAAAGTTTTTTTTTATCGTTTTAAGGTTTGAAGCCTGTGTTTTGGATCAAAAATTCCATTTTATTCTATTCCATTCCATGAAGAAGTTTTTTATCGTCGTTTCAATATTTAAAGCCTGTGTTTTGAATGGAAAATTCCATTCCATTGCATTCCACGAAAAAGTTTTTTTTTCGTCGTTTCAAGGTTTGAAGCCTGTGTTTAAAATCGAAAGATCCATTTCATTCCATTCCATCCGACGGAAAAGTTTTTTGTGGTTTCAAGACTTGAAGCCTGTGTTTTGAATCGAAAATTCCATGCCATTCTATTCTACGAAAAAGTTTCTTTTCGTCGTTTCAAGATTTAAAGCCTGTGTTGTGAATTGCAAATTTCATTCCATTCCATTCCATTTCACGAAAAAGTTTTTTTCCGTCGTTTTGAGGTTTAAAGCCTGTGTTTTGAATCGGAAATCCCATTCTAATCCATTCCATTCCCTTCCACGAAAAGTTTTTTTTCGTTGTTTCAAGGTTTGAAGCCGGTGTTTTGAATAAAAAATTCCATTCCATTCCACGAAGAAGTTTTTTTTCGTCTTTTCAAGGTTTGAAGCCATCTGTTTTGAATTGGAAATTCCATTCCATTCCATTCCACTCAGTCGAAAAATTAAAGGAACAGCAAAATTTTCGAGATTTTTCAGCGATTTTCCAAAGGCTGTTACTTTGTTAATTTTGGTCGTAAAAAATTTTCAAAAAAAGCATTTTGAAGCTTGAATCTTCTACTTTTGGAATCTTAAGTCAAAATTTTTTTATGGGCATCACCCTCGACGCAGTCGAAAGAAATATCACGGTAAAAATTTTCTCGAAATTTTTGCTTTTTTCAAAACAGTCGATGGGCTTCAAAAAAATTTTCCGAACTTAACCAATCTATGGATCGTTTAGCTGAATTCTTTGGCTTCAATTTGCTTTTTCATTTTTGTTCTACGACTATTTTTCGCTGAGATATCGGCGATTGAACAAAAATTCGTCTTTTTTTTTAAATCTCCGATATCTCTGGAACTAATGATCGTACAGCGAGTAAACGGTGGGTTTCGGAAACTGGAATCTACCCTCTATAAGTGCCGGTTATTGTCATAAACGAAAAAAATTGTTTCCATGCTCCATTTTGACTTGAAAAAGTCCAAAAAATCTACCACAACTTTGCAGATATTGCGAAAAATACCAATGTTTTAAGGTCTTTTTTTAGCTCAATACATACCTGAAAACCATGCCAATTTTCGAAACCATCGGTCGAACTGTTTTTCGTGACCGAGTCATCAAACTTTTAGAAAAATTGAAGGAACACATTTATTGATCCTTAATGACCAATTAATGAATGGTGTTAAAAATGAATTAAAAAGTTTTTCTTTCTTTTCTCTCAAATTTGCATTTGATGAGCGTGAAAACAAAAAAAAAATCCACATTTCAAAAAGAAAAATTTTTTTTTTTTCAAAATTAAATTTTTTTTTATTTTTTAAATTTGAATAAAAAAATTTATTAGCAATTTTTTCGAAATTTTATTTCGATATTTATTACATATTGAATGCAAAATTGTAAAAAAAAATGCCAATACATTTTTTTTTTCAAATTAAAAAATAAAACAAAATCGAAATTTCGGAAAAAATTTTTTTTTTTTTAAATTTGGATTTTTTTTAGCTTTCCCCTCTCGTTACATGCAAATTTAAGGGGGAAAAAAAGAAAACTTTTTTCAAAAATTTTTAACAACATTAATTGGTCATTAAGGATCAATAAACGTGTTCCTTCAATTTTTCTAAAAGTTTGATGAATCGGTCACAACAAACGGTTCGACCGATTGTTTTGAAAATTGGCATGGTTTTTAGGTATGTATTGAGCTAAAAAAGGACCTTAAAACATTGGTTTTTTTCGCAATATCAGCAAAGTTGTGGTAGATTTTCTAAAACAAGAAAAAAAGCTAATTTTTTGCACTTTTTCAAGTTAAAATTAAGAATGGAAACAATTTTTTTTCGTTTATAACAATAACAGGCACTTATAGAGGGTAGATTCAAGTTCCCGAAACTCACCGTTTACTCGCTGTACGATCATTAGTTCCAGAGATATCGAAGATTTAAAAAAAAAGACAAATTTTTGTCCAATCACCGATATTTCAGCGAAAAATGGTCGTAAAACAAAAATAAAAAAAGCAAATTGAAGCCAAAGAATTCAGCTAAGCGATCCATAGATTGGTTTAGTTCGGAAATTTCGTTTAAAGCCCATCGACTGTTTTGAAAAAAGCAAAAATTTCGAGAAAATTTTTACCGTGATATTTCTTTCGACTGCGTCGAGGGTGATGCCCATAAAAAATTTTTGACTTAAGATTCCAAAAGTAGAAGATTCAAGCTTCAAAATGCTCATTTTGAAAAATTTTTACGATTAAAATTAACAAAGTTACAGCCTTTGGAAAATCGCTGAAAAATTTCGTATTCCACGAAAAAGTTTTTTTTCGTCGTTTCAAGGTTTGAAGCCTGTGTTTTGAATCGGAAATTTCATTCCATTCTATTCCATTCCATTCCATTCCACAAAAATGTTTTTTCCCGTCGTTTCAAGATTTGAAGCCTGTGTCATAAATCGAAAATTCCCTTTCATTACACGAAAAAGTTTTTCTTGTTCGTTTCAAGATTTGTGGCTTGTGTTTTGAATGGAAAAGTCCATCCGAATCCATTCTATTCCATTCTATGAAAAAGTTTTTTTTCGTCATTTCAATATTTGAAGCCTGTGTTTTAAATGAAAAATGCCATTCCATTGCATTCCATGAAGAAGTTTTTTTTTCGTCGTTACAAGATTTGAAGCCTGTGTTTAAAATCCAAAGTTCCATTCCATTCCATTCGACGGAAAAGTTTTTTGTGGTTTCAAAATTTGAAGCCTGTATTTTGAATCGAAAATTCCATTCCATTCTATTCCACGGAAATTTTTTTTTTCATCGTTTCAAGGTTTGAAGCCTGTGTTGTGAATCGAAGATTTTATTTCAATCCATTCCATTCCATTCCACGAACAAGTTTTTTTTCGTCGTTTCAAGATTTGAAGCCTGTGTTTTAAATTGAAAATTCCATTTTATTCTATTTCATTTCACGAAAAAGTTTTTGTCGATTTAAGATTTGAAGCTTGTGTTTTGAATCGAAAATTCCATTCCATTCCACAAAAAAGTTTTTTTTCGTCGTTTTAAGGTTCGAAGCCTGTGTTTCGAATCGAAAATTCCATTCTGATCCATTCTATTCCATTCCACGAATTTTTTTTTTCGTCGTTTTAACGTTTGAAGCCGGTGTTTTGAATAAAAAATTCCATTCTATTTGACGAAATTTTTTTTTTTCGTCTTTTCAAGGTTTGAAGTCATGTGTTTTGAATCGGATATTCCATTCCATTCTATTCCACGGGAAAGTCTTTTTTACGTCATTTTAAGATTTAAAGCCTGTGTTTAAATCAGAAATTCCATTCCCTTCCACAGAAAAGTTTTGAACCCTGCGTCTGTTCTGAATCGGAAATTGCATTTCATTCCATTCCATTTTACGAAAATGTTTTTTTTCCGTCATTTCAAGATTTGAAGCCTGTGTTATGAATCGAAAATTTCATTCCATTCCAGTCCACGGAAAAGTTCTTCTTGGTCGTTTGAAAGTGTGAAGTCTGTGTTTTGATCGAAAATTCCATTCCATTCTATTCCATTTTACGAAAAAGATTTTTTTGTCGTTTTAAGATTTGAAGCCTGTGTTTTGAAACTAAAATCCCATTCCATTCCATTCTATTCCACAAAAAAGCTTTTTTTCGTCATTCAAAGGTTCTCGATCGGAAATTTCCTGAGGAACACGAATAAGCTATTTACGATTATAAGATTCCTTACGAAACATGCTCATTAATACCAAAAATCGTTTTTGCTCGTCCATTTGCAAATGGTCTTTTGCTGACCCGGGCGTGGGGCCATGAGGAAAGATTTTTTTCGTCGTTTAAAGTTTCAAAGCGTGTGTTTTCAACGGAAATTTTTTTTGGGCTACACATATAAGATATCTGCGATGGAATAATTCCTCACGGAACATGCTCAAATATATCAAAAACCTTTTTCGACCTGTAGGTTTGCAAATGAACCTCGGCAGATCTGGGCATGGGAGAATTTTTGTTCGTTGTTGAAAGATTCAAAGCGGGTGATTTCTATCGGAAATTGTCTGGGGAACACGAATAAGCTGTTCATCATGGCTCACCGATTTTGTTGTTCTGATGTGACTGACAAGACGCTCCGTATCTTCGAATGCATCAACTGTCAAACTCATTTGAGACTCTCGATATGTCGATGTACATTATTGACCCAATATCGGCATCCAAATATTCTGTTAGATCTATGGATAAGCATCGATAAAATTTTCACAATTAAAGAAGTATTTTGGCCAGAACGGAGTCCTTGTGATATACTCATACTTCGGAATAATAAATTATAATGAAGAAATCAAAATTACTGTTTGCTGATATGAATAATGGTTGACTTCATGATGAAAAGATTTTTTTTCGCAAATTGAATACTACTAACCGTTAATCGCAAAAAATTTCATCAAAGCTTAATCTTCACAAGCGATTTCGTCGATCAACACGACGTATAACCGCGCACTGACTGTCAAAACATCGCACGACTCGCGATGTACGAATCTGCGCACAGAAACCACCGTTACACGGGATTGATGTCCGTGTTTCTCTTGAAATTATCTCACTGACTCTTTTCAAGTGACGCGCAGATCCTTTACCCGTATTACGCGTATATGTGTAACTAAACGATTTCTCCGGTTAAAGTGACAGACATGAAACCGCAATCAACTGTCAAAATCATCGCGCGACTCGCGATGTGCGAAGTCGCGCACACGCAAAGTCTGAAGTCGCGCTCGAGTCTGGCTAACCGACCAATCACAGCACGAATAAAACGGCTTCAGTCCGAACATAGCAATTTCGTGACACACCAACTTTTTATGCGGGGATTTTATTGAAGCTATTCTACTGAACATTTTTTACAACAATTTTTTTGCTAAGAATTACCGATAAGATATGTTGAAACGTAATTTTGTTGTACGTTTTTAATCATTACTTTTTTTTTGAATAAAAAAATGTCGCTACATTTAAATATGTTCCTTGAAAAAAAAAAATCGATATTTTTCACATTTACTCCAAATATTATTTACTATTTACTCGTAAAATATATATATTTTTTTTTCATTTTAAAATATACAGAAAATCTGATATTATTTCTCATACTATTGGGGATGACTGGTGTGATTGCAGGACTCGCCTTTGGCTCGTCCTGCAAAGTCACGTCCTCGTTTTTTTTTTACGTCCTCGTGATGCAATGTACTATTTTTATGGGAATAATAAGGATATCAAACATAGACGAACTAGGAAAGGTTATAAGCATCAAGGGGAAAGTTCGTTTGTGCGAGAGGTAGCCACCTGGCGGATTTTTGGGGTACTGACAAATCTGCAGACATGATCGGATCAGATTACGAGTGGATAAGATATTTAGTAACAACGAATAGAATTTTTCATCAACGCTTGTTTCTCGATGACAGTGAATTCAAATAAATAAATATAGTGGGAGTAAATATCGCCCAAACTTGGTTGAAAAGATTTTTTTTTTTAAGTAACTAAAAAATGATCAAATAAACGATTATAGTGTCTAGGACTAGATCTTTTTTCTGGGTGACTATTGCACTGATTGTGCTAATGATAGGCGCACTGTTGGGTGCTGCTCTAACATTGCAACTATTTCTTTCTCACGCACGATATTTGGCTACAATAGATAATAAGATCAGCCAAGATATTGAGTCGTTTATTTACAGATGAAAAAGTTAACGCCGTAGTGAATGAAAATAGTGACAAAAATTAACTGACGTTATTTAAAACCATTTTTACAAATAATTTCTCATATTTTACTTTAGTAGCAATCTCGACCAAGTCTTGCGCCAAATTTAATCAAGACAGGTATTTATATTTATTTATACGGTCTTGGACTTATCTTGTCAGAGATTGCTTATAGTTGTAGGATAATTAGGTAATTTCATTTCATATCTGGTATCAAAGAAAAATTGATGTCTTTATATGAAATTATTTTATTCAATATAAATAATTAATAAGAACTTTTGTTGAGCAATATTTATATGACAACATAATTTATAAAATTAAAAATTTTCTTTTTATTATACACTCAGTCAAAAAATTAAAGGAACAGCAAAATTTTCGAGATTTTTCAGCGATTATCCAAGGGCTGCACACAGTGGGGCCAAATCCCAAAAAGCTGGCCAAAAGTTGAAAACGTTACAAATTCGGCTGAAAGTCAGTACTCGGGGGTTTTTAGGGTCGCTGATTACGAATCCGAAGTCAAAATTGGAAATAAAAACAAAATGGCGGATTTGAAGGCCCAAAAAGCTTGCAAAACGTCGAAAGCGTTATGAATTCGGCTGGAAGTCAGTACTCGGGGGTTTTTGGGGTCGCTGACTATGAACCCGAAGTCAAAATTGGAAATAAAAACAAAATGGCGCATTTGAAGTCCCAAAAAGCTGGCAAAAAGTCGAAAGCGTTATAAATTCGGCTGAAATTCTGTACTCGGGTGTTTTCGGGGTCGCTGATTATGAATCCGCCGTCAAAATTTGAAATAAAAACAAAATGGCGGATTTAAAGTCCCAAAAAGCTGGAAAATAGTCGAAAGCGTTATAAATTCGGCCGAAAGTCAGTAGTATTTCTTGTGCGTAATTCTTCAGTCCTCCTTCGTTTTGTCCGGTCACTAGACTCTACAAATTCTGAAGAAGGCCGACCCAAATTTGCAGATTTTTCCGAAGATTTTTTTGATTCTTCGGAAGAAACAAACACGCTCAACCACTCAGAATATAGTTGCAGAAATCTCTCTTCATGTCTTGATGCGTGCTGCCACTTTTTATGCAAAAGGTGCAACAACTTGCGGAGGGCAGTTTTTGCATTGTCTGATAGAGCGAAGGGGCGTTGCAATTTTGTGGACACAAAATTTTCGATTATTGCATACGTTTCAGGCACTCCTCCACTCAGGTGACCTTTCGTGATCGAAAAAATTTCCTTCCTTGTTAAGCCACATCCTCCACGTTCATCAGCGACTAATTCTAAAATTAAAAAATATACTATCTACACAGATGGATAATTCCATATTCAACCTCGTTTCTATTATTTATTTTTAAATATTCTTTGAAAATAAAAATAAAATATGCATAAAAAAGAATTACGGTCCATAGAACTCAATACATTAAACCCTCTGATATTCTATCCCCTCTGGGGCTTGACCATATAACTAAGAGGCATATGAGGGATTCTCTGTCAACTCAGCCACAGGTTTCGGTAAAAAAAAAAACTAATTCGTGTGGTTTCATTTTTTTACCCTAGAACCTCGATCCGTGTCACTCTAGTGATCTTTTCGCGATATCGTCAGATATACTGAAAGACTAATTTTTTCAGTAAAAAAAGTGGCCTTTTTTGAATAAAAAAATAATCATTCTATTTTTTGGTAAAAAATCAGCGTTACCGGAACGTAAAAACTATTTCAAATATTCCGCTCGAATGCTAACACAAAACTACAACTCTTATGTGCAGACATTTTTTTTCAATTACTTCAAATTTCCGAGATATATTCATTTGGAAAGAAAACGGCGATTTGTAAAATTTTTCATTAAAAAATGTGAAGAAATTCACAAATTAGTAGCACTTTAATATAACCAATTGTGGGGCACATCTGAGATGGTCGAAAAAAGTGGCTGAGTTGACAGAGAATCCCTCATATATAGATATAGCGCTCTTCAACTCGACCGACCGCGACACGCTGCTTGGATGGGTGCCAATGTATTTCAGTGTACAATGAAGACCGCAATAAAATTCAAGAAAAAGCCTCAATTCAAGAAAGACATTCCGCGTCGTTAATGTACGAAATTCAGAAAACTATGTTTTATATTGCAAAAACTCGTAGCAATGACACGCGCGCAGCTAAGCGCAGCCATTTTCGATGTTTTCCATTCAATAATACATCCATCTACAACATGTGATAGGTCAGCTCGTGGAACACTGTGGGACTTATCAACTTTTCTCTACGTTTTTAGAATTTTCACTTGTAATTTTCCGTGAATTTTCGTACAAATGATTCATTTATTATTATCGCATGAACTATTATCATCAATTTTCAGTTACACAATGATTTTCAACTCACTATCAGCTGTTGATTCCATTCGAAAAAATTCGAATCGGATATATTGTAAAGTTTTGGTGTCCTGTTCAATACAGCGTTGAAATGGTCATTTACTGCACGACGCGTCGAGCTCGCTCGAGGGCTCCCTTTCAACTGCCGTACAAAAGCAGGTATAAGGGCTAGGGCCCGCTGATGCCAAGAATTTGACCTTCGGACTCTTCCCCCACCTAACCCACGACTAAAAATTACCGAAACTTAAACTTTATTTTTCGACTTTTGGCCAGCTTTTTGGGATTTGGCCCCACTGTGGCTGTAACTTTGTCAATTTTGGTCGTAAAAAATTTTTAAAAAAACATTTCGAAGCTTGAATCTTCTAGTTTTGGAATCTTGAGTCAAAAAGTTTTTGTGAGCATCACCCTCGACGCAGTCGAAAGGAATATCACGGTAAACATTTTCGCGAAATTTTTGCTTTTTTCAAAACCGTCGACAGGCCCCAAAATTTTTTTTGAGTTTAACCAATCTATGAATCGCTTAGCTGGATTCTTTGGCTTCAAGTTGCTTTTTTGATTTTTGTTCTACGATCATTTTTCGCTGAGATATCGGCGATTGAACAAAAAAAATTTTTTTTTTTTAAATCTTCGATATCTCTGAAACTGATGATCGTACAACGAGTAAACGGTGGGTTTCGGAAACTTAAGGTTGTTGAGACCCAAATCGCAAGTGATGAGAAAATTTTGAAAATTTGGTATATTTTTCAATGAAGTATTAAGAGGTCGTGTAAAAATTTCACGACGATTTGGAAGCTCGTTATCGAATAATTAAGATTAACAAATTAAATCAAATTAAATATAGTCTTATGGAAACTGATATAACTTTGCGATAAGTTTTTTTTTGACCTCTTAATTTTTTAATATCTACAACATACTGAAAACATCAGAAAGAAAACGAAGTTTATTGATAAATATTTTATTTATTTGTTGAAAAAATTGTTTTCGTTTATTTTTTCGGTACAAAACGTTTATTTTTTAATAACAAGCTTCCTAATCGTCGTGAAATTTTTACACGGACTTTTAAATACCTCATACAAAAACATACCACATTTTCAGATAGTTCTTATCATTTTTTATTTTAACCCTTAAGGAGGTTGAAGTAATTATCATAAAATTCTGAAAATGTGGTATGTTCTTACATGAAGTATTCAGGAGGTCGTGTAAAAATTTCACTACGATCAAGAAGCTATTTATTGAACAATTAACATTCAAAAGCTTCATACCTTCTAAACAACCTTAAATCTACCCTCGATAAGTGCGATAAGTGATAAGGTAACTGTCATAAACGAAAAAAATTTGTTTCCATGCTTAATTTTGACTTGAAAAAGTCCAAAAAATAGCTTTTTTCTTGTTTTAGAAAATCGACTACAACTTCGTAGATATTGCGAAAAATACTAATGTATTAAGGTTCTTTTTTAGCTCAATACATACCTAAAACCATGCCAATTTTCAAAGCAATCGGTCAAGCCGTTTTTTGTGACCGAGTCATCAAACTTTTAGAAAAATTGAAGGAACACGTTGATTGATCCTTAAAGGCCAATTCATAGCGTTAAAAATTAAAAAAAAAAGTTTTTTTTTTCCTTTTCAATTTGCATTTAATGAGCGTGAAAGCTACAAAAAACACCAAATTTCGAAATAAATTGTTTTTTTTTTTCAAAATTGTGGAATTTTTTTTTTTTAATTTGAAAAAAACAATTGAATTGTCATTTTTTCACAATTTTGCATTCAATGCTTAATAAATATCAAAATAAAATTTTGAAAAAAATGCCAATTATTTTTTTGTTTTCAATTAGAAAAAAAAATGCTATAATTTAAAAAAAAAAATTTGTTTCGAAATGTGGATTTTCTTTCTTAGTTTTCACGCTCATTAAATGCAAATTTGAGAGAAAAAAAAATAAAAAGTTTTTTTTCATTTTTAACACCATTAAGTAAATGATCTTTAAGGATCAATGAACGTGTTCCTTCAATTTTTCTAATCGGTCACAAAAAACAGCTCAACCGATTGTTTTGAAAATTGGCATGGTTTTTAGGTATGTATTAAGCTAAGAAAGAACCTTGAAACATTGGTATTTTTCGCAATATCTGCAAAGTTGTGGTAGATTTTCTAAAACAAGAAAAAAAACTATTTTTTTGGACTTTTTCAAGTCAACATTAAGCGTGGAAACAAATTTGTTTCGTTTATGATAGTAATAGGCACGGATAGAGGGTAGATTTAAGTTTCCGAAGATATCGAAGATTAAAAAAAAAGACAAATTTTTGTTCAATCGCCGACATCTCAGAGAAAAATGGTCGTAGGATAAAAATAGGTCCTCAATTAACAATCAATTATTGGAATATTTACCGGCACTCTGTGGTCGCGCAGTCCTATGGACTTAAACCTACATCTTTTTATTTTATACAATAATGCAAATTATCAAGTTTCCATTGCAGGTAATATTCCTGAAATATTGAATATCCAATACGAGTTATATTGCTGGAATATTGCATATTGATTGGATGCAATGTTTCTGGAATATTGCGGAACATTGCAGCAATATTTCACTCGTCGGACATACCAACATTGCAGCAAGATTGCTGAAATGTTTCTTGCAATATTACAATGTTGTTGTGCAACATTTTAGCAACATTGCAGGAATATTGTGTGCTGTGGGGGTTATCGGCAAATCTTAGCAAAAAAAAATTTGTAAAAAAATAGTCAGTAGAATAGTCACAATCAAATAAATACTGAAAAACACGTTTTTTTAAATTATGTCGTCACTTTTTGGGTTAAGAATCTGAAATTTTCAGGAAAATGTTTTTTTTCAATAAGAAATCGATCAGCCATGTGGAGTTTTAAAAATCGCTGTGGGCAGATTTCACCTGTTTATCCGGTTATACCCTTCGCATATTGCTCCCTTTATTTATTCCATCGTTCGTGAAACTTTTTTTCTAAGGGAGCCATAATTGTTGGTGAATATCATCAAGAAAAAGATTGAAAACTACCCGTAAAAAAAAAGTTGGCAAACGGTGGAAAAAAACCTTGCAAATTGGACATTGCTTCCTTCATCATAAGTATGGCGATCAAATTTTATTCCCTCATAAAGGAAGCTTTATTAACTTTTGAAAAACATGACTAATCAATGTGCAAATTCGCTAAATTCATTCAAATTTATTTCTTGCCAAATTTAATGTTTGCCTAATTCAATAGCGAACAACCTTGATCACTATTTTAAATGTGTAGAAAATTTCAGTACAATATCTCGCAAATAGCCGAAGTTAGAGTACGCTATTTTTCAAAAAATTAAAATTTCTATAAAATTTGAATCCCTCGACCGATTTTCGCCAAATTCATTATCATCAACCTTAATAGCTATACTAATACTGTACAAAGTTCGAGTGCAATATCTTGAAAATTGCAGAAGTTGGAGGGTTCACGCCATTTACACAAAACGAAAAAAATCAATAAAATCTGAACATCCGTTGAAATTAAAACTATTTTTTTGTAAAGAAGAGCAATTTGTGCTCGACAAGTGTGCCAAATTTCTGCTCGATATCAGCACACTAATAGGCGTGCACACACACGCGCCCACGCGCACGCACGCACGCACACACACACGCACATACACATCCATCCATTCGGACATTTTTTGGATGTTTTGGGACATTTTGAATACATTGGCGTAAAAATCTCGAAAAAAATGTTCACGAAAACAAAGCTTCGTTTGTGAGGAAGCAAAGTTAAAAAGTTGTATGCGAATTAGTAATTTGTATGAACTTCTATTTATTGGGTACAAAATAGCAAATATGAAAATTATAGAAACGGTAATTTCTATGGTTTCAGTTTCTATAGTTTCTATAATTATAATACAGTATAGGAAAAAGTAAAATTCCTTCATCTACTAAACTAATAATCTACAAATTTTTAGCCCAACATCATCACATATGCATAAACTGAAGTAATCACGATTTTTTTGAGAAAATTAGAAATTTTATAAAACTTGAACGCCGTAAGCGATTTCCGCGAAATCCGAATAATTTAATCACCCAAACTATCTATATCAATTTGTTTAGCCTAATATCGTCAAATTTAGAAAAGCTTATAAATTTGGAAATTCATAGCAAATGAAGAGAAAGGGAAATTTATTGTCTTGTGTAAATAAGTTTTGTCCGCTACTCTAATGCGTTTTTGCCATATAGCTTTTTGAATTTCGCAAGGTGGGCACACACGCACACATATACTGGATATTTCGAATTAAAATGTGTTTTCTCGATGTTTTACGACGATTCAAGCATATTAGCAAGATAATTTGAAACAATTAAAAAATTTCTTAAAAACAAATCTTCTATGTGAAAGCAAACAGTTGAAGATTTGAAATATTTCACTGAAATATTTTTACATCCGAGATTGTAGTGTGCTTTTTGAACGTTCGTGTTTTTTTATGCTTCAGGACAATTCGTGAAAAAACTGCAATGTCAGCCATCACTTTCGACGTATCAACCCTGATTCGAGCGAACGCGATAGATATTCATGAACCATTAGGAATGATTGAACAACCAATTCGCACGCAAACGGCCATTGCCTTCAGCGGCGAAGTTTTTCCGTACGCACTGATAATTATCGCCTGTCTAATTCTATGTCTTGGTATAGCTGGCATAATGTACATCTGCGTCTCATGGTCGAGGTGAGTAATTTTATTTGAGAAATTCTTGTTTCTGAAAATTCCTCTCTTTTAAAATAAACTATTGAGCTTCGAAGTTAGGGAAAATAGGCATATATCGAATTTTCTTTTAAGGTAGTAGTCGCGTGACAGTACTATTGAAAAGTTTGTATCCCGTATTATTTGAAAACTTTTGGGCGGGTACAGACAGCCTGTGTACTGACACACGTCGAAGTGCTTATACCGACACACAAACACTGCCACACAATCACACGCGCACCAAGCGTAGTCGATCGTGACGACGTCCACGTTGTTTTCCACACCAAATTTCACGCTTAAAAAGCCTATATTTTTGGAATGAAACGGTCGAATTTACTTACTTTGGGCTCTGAATATTGACAAAAAATCTATTCTGTCGTCTAATCAAATTTTGTAAAGATCCGTCTTGCCGTTGCATAGATCAAAAGCATAGAATTCAGATCCCCCTGCAGCACACACATTGCTGCAACGTTGCAACAATGTTGTCATATTGCACGTGCAATGAAATATTGCAGATATGTTGTGGCAACATTGCGTACGCAACATTGCACTGAAACTTCTCTGCAATGTTTCGGGAATGTTCCTAAGCAACATTTCTGCAATATTTTGTTGAAAAGTTGCTGCAATGTTGCAACAAAGTTGTCATATTGCACGTACAATGATATATTGCAGACATGTTGCGGTAACATTGCTACGCAAGATTGCACTAAAACTTCTCAGCAATGTTTCGGGAATGTTCCTAAGCAACATTTCTGCAATATTTTGTTGAAACGTTGCGAGTAAATTGCAGCGATATTAATGAGATGGAACTTCAAATTTTACAACTACATAAGCGTAATAAATATGAAAAAGATCTATTCATTTATTCCTCATAAAACATCAATAATGATCAATTTCACGTCATTTTCTGATGCTTTTTTCATATTTCTTTTAAAAATTTTGTTGTGCTTTTGACATTAATAAGACATGTGATATTGCAGCGATATAATATAATTAAGACATTGTGATATTCGTATTGAAAAAATGTTCAATATCAAAAAAGCTATAAAACCAAAATGTTTTTTTGTTTCTGAATGATTCTTATTCGCAAAATATGACTATATAATGTAACGGGATGACCTGGGGCCTGCCACGATCTTGGCACTTCGCCTGAGATCCGTTAGGTGGCGGCGCTCGGTGCGCGCTCTCGCGCTGGCGAGAGCGCCACCGAGCACCGACAAAGGTCCGGTATCGGGGCCTTAATTAACAATCAATTGTTGGAACATTTACCCGCGCCCTGTGTAGCACAGTTCGATGGACTGAACACTGCATATTTTTATTTTATGCAATAATTCAAATGATACAGTTTCCATTGCACGTAATATTCCTGCAATATTGCATATCCAATATTCCTGCAATCCAATCCAATCCAATCCAATCCAATATTCCTGCAATATTGCATATCCAATACGAGTGATATTGCTGGAATTTTGCATATTGATTGCATGCAATATTTCTGCAATATTGCGGAATATTGCAGCAATAATTCAATCGGCGGACATAGCAACATTGCAGCAAGGTTGCTGCAATGTTACATGCAATATTGCAATGTTGTCGTGCAACATTTCAGCAACATTGCTGCAATATTGTGTGCTGTCGGGGACCTTCCATAAGACTACGTGTATAACAACATAAGCATAACTGACAATAAATATTTCAGTTTCCACACGATGAACCTTTTTAAAATTTTACACAGGGATTTATTTCATATTAAGCCTAGAACGGTAACCTTTTTGTTTTACTTATTATGGTAACCTGGGGTGATAAACTACCCCAATTTCGAAAAATTCGTATCTCTGATAAAATTTCACGAAAAGGGTTCAACGTGGACTCATTCTTTTCGTTTTTTAATGCAAAATTACGTAGGCCTGCGGCAATTCTACCTGAAGTAGGCAAAATTAGTAAAAAAAATGAGGTAAGAGGGTGAAAAACTAGAAAAATTCGTAAAAATTACTTTTTTGATTGAAATTGCAATATCTCCGTTGATTTTTAACGAAATTTAATAAATCCAACGGCATTATAAAGTGAAAACAAACAGTTTTGAGACAGGATGGTTAATTTTACTTGATTTTCGAAAAAGTCTATTCATTCCGGAAATCGAAGTCTGGAAATTTTAAAGAAGTTGAAATATTGATTTTTCGCGCCAGAATTGGTGTAACAACCAGTGGCGGATTTATCAGTAGGCCCAGTAGGCCCGGGCCTGGGGTGGCAAATTTTGAGGGTGGCACATTTTCAACGACAGAATTTTTTTTTCCAGCGATTGTTGGCTTGTCACTTGGATTCAACAATTTATTGCGATTAAAAATGGACCCAAAAGCATCGCAGCTCTGTCTACAATTAAAAGTATATCGTAAACGAATCCAATGTAACAGAGTTTGTCTCAAAGATAACTACGAATTTAAATCGATTAAATTTACCCTAAGCTACTGTCCCAGAAATATATTCATGAATATATTCACGAACTTAGAGAATCGCATATAATCAAGTTTTTTTCCAACATTTGTTTTACTTCCTCATAGAGGATGGTTTATTTTCGCACATAAAATTTTTTCGTGATTTTCATGCCAGTATATTTAAACCTATCCCAAAACATCGAGAAAACATATTTAGAAAAATATCCGGATATGCGTGCGTGCGTGTGTGTGTGTGTGTGTGTGTGTGTGTGTGTGTGTGTGTGTGTGTGTGTGTGTGTGTGTGTGAGAGACAGGATCAGGCTCTGAAATTTTGCACGCAAGTAGATCCACCAATCTCTTTTGTGTATCTAGTATAATTTAAAAAAAGATTGAACTGCTGATTGGAATTTTTCGGATTTTTTTTATTTTTTCAAAAATGTTTGTTTACGCTCTAACCTTCGCATTTTTTGAGCTATCACGCTAAGTTTTTCATACGGATGGACTATTATCAAACACTATTTGCTATTGAATTTGGAAAGAATCGAACGAAGTGTTATATTTGTTCAAATTTTGAAAATTTTGAAATTCTTGTTGTGACCGCTTACCTTGAGATAACTTTAAGGTATTGGTACAATATTTTTTGCTATATATGAAATAAAATATGAATATACATATACGACTAAATTTCATGATGATTATCAAAGCGGTTCGGATTTTGAATTTCCAATTCTTGAAGAATGTTTGTGATTAACCAATCAAGCTGAAATCTTGCAAGGAAGTACACCTACTATGTATAGTATAATTTTTAAGAAAGTTGATTTGTTTAATCGAATTTTACAACTTTTTCAATTTTTTCAGAAATATTTGTTAACGCTTAGTTTTCGAAACTGGTTAGTTATCGATCTAACTTTTTACATACAAATAGACTATAATGAAATATTGTTCACTAACAAGTTTGAACAGAAGAATTCAAGATGTCTCAAAATGTATAATCAAGATTTTTTTTTAATATCAGAACTTTTGTCTGTGTCTGCATGTATACTAGCTACAAAAAACACAAAAATCAGTATTTTTATTTGACAAGAAATTCCTCTTCTTCGTTGATTTTTTTTATGAAAAGGGGCGGCAAACTTTTTGAGGCCTAGGGCGGCAAACAAGGTAAATCCGCCTCTGGTAACAACGCGAAATTATGTGAAAATCGAATGAAATCAACTCCATTTGTAAGAGGCAAGGTAATTTTTAAAGATGTGTATTTTTTTTAAATACATTTATTTTACTGTATGCAAATGAAAGATCGTTCACATAGCTATTATACGTCTTGTTGTACACAAATTTCACACAAAACATGGGTGTCAAGAACATACAGGCACGTTTGGTCGAGGTACCAAAAAATTCGTATCTTGACGAAAATGTAACGCGAATGGTAACCTGGGGTGGAAATCCACCCCACGCTAACTTTCAATGCTTCCTGCTTCGAGAGACGCGAGCAATTGACGCCGTCAAATTGACGGTGCCAGTCGGCTCTGAAGACTCTCCGAGCATGAAATTGAATTATGGTTGGGGTCACGAGTCGTAATCGTGAGGTAGGGAGAAAGGGCGCGAGATTTAACCTCGTTTAGTGTGGTTTTTCAGCCCAGCTTACCGTTCTAGGGTTGATAGTGCTCTACATGAATACAAAAATTGGAAACGAGTACATTTCCAAAAATATCTCTAGTTTAGTCTCCTTACAAAAAGTTGTGAAATAAATAGACATGAAACTCACAACACGCATTGCCAAGCACATCTAGTTTCCTAATGTAACGTTAACTTTGCAATCATAAAAATATTCGTAAAATCGTAAAATTTTAAAAAGTAGTGAAATCAAGTGAAAATTGTCAACAAAGAAAAAATTATCAATGAAAAAACTAATCAAAAAAATAAAAAGTACTTGGCGAGTTCGTTTTTAACAGACCATGAGTCAAAACGGTTTTTCAGTAAACAGGTAAACACCAGAATGTCACTATATGCTCAGTGAAAAAACTCGCTAAGTACTTTTTATTTTTTGATTATTTGTTTCATTGATAATTTCTCTTTGTTGACAATTTTCACTTGATTTCACTATTTTTTAAAGTTTTACGATTTTACGAAAATTTCTATGATTGCACAGTTAACGTTACGATAGGAAACTAGATGTGCTTGGCAAGGTGTGTTGTGAGTTTCATGTCTATATATTTCACAACTTTTTGTAAGAAGACTAAACTAGAAATACTTTCGTAAATGTACTTGTCTCCAATTTTTGTACACCATTTTTTGTGTTTTTGGGGGTGATTTGTCAACTTTTTGCAGTGTTTCGATTCGGTTTTTAATTTTACATAATTCATAATTCCATTTAATTCCACAAGGAAATATTATGTGTAATTTCATGTAATTATATTGTTTTTATATAATTTATAATGTCGCTACCCTAACTAACCAAGCCACTTCAAAGCGACCATGAAAAAACGGGTCTTTTTGCGGTTGCTTTACCCCGCTGAAATTGAGAATTTGACCGGTCGCTTTGTGGTCGTTTCGTAGTCGCGTCACGGTTTTCGTGGTCGCACCACGGTCACTTCGTGGATACACCACGGTTGCTGTTCTAGATGGCGCCATCATCGAGAGCGATCATGCGCCCCATGCGTAAATTGAGAATTTGACCAGAAAGCGACCGCAACCGAGTGAACCGAGCGGTCGCTTGGTTTGGTAGGGTATTTTTTATGCACTCGAAGTTTGGAATGTTCAGTTGAACGAAGAATGAGAAAAAGTATTATTCAACGAACAATTGAGAGAGCTTGCAACAACTTTGTAGATAAAAAATTTAAGAATTCAAAGATATTCCAAGAATTATGTCTAAAGGGTATACTTCTACACTGTAGGACTAGCAAATGTGAAGAAAGATGTTCATTGAGGGAGTTGAGATTGAAATGCTTTAAGTTCTCACATTATTCAAAGAGGAAACTTAGAGCACTTTCCTGTTACCGACACGTCAGGTCGTTTTGCCTCGAAACATTTTTTTTCTTTTTTCTTTCATTTTTATTTTTACACATAACAAAAGAGAAAGGCAAAATATTTAATTAGTTCAATTGAATACAATTAACATCCAAAAACATTCGCATTAATCTACGTACAATTTTATTATTTATGATTATTTATACGCGAGCGCGATACAATTATATACGTGTTATTATAAACACATCGAATTTGATTTGATTTTAAGTATTTACTAATTAACGCGCACTCTCACATGCTTCAATTCAATTAATTAGTTTAATTATGATTATTATTTTATACTACCCCCACGACGAAACGCGCACCTTTCAAACACGAAGACTTAACGTACGACGTGCGGGTACAGAGTCCCGCGTGAACAGCGAGTGCGCGGGTTCCAGGCTTCTCCGCGAGAAGGCGAGCCGCCGCTCGAGCTCGCTCGTATACGAATAGGTCGCTGAGAGGGAATATATTCACGCGCTTGAGCATGGTTTGAGACTCCCGTCTCTGAAATACGAGACAGGCACCGAAAGGTATCAGACACCGAAAGGTGTAAAGCCGTTGTCTCGAGGGAGTTAAAAAACCAAGCGAGATATACACATATCTACCGCTCTTATCCATTTTATTGTACAGTTTTCTCTCCGAGGAACTACAGTACGCAGCAATATATCCTCATAAAGGATTCTGTGATACAGTCACTATCCTCATATATTAATCCAAATTTTTAATAAATAACATTATTATTATTGTAAAATCGTATGACCTGTATAAAGGAGAATCGCACAAAAATATAAATCCTTATTTCACTCATTCAATGTATATTCTTCTCAAACATGACTTTTAATTTCATTATTATTATTATCTCCGACCCCTTTAGATAAATTTATTCCCCTTCCCCTCTCACCGGAGATTCCCCGCATCATCTCCATTGTTAACTACGCCTCTATTTTAACATTCCCGCTTTGTTCCTTTGAAGAACATTTTTTTCACATTTCCTAGTTCTACGGCATAACAGTATAGAAAAAACGGTTTAGCTATCAAACAAAGATGTAAAGAGCTTCAAAGTTTTTCAACATTTAGTCAAGTTCTGGACACGAAAGTATGATAGTAGTAAGTGTCAAAAGAATGTGAAACTTCTTTCATGGTTATCGATTCCCTCAATCAACATTTTTTTCTCCATACTGCTAGTATCAGTTACCTTAGCAGCAAAGAGATAAGAAATGTTCCCAAAGCTATCGAAAACTAACGTGTTTATAATATTTTGAATATTTTTTATTACAACACTCACATGTCCTGAAAATGTTTTCAATGAATGTTGTGAGAATTTAAAGCGCATCTGCTTGGAACTCCCTTGCAAAACACTTTACTTCACATCACTGCACTCCAGGACTGGCAAGTGAGAAGAAAAATTTTCTTCGAGAGAGTTTTGAGAGCAACAACATTTAATATTCACTTAACACTCAGTGCGAACTTTTCGATAGATTTGGGAACATTTTTTTTCTCCTTGCCACTATGCTAACTGAGACTAGCAGTGTGGCGAAAAAAAAGTTAATTGAAGGAATCAATAACATGAAAGTAGTTTGAAATTCATTGGACATTTACTATCGCACTTTCGAGCTCATAACTTAACTAAATATTTAAGGGCAAGGTAAGGTTTTAAAAGCGAAAAAAGGCACATTTTACACGCTTTTATTTAACTCACACTGTTTGTTGTCTGCGTCAAATTTTGTAATCGATTTTTCGACCACTTCCAGTCGACCGATTGCCTTGAAATTTGGCAGGTGTGCATAGTTCCGGTGACAATGCAATATTATCGCAAAAAATTTGCAAATTTTTTCCACAATAAATATGTTTCGCAGAATTTCTTCCAAAAAATTGTCTTGGAAATTTGTTTGCAGCAAAAAATGTTTCGCAGAATTTTTTCAAAAAAAAATGCAAATTTTTTGCAAAAAAAAATTGCAAATTATTTGCAAAAAAAATATTTTTTGCAGAATTTTTTCCAAAAAATGGTCTCGGAAATTTGGAAATAGTTTGCAACAAAAGATGTTTCGCAGAATTTTTTGCAAAAAAATGTTTCCATAGAAACCATAGAATAACTTGCATGTACAATAACTTGAATATATTAAAACTTGACAATGTAATAATAATATAACTATTTACTATTTGTTTGATATGATATGACACAGGGCTCTCGGATATTTGACAAGACTAAAAAGTATTAGGTGTACAAATAAGTTTCCGCGGTTTTTTTATAAAAAATTAGGAATTTATTGTGAAGGAACAGTACATTACGTTTTATTCGAAGTATTTTCCATCATTTGCCACTACTTTTGCCCATCTTTCTGGCAACATTCGGATACCCCGTCGAAAAAGCTCTTCATCTTTTGACGCTATCCACAAATCTACCCAATTTTTGGTGTCTTCATATGATGTGAAGCGCTGCTCAGACAGACCATGTGCCATCGACCGGAACAGGTGATAATCGGAAGGGGCTAAGTCTGGTGAATACGGCGGGTGGGGTAAAACTTCCCAGTTGAGTGTTTCCAAGTATGTTTTTACCGGCGCCGCAACATGTGGACGAGCATTATCGTGTAAAAGAATAATTTTGTCGTGTCTGGAGTAGTAATGGGCGAGTTTTTCCTTAAGTGCCCGACTCAATCTCATCAATTGTGTTCGGTAGAGAGCTCCAGTAATGGTTTCGCAGGTTCTTTGTCCGTTCCGTTCCGTTGTCCGTTCTTTGTCCTTCACGTCAAACTCACCGTTCTTAAACTTTTGAAACCATTCCTGACAACTTCTCTCACTTAAAGCAGCTTCACCATATGCTTCTAGAAGCAATCGATGCGCCTTAGCTGCAGATTTTTTCAAATTAAAGAAGTAAATCAAAAGTTCCCGCAAATGATGCTTATTCGGCACAAAACTTGACATTTTTGCACGAAAAAAATTACGTGATGCTGATACGGAATCACTAGTACTTTAAGGTTATGGTGTTGCCGGATGACGAAACTTGGGATATTACGTTTTACATCTGACAATTTCTCCATAACCTTCTGGTGGGGCCATCTTTTGACAAACTGCGGAAACTTATTTGTACACCTAATATAAAATAATATTATATAAAAATAAATTTTTTTAAAAACACGCTTTTATTTATGCGTAAAAAGTGTACTAAAAAGTACAAAATAATTTTTCCTTTGCTACTAAATGTGAACCAAAATCTTTATGACTAAAAATAAAAGCGTGGGGCGCTCAGGATCCACTTCTCTACCGCATACGCACTTGTATCTTGGATTATGATGAGCGCCCCACGCTTTTATCTTTAGTCATAAAGATTTTGGTTCACATTCAGTAGCAAAGGAAAAATTATTTTGTACTATTTAGTTCACTTTTTACGCATAAATGAAAGCGCGTTTTTTAAAAAATTTATTTTTATATAATTCTTGATTTTTTGCGCCGATATGAGTAATATTGTTTTATTCATTTTATATATATGGGGGAAAACGCGTGTCTTTTTCATGGCGTTGACCTGACCATTTTTTATTTGGCCCAAACTTTGCTTATTTCATCGTCTGATCCCAAAAACAACTCTCAAAATTTTATTAGATTTTTTTGAGCCACCATAGCGAAATACTAGACCATAGAATATTTTCGACTTTGGAAAATATTTAATTTTCAATCGACGATATCTCTGTAGCGGTTAATCGTATCGAAAAGTATATAGGGGGCTTTGTTTTTCGTTTTGAGTCCATCTTTGAATTAAAAAATTTTCCTATTTTTTTGGAGCAAATTTACGCCTTCAAAATCATTTTTTGCAAAAATTAAAATCACGATACCCAAAAACCTCCCCTTCGAATTTCAAACAAACATTCTCAAAAATACTGGAATTCATTACCAACATTAAAAAAAAAACACGATGGGATCTCTAGCGGTTTGCGAGATATTAATTTTTTAGTATTTTATTTATTTGTTGTTCATCAATTTTTGTCTATCTGTTAATTAATTTGAGATTCGAATAGTGTAAAAAAATAGAAAAAAAATGTAAATCAATAACATAATAATAAAATGTAAATCAAATTTTACTCGTATATTCAATTTAATACTTGTATACAACACTCGTTCAATTTTTTTTCAATTTTAATTTCTAATATGTTAAAAGTATTTTAAACTCGTATACACGTTTCTTATTCTCGTTTTTTTCTCGGATATTTATAGGTCTTTAGCAACATTGTAGCTAAAATGTGGTCAAATTCTGTCGAAAGCGAGATGCATAGCATAATTAAAAAAATTAAATATCCGAGAAAAAAGCGGGAATAAAAAACGTGTATCCGAGTATAAAATACTTTTAACATATTAAAAATTAAAAATGAAAAAAAAATGTAACGAGTGTTTTATACAAGTATTAAATTGAATATACGAGTAAAATATTCTAGCGGAACATGTGTATGGGTTATTAATTTACATTATTCTTTTTTACTATTTTCTTTACACTATTCGAATTTTCAATCGACGCCCAGATAGAACACTAACGTATATTATACGTATATTATACGTCGCCATATACGTCTATAATACGTATTTAGTACGTATGTTGAAGAGCCAAATGTCCGGCTAATATCCGTATAATTTATGTATATTCTACATATATTAAACGGTATATTTTATGTATACGAGACGTCGAAAATACGAAGAATATACGTAGAATGTCAGGCCAATATCCGTATAATGTATGTACAGTCATCGTCAATTGAAGTGGGGCAAAGTGTTTTTTCTCGATTTTGGCGAAAATTTGTCCGATTTAAAAATTTCAAAAAAGTCCATTGGAGTAAATTTTATTATCTTTCGAATGAGACTAGGTGGAATGCAATCGGTCAAGAATTGGCTGAGTGCAAGCAGATGGAGTCAGGACGCGCTAATCGTGAATTCGGGGACACCCTGAAAAAGAGCATGTGCCATTGTCGAATGGCTTTCTAATTGAAATCATTCGATAGCGCAGCTCATGGCAATCAGGATTCAAAAAAAAAAATTGAAAATCGGTCAACTCCAGTGGATGATATAGCCCTAGGAAGTTGGAACGGTTTTTCGACGATAACTTGAAAGTTTCTTGATTGATCGACCTGAAATTCATCAGAGAGTCGTGTTTCGTCATAGCCGACGACCCGGTCTAGGTCGTGTTATAAAAACTCTCCTTGGGGATGAGATCCAGGGTTGTCTCGAATGCACCGTTCAATGATTCACATTTTTCGCAATGGAAGACTTTAATGCCGAAAATGTGAGTTGTTGCATTATTGAGGAGAAGTTTCAACGAACAAAACGTGTGGTCGCGCAATACCAAAGTCGACCTCTATCACAAATGGAAAGGGGTTGAAAAATAGGATGGAAATGCTGAAACCAAAAAAGATCGCGTCAGGAGTCGCAGGGCGATGCTCAATTGTTTTCGGACTCGTCGGCTGACCACACATTTTCTCACTACTGGGGCGAGATAAACCGCTTTGAGATTGATCGCTGCGTTTTTTGCAATTGTTAAGGGGATATGCATGAAAGAACATTTAAAAAATCAATAACTACCGCGTTTATCGAGATTCTCACTTTGGCAAAGAGTCATATTTTTTATTTTGCCATATTCTTCATGATCATTATTTTGACATTGCGATTTTTGCAATTGTTAAGGGGATATGCACGATAGAACATTTTAAAAATCAATAACTGCCGCGTTTTTTGAGATTCTCACTTTGACAATGAGTCATATTTTTTATTTTGCCACATTCTTCATGATCATCATTTTGGCATTGCGATTTTTGCAATTGTTAAGGGGAAATGCAGAAAAGAACATTTAAAAAATCAATAACTTCCGCGTTTATCAAGATTCTCACTTTGACAACGCGTCATATTTCTTATTTTGCTACATTCTTCATGATCATTATTTTGGCATTTCGGTTTTTGCGATTGTTAAGGGGATATGCATGAAAGAACATTTAAAAAATCAATAACTACCGCGTTTATCGAGAATCTCACTATGACAAAGAGTCATATTTTTTATTTTGCCACATTCTTCATGATCATTATTTTGGCATTGCGATTTATGCAATTGTTAAGGGGATATGCATAAAAGAACGTTTGAAAAATCAATAACTACCGCGTTTATCGAGATTCTCACTTTAACGAAGAGACATATTTTTTATTTTGCCACATTCTTTATGATCATTATTTTGGCATTGCGATTTCTGCAATAATTAAGGGGATATGCACGATAGAACATTTAAAAAATCAATAACTGCCACGTTTATCGAGATTCTCACTTTGACAAAGGGTCATAATTTTTATTTTGTAACATTCTTCATGATCATTATTTTGGCATTGCGATTTTTACCATTTTTAAGGGAATATGCGCCAAAGAACATTTAAAAAATCAATAACTACTGCGTTTATCGAGATTCTCACTTTGACAAAGAGTCGCAAATCAAGAGTCGCGATAGCGACTCGAGACAAGTACATTTACCTAACCTCATTTACCTAACCTCACCGACTCGAGGAGCTTCCAGCGGACTCTCTATACAGCAAGGATCTTGCTTATACACGGGAGTATATCTATATAAAATAATTCATTTCTTCGATTATAGTCGAAATATACGGTGTAGAAAATTTTAAAAACTCACGTATTGTTCGTTATTTTTTTCTCTTTCCATCGATACCCAAATAAATCGTGTAGGTGTTTGCATATGGAAGATATTGAATTTATTCTGTTATTTTCCAAATTTTACGACGATCACGACGATCATGAAGATTTTCGCAGAACAATTTTTCGCAGAACAATTTTTCGCAGAACGACTTTTCGCAGAACGAATTCCCACTGCCACGAGCCAATCCCAATCGCTCATACAGTTTTCATGCTCAGTGATTGGCTCGTAGTCAGATGAAAAGCGAAACACACAGAAATATAACTTTGCACCATCTAACAACAGATGAAACAACTAAAATTCGGCTGCTAAATTTTCCACGAAACGATAAAGCGAACCGAGCAGAAACCTACTTATCATCAAGTATAACCAACAAAAAATAAATATCGATGCCGCTGTCTGTCGAAAAAGTAAAAACTTTTTTTTTCGTCGGTCGTCGGTGTGATTTAAAAAAAAACGAGCATCGAGTTATTAATAATATATATTAATCATAATCCCTATAATAATAATTGTGATCATCGCAAGTACGGGAGGTTATTAATTCTGTAAATAATTTTGACACATTACGTTTAAATTGCTTATGGAAAAATATTCAGAGAATAAGTTGTAATAAGGTTTATCAAAATAAGTGCATTTTTTCTATTCTAATTCATGTTAAAGTTTATGATTTTTTGTGTTTCGATGGATGATCTGGTGTCGAAAATATAATTTGCGCAGTCCATCAGACAAGCAGAATCATAAATTTATAATTAGAATAAGAACATTCTATCCATGTCAAAGTTTATGTTTTTTTTTCTCTTCGATGGATGATTTGGTGTCTAAAATATAATTGGTGCAGTTCATCGAAGAAGCAAATTTATAATTAGAATGAAAACATTCTATCTGAATTTAAGGTTATGATTCTTCGTTTCATCGGTGGATGATTTAGTGTATAATATAGCTCGTGCAATCCATTGAAGAAACAAAATCATAAATTTATAATTAGAATAAGAAATTTCCATCCATATTCAAGTTTACAATCCTTTTTCTTATCGATGGATGATTTGAAGTTTAAAATAGTACATTACGATTCGAGTGCGATGAAACTTTTCCTGACGAGTATGAGTTTGCAGCATGAGCCGCACTGAAGGCAAATGTTGCAATCACACGAGTTGAAAAAAAGTTTCTCGCACGAGGTTCGTACAAGTTTTTATTGCAGGAGTGCGTAGAGGCCCACTTCTTGCATGCTTTTCTTCGCTGCGTGTGCAAGAAGTAAGCCATTTACGGACGCAGTGAAGTAAAATATAATTTGTGCAGTCAATCGGATAAGCAAAATTATAAATTTATGATGAGAATTAAAAAATGCTATCCATATTAAAGTTCTTAATGCTTTCTTTCATCGGTGGATGATTTGGTGTATAAAATAGCTCGTGCAGTCCATCCGACAAGCAAAATTATAAATGTATCATTAGAATAAGAAAATTCTATCCATATAAAAGTTTATGATTCTTTTTCTTTTGATATATGATTTGAAGTTTAAAATATAATTTGTGCAGTCCATCGGACAAGCAAAATTATACATTTATGATCAGAATAAGAAAATTCTGTCCATATTGAAAGTTTATGATTTTTTCTCTCATCGATAGATGATTTGGTGTCTAAAATATAATTTGTGCAGTCCATCGGACAAGCAAGATTATAAATTTATAATTGAATACGAAAATTATATCTATATTAAATTTTCTGATTCTTTCTCTCATCAATGGATGATTTGGTGCCTATAATATTATTGGTGCAGTTCATCGAAGAAGCAAAATTATAAATCTATAATTAGAATAAGAAAATATTCCATATTCAAGTTTATAATTCTTTCTCTTATGGATGGATGATTTGGTTTCTAAAATATTTGTGCAGTCCATCAGACAAGCAAAATTATTAATGTATAATTAGAATAAGAAAATTCTATGTATATTAGAGTTCGTTATTCTTTATCTCATTGATGGATGATTTGGTGTCTAAAATATAATTTATGCAGACCATTGAACGAGCAAAGTTATAAATTGATAATCAGGATAAGGAAATTCTATCCATATTTAAGTTAATGATTTTTTCTCTTATCGTTTGATGGACTGCACAAATTATGTTTTAGAGACTAAATCATCCATCGATCGGAGAAAGAATCATAAACTTTAATATGGATAGAAGTTTCTTCATTGTGCAATGGACATAATGCTATAAACATTGAGGTTGGTGACTTTTTTCTTCAGCTACTAACATCACGAATTAAATACTGAATACAAAATCTTATATCGATGGATTAAAAATTTAAAAACCTCATTAAGGATAGAATTTTTACCAGTGCTGAATTACATGAAATTATAAATAATGTTGAATTGTATAATGAAGTGAAATAATAAATTTTATGTAAAATAAAAAAACCGGAGGGAAACACTTCGAAAAAAGTGAATAAATCACCCCCAAAAACACCAAAAATGGTGTACAAAAATTGGACAAGTACATTTACAAAAGTCTCTAGTTTAGTCTCCTCACAAAAAGTTGTAAAATAAATAGATATTAGTCTCCTCACAAAAAGTTGTTAAATAAATAGATATGATATGAAACTCACGACACGCATTGCCAAGTACATGTAGTTTCCTAATATATCGTTTCCTTTGCAATAATGACTTAAGGGTAGAGCCAAATTTAAAAAATTCGAAAAATTTTAATGGTAGAAAATTTTAAAAACAGCGAAATTAAGTGAAAACTGTCTACAAAAAAAAAATTATCAATGAAAAAAATGACCAAAAAAATAAAAAAAAAAATATTATCAATGAAAAAAATAACAAAACAAATAAAAAGTACTTGGCGAGTTCGTTTTTAACGAACAATAAGTCAAAACTGTTTTTTAGTGAACCGATGAACACCAGATATGCTCATAGTCAGTGAAAAAACTCGCCAAGTACTTTTTATTTGTTTTGTTATTTTTTTCATTGATAATTTTTTTTTTTTTTTTTTTTGTTATTTTATTCATTGATAATTTTTTTTTTGTAGACAGTTTTCACTTAATTTCGCTGTTTTTAAAATTTTCTACCATTAAAATTTTTCGAATTTTTTAAATTTGGCTTTACCCTTAAGTCATTATTGCAAAGGAAACGATGTATTAGGAAACTACATGTACTTGGCAATGCGTGTCGTGAGTTTCATATCATATATATTTATTTAACAACTTTTTGTGAGGAGACTAATATCTATTTATTTTACAACTTTTTGTGAGGAGACTAAACTAGAGACTTTCGTAAATGTACTTGTCCAATTTTTGTACACCATTTTTGGTGTTTTTGGGGGTGATTTATTCACTTTTTTCGAAGTGTTTCCCTCCGGTTTTTTTATTTGACATAAAATTTATTATTTCACTTCATTATACAATTCAACATTATTTATAATTTCATGTAATTCAGCACTGGTAAAAATTCTATCCTTAATGAGGTTTTTAAATTTTTAATCCATCGATATAAGATTTTGTATTCAGTATTTAATTCGTGATGTTAGTAGCTGAAGAAAAAAGTCACCAACCTCAATGTTTATAGCATTATGTCCATTGCACAATGAAGAAACTTCTATCCATATTAAAGTTTATGATTCTTTCTCCGATCGATGGATGATTTAGTCTCTAAAACATAATTTGTGCAGTCCATCAAACGATAAGAGAAAAAATCATTAACTTAAATATGGATAGAATTTCCTTATCCTGATTATCAATTTATAACTTTGCTCGTTCAATGGTCTGCATAAATTATATTTTAGACACCAAATCATCCATCAATGAGATAAAGAATAACGAACTCTAATATACATAGAATTTTCTTATTCTAATTATACATTAATAATTTTGCTTGTCTGATGGACTGCACAAATATTTTAGAAACCAAATCATCCATCCATAAGAGAAAGAATTATAAACTTGAATATGGAATATTTTCTTATTCTAATTATAGATTTATAATTTTGCTTCTTCGATGAACTGCACCAATAATATTATAGGCACCAAATCATCCATTGATGAGAGAAAGAATCAGAAAATTTAATATAGATATAATTTTCGTATTCAATTATAAATTTATAATCTTGCTTGTCCGATGGACTGCACAAATTATATTTTAGACACCAAATCATCTATCAATGAGAGAAAAAATCATAAACTTTCAATATGGACAGAATTTTCTTATTCTGATCATAAATGTATAATTTTGCTTGTCCGATGGACTGCACAAATTATATTTTAAACTTCAAATCATATATCAAAAGAAAAAGAATCATAAACTTTTATATGGATAGAATTTTCTTATTCTAATGATACATTTATAATTTTGCTTGTCGGATGGACTGCACGAGCTATTTTATACACCAAATCATCCACCGATGAAAGAAAGAATTAAGAACTTTAATATGGATAGCACTTTTTAATTCTCATCATAAATTTATAATTTTGCTTATCCGATTGACTGCACAAATTATATTTTACTTCACTGCGTCCGTAAATGGCTTACTTCTTGCACACGCAGCGAAGAAAAGCATGCAAGAAGTGGGCCTCTACGCACTCCTGCAATAAAAACTTGTACGAACCTCGTGCGAGAAACTTTTTCTCAACTCGTGTGATTGCAACATTTGCCTTCAGTGCGGCTCATGCTGCAAACTCATACTCGTCAGGAAAAGTTTCATCGCACTCGAATCGTAATGTACTATTTTAAACTTCAAATCATCCATCGATAAGAAAAAGGATTGTAAACTTGAATATGGATGGAAATTTCTTATTCTAATTATAAATTTATGATTTTGTTTCTTCAATGGATTTTATTTTACCACACTTCTTATGATCATTAATTTAGTATTGCGATTTTTCCCATTCTTAAGGGTATGTGCACGATAGAAGATTTAAAAAATCAATAACTGGCGCGTTTATCGAGACTCTCACTTTGACAAAGAGACGCATTTTTTTGTTTCGCACCATTCTTTATGATCATAATTTTGGCATTGCGATTTTTGCAATTCTCAAGGGGATATGCATGAAAAAACATTTAAAAAATCAATAACTACCGCGTTTATCGAGGTTCTCACTTTGACAAAGGGTCATATTTTTTATTTTGCCACATTCTTCATGATCGATATTTTGGCATGGCGATTTTTGCAATTGTTAGGGGATATGCATGAAAGAACATTTAAAAAATCAATAACTACGGTGTTTATCGAGATTCTTACTTTGACAAAGAGTCATATTTTTTATTTTTCCACATTCTTCATGATCATTATTTTGGCATTGCGATTTTTGGAATTGTGGAGGGGATATGCATGAAAGAACATTTAAAAAATAAATAACTACCGCGTTTATCGAGATTCTCACTTTGACAGAAAGTCATATTTGTTATTTTGCCACATTCTTCATGATCATTATTTTGGCATTGCGATTTTTGCAATTTTTAAGGGAATATTCATAAAAAAACATTTAAAAAACCAATAACTACAGCGTTTATCGAGATTCTCACTTTGACAAAAAGTCATATTTTTTATTTTGCCACATTTTTCATGATCATTATTTTGGCATTGCGATTTTTGCCATTCTTAAGGGGATGTGCACGATAGAAGATTTAAAAAATAAATAACTGTCGCGGTTATCAAGATTCTCACTTTGACAAAGAGTCATATTTTTTGTTTTGCCACATTCTTCATGATCATTATTTTGGCATTGCGATTTTTGCAATCGTTAGGGGATATGCATGAAAGAACATTAAAAAAATCAATAACTACCGCGTTTATCAAGATTATTACTTTGACAAACGGTCACATTTTTTATTTTACCACATTTTTCATGATCATTATTTTGCCATTGCGATTTTCACCATTCTTAAGGGGATATGCACGATAGAACACTTGAAAAATAAATAACTGCCGCGTTTATCGAAATTCTTACTTTGACAGAGAATCATATCTTTTATTTTGCCACATTCTTTATGATTATTATTTTGGCATTGCGATTTTCGCAATTGTTAAGGGGATATGCATGAAAAAACATTAAAAAAATCAATAACTACCGCGTTTATGGAGATTATCACTTTGACAAACGGTCACATTTTTCATTTTGCCACTATTTTCATGATCATTATTTTGTCATTGCGATTTTCACTATTCTTAAGGGGATATGCACGTTAGAACATTCAGAAAATCTATAACTGCCGCGTTTATCAAGATTCTTACTTTGACAGAGAGTCATACCTTTTGATTTGCCACATTCTTCATGGTCATTATTTTAGCATTGCGATTTTTGCAATTGTTAAGGGGACATGCATGGAAAAACATTTAAAAAATCAATAACTACCGCGTTTATCGAGATTCTCACTTTGGCAAAGAGTCATATTTTTTATTTTGCGATATTCTTCATGATCATTATTTTGGCATTGCGATTTTTGCAATTGTTAAGGGGATTTGCATAAAAGAACATTAAAAAAATCATTAACTACCGCGTTTATCGAGATTCTCACTTTGACAAAGAGTCAAATTTGTTATTTTGCCACATTCTTCATGATCATTATTTCAGCATTGTGATTTTTGCAATCGTCAAGGGGATATGCGTGGAAGAACATTTAAAAAATCAATCACTACGGCGTTTATCGAAATTCTCACTTTGACAAAGAGTCATATTTTTTATTTTGCCACATTCTTCATGACTATTATTTTCGCCTTGCGATTTTTGCAATTGTTAAGGGGATATGCACAATAAAACATTTAAAAAATCAATAACTGCCGCCTTTATCGCGATTCCCACTTTGACAATGAGTCATATTTTTTATATTGCCACATTCTTCATGATCATTATTTTGGCATTGCGATTTTCGCAATCATTAAGGGGATATGCACGATAGAACATTTGAAAAATCGATAACTGCCACGTTTATTGTGATTCTCACTTTGACAAAGGGTCATATTTTTTATTTTGCCACATTCTTTATGATCATTATTTTGCTATTGCGATTTTTGCGATTCTTAAGGGGATGTGCACGATAGAAGATTGGAAAAATCATTAACTGCCGCGTTTATCGAGATTCTCACTTTGACAAAGAGTCATATTTTTTATTTTGCTATATCCTTCATGATCATCATTTTGGCATTGCGATTTTTTTAATCGTCAAGGGGATATGTGCGAAAGAACATTTAAAAAATCAATAACTACCGCGTTTATCGAGATTCTCACTTTGACAAAGGGTAAAATTTTTTATTTTTCCACATTTTTTATGATCATTATTTTGGCATTGCGATTTTTGCATTTTTGACTGGGGTAGACGGAAACGATATTTTAAAAAGTCAATAAGTAATGTGTTTATCGAGATCTTGACATTCAAAAAGCGTAACTTTCTTCTTTTAGGACATGTTCTATGATTTTTTTTGTTGGCATTGTAATTTTTGCGATTCTTGAGGGAGTATGCGGAGAAGAAATTTATAAAAGTTAACCACTGCCGTGTTTTTTGGAATTGTCACTTTTCAAAAACGTATTTTTTCTTATTTTCCAATATTTTTTATGCTCTTTTCTTTCGGATTACGATTTTGGTAATTCTTAAGGAGGTGGACAGAAAATAAATCTTTTCAAATCAATAACTACCGTAGTTACCATCATACTGACTTCACTGACTTTCCCCGCGGGAGTGTTGAAAAATGGTCTCTTTATGAGTATCGATAACTGGTGCAAAATTAATTATTTGGATTGCTACCATACTCTTGAGAGAAAATGGCTTCGAAAAAATTGGTCCTCATCCAGTATCTGGAGCTGTTACCTGTGACCTGTTAAAAATTCTTTCATAAAAAATTCATCAAGCCCTCCATCAATCAGCCGGTGAGTCCAGTCGATTAACTCACCGAAACTCACCGTTGTCCGACTTTCACCACGTGGAGGTGGATGGACGGGCGCATGGTGCAAGACCTTCGAAAGTCGTGTGTGTTTGTTTGTGTGTGTGTGTGTGTTTATGTGTGTGTGTGTGTGTTCGTGCGTGCGTGAGTTGTATTAATATTTTAGCGATTCTCCACGTCCTCTTCTCAAAGCAACGCAGCGACGTTGCATGCTCTCTATTGTTTCCGCGATGTCATCTTGAGGAATTTCGTTCCATTCGCTTATCGTCGCAGCTTCCAATTGTTGCAACGTCACGGGAGGAATTTCAAGAGCGCGAATTCTCGATTTCAGCATGGCCCAGATGTTTTCGATTGGATTTAAATCCGGAAAATTTGCAGGCCACACGCTCCTCTCAATTTCATTTTCGGCCAAAGATGCATTGACAGTGCGTGAGCGATGACAAGGGGCATTGTCATCGATTAAGACAAATCCTTCGCCGACTTGATTTGACTCAGGAATTAAGATCGGTCACAAAATTTTATGAATGTACCGCTCGCTGTTAACCGTTTCGTTCTTAAAAATAACGAGCTCCGTGCGTAATTCCGTTGAAATTCCTCCCAACATTGTTATAGAGCCACTCCCGAAAGCCCGCGAACGATTAATATTTTTTTCTCGCATCCTTTCGCCTTTTCTCCGGTAAACTCGATCTGCTCTTGAATTGCTGGGGAGCATTATCTTTGACTCATCAGTAAACAGACATTTTTTCCATTGCTGTTGCGTCCACTCTTCTTGGTCGTGTGCAAAGTCTCTTCGATCAACGCGATTCCGATTCGAGAGGGTTGGTTTGATGATAGGACGACGCGATCTTATTCCTCTTTCTCTCAACCGCCGACCAATCGTGCTACACGACACGGGCCGAAGGATTTGCCTTTTCAAAACGCTTCCTGTTACGCGCGGATTTCTACGCGTTTCTTGGACGATCGCTCTATCTTCTCTTCGTGTTATGACACGTTGCCGTCCTCCACCATGTTTGTATGACGGGCTGCCTGTTTCACGATAACGCTCCAATAATCGATGAATCGCCCCCTTACTCCCTCCGATCGCTTCAGCAATCGCACGGTCGCTTTCGCCCATTTCGTGCAATACGATTGCACGCCTCATTTTAATCTCGCACTATCTTACCATTTTTCGCACACGCAAAAGTAAATCTCGATTCGCGTTTAAAAATTCGTGTCATTCAACGCTTGCACGATGTTTGAAATAAAAAAAATACGTTGTGAAGATGTGATTTTGTTTTCTGTAGCGTTCATGTATTGAGATTTTTTTATACGGTCTCCAAAAAACAAAATTACATCTCCACAACGTATTTTATTGTTTCAAACATCGTGCAAGCGTTGAATGACACAACTTTTTAATCGCGAAAACATCTGGGCCATGCTAAAATCGAGAATTCGCGCTCTTGAAATTCCTCCCGTGACGTTGCAACAATTGGAAGCAGCGACGTTGAGCGAATGGAACAAAATTCCTCAAGATGACATCGCGGAAACAATAAAGAGCATGCAACGTCGCTGCCTTGAGAAGAGGACGTGGAGAATCCCTAAAATATTAATACAATTCACGCACGCACGAACACACACACATACATAAACACACACACACAAACAAACACACACACACGACTTTCGAAGGTCTTGCACCATGCGCCCGTCCATCCACCTCCACGTGGTGAAAGTCGGACAACGGTGAGTTTCGGCGAGTTAATCGACTGGACTCACCGGCTGATTGATGGAGGGCTTGATGAATTTTTTATGAAAGAATTTTTAACAGGTCACAGGTAACAGCTCCAGATACTGGATGAGGACCAATTTTTTCAAAGCCATTTTCTCTCAAGAGTATGGTAGCAATTCGAATAATTAATTTTGCACCAGTTATCGATACTCATAAAGAGACCATTTTTCAACACTCCCGCAGGGAAAGTCAGTGAAGTCAGTATGATGGTAACTACGGTAGTTATTGATTTGAAGAGATTTATTTTCTGTGCACCTCCTTAAGAATTACCAATATCGTCATCCAAAAGAAGAGAGCATAAAAAATATTGGAAAATAAGAAAAAATACGTTTTTGAAAAGTGACAATTCCAAAAAACACGGTAGTGGTTAAATTTTCTAAATTTCTTCTCCGCATACTCCCTTAAGAATCGCAAAAATTACAATGCCAACAAAAAAACTCATAAAAAATGTCCTAAAAGAAGAAATTTACGCTTTTTGAATGTCAAGATCTTGATAAACACATTACTTATTGACTTTTTAAAATATCGTTTCCGTCTACCCCATTAAAAAATGCAAAAACCGCAAGGCCAAAATGATGATCATAACAAATGTGGAAAAATAAAAATTTTGACCCTTTGTCGAAGTGAGAATCTCGATAAACGCGGTAGTTAATGATTTTTCAAATGTTCGTTCGCACATATCCCCTTGAGAATTGCAAAAATCGCAATGCCAAAATAATGATCATGAAGAATGTGGCAAAATAAAAAATATGACTCTCTGTCAAAGTGAGAATCTCGATAAACTCAGCAGTTACTGATTTTTTAAATCTTCTATCGTGCACATCCCCTTAAGAATGGCAAAAATCGCAATGCCAAAATAATGATCATGAAGAATGTGGCAAAATAAAAAATATGACCCTTTGTCAAAGTGAGAATCGCAATAAACGTGGCAGTTATTAATTTTTCAAATGTTCTATCGTGCATATCCCCTTAATAATTGCAAGAATCGCAATGTCAAAATAATGATCATGAAGAATGTAGCAAAATAAAAAATATGACTCATTGTCAAAGTGGGAATCTCGATAAAGGCGGCAGTTATTGATTTTTTAAATGTTCTATCGTGCATATCCTCTAAACAATTGCAAAAATCGCAATGCGAAAATAATAGTCATGAAAAATGTGGCAAAATAAAAAATATGACCCTTTGTCAAAGTGAGAATCTCGATAAACGCCGTAGTTATTGATTTTTTAAAAGTTCTTTCATGCATATCCCCTTAACAATTGCAAAAATCACAATGCCAAAATAATGATCATGAAGAATGTGGCAAAATAAAAAATATGACCCATCGTCAAAGTGGGAATCTCGATAAACGCCGTAGTTATTGATTTTTTAAAAGTTCTTCCATGCATATCCCCTTAACAATTGCAAAAATCACAATGCCAAAATAATGATCATGAAGAATGTGGCAAAATAAAAATTATGACTCTTTGTCAAAGTGAGAACCTTGATAAACGCGGTAGTTATTGATTTTTTTAAATGTTCTTCCATGCATATCCCCTTAACAATTGCAAAAATCGCCATGCCAAAATAATGATCATGAAGAATATCGCAAAATAAAAAATATGACCCTTTGCCAAAGTGAGAATCTCGATAAACGCAGTAGTATAATAGTATAGTATAGTATAGTATAGTATAATTTTTTTTTTCTTTCAGAGGTTTAAAAATTTTCAAAAAGACACCAACGAAAAGTTGTTGTGTTGTCGGTAGTGTCAGATTTGTACTGACTAAAAACATTCCTCTGTCGCCCTTCACGATTGTGAAGGTGGTTGGACCGGAAACCGCTTTCGCATAACTTCAGACCAACCCCTGGTACGCCCCTAAGCGCCCGCCCCGTTTGGTTGCTGCTCGATCCTCTTGGCCTTCAGCACTACCTCCGCGAAATTCATAATGGCCTCCCATTTCGGCTTGGAGCCGATCATGAGGGGGACCAGGTTCTCAGGGTGCAAGGCTTCTCCGATTGCGTCTGTTGCGGCTCTTCGTTCTTCCGTCCATCTGTCGCAGTGGAAGAAGGTGTGTTGAGCGTCGTCGTCAGTAGCTGCACAGCGGGCTGTCGATGAGGCCCATGCGGTGCAGGTACGTGTTAAAGGCGCCGTGGCCCGTGAGGAGCTGCGTTAAGTAGAAGTTGGTATCTACATGTTCACATCTGATCCAGGTCCTTATGTCGGGTATAAGTTTAGCCGTCCACCTACCGGTGCAGCTAATTTGCCACCTGTGCTCCCATTCTTCGATGGTTTTCGCCCGTTCGAGTTCCCTGGCGCCGTCGACCAAGGGATTTGCTGTCCGCGACTGGTGGAGACTCCTTCGCTCCTTGGCCAGGAGGTCGATGGGGGGCGTCTTGGCGATGACCAGAATCGCCGATTCCGAGACCGTGCAATATGCACAAGCGACACGGAGGGCGGCTCCTCCCCGACCGCCGCCTTTATCGCGTCAGTGAAAGATACGCAATTCTCCGATTTGCGGTCCATCTCCAGTAAAATGCCTCCGTCCCTGGTCTTGCGAATGGAACGGATGGTCGTCTGGTGCTGCTCCGGATTCACCCTTGCCTTAATGTCCCTGAGTAGGTCCGCGTAGGACTTTCCTTCCGCGGGCTTTATCAGAACGGGATTAGCTTCGTCTTCCGGTGTGCGGGAATCGGGGCTTGGGGTCCCGGCTGGCCCGCGGCGGGTCGGCGTACAGGCGGCGTCTCGGCCGGCGTTTCGACGCGCTTCTTTTTTCTGCTTCCAACTAGGGTGAAGCCGCCTCTGTTGCCGCTGCCAGCGTTTTCCTCTGGGCCTAGAGGGGGGCTGTTCGCGGGGCGTTTGCTTCTCGCCGTGGACGGGGTCGGGGTCGGGACCTGGCGCAGCGCCTCGCGCTCCCTGGCCTCGACGAGGGCGAGTTTGCGTTGCTCGTCCT
Organism: Alloplasta piceator; assembly: GCA_946863875.1. NCBI lineage: Eukaryota > Metazoa > Arthropoda > Insecta > Hymenoptera > Ichneumonidae > Alloplasta > Alloplasta piceator. Next base: position 29,236,596 of record OX333073.1, on the reverse strand, counting down.
TCCAGGACTTCCGGTGATTGAGGACCTCCATCATCAGAGCAAGGGCCTCCTTAACATTGCTCGTGACCTCCGTGGGGACGGTGCGCTTCGTTTTAATCAGTCTCGTGGTTTCGACCAGGAGCGTCTGAAGCACTCCTAGCTTGTCATCTTCGAGTCCGTTCGCCGTGTCGCGGGCGATCGTGTGCTGCACTAGCGGCTGACTGAGGTAGTCTCGCCTGTCGGTTGATATCCCGCAGACTACGCCCGGGGCAAGGGGGGGCTGCATGATGGCCGATGACGTTCCTGCCCGATCTCCTGGATCCATGTATTGATTTTCTCCTTGGTTTTTATTGTTTTTTTTTAATTTTCTTTTTCTTTTTGTTTTTGTTTTTTGACGATTGGTGTATTTGAGTTATTTTCTTCCATAATTAATCCCACGAGTATCCTAGGAATTAAGTGTCTGCCCCAGCAGAGCCTGGGTGCTGGGGTAAGGCCGCTAAATACCACCGGGATTAGACCAGGTGCCCCGGGGGAACCGTTTGAGACACCTCTACCCAGGTGCCACGCAGCCGTCGGCACGGTTTCTCACACCTTGGCTTGGGTTTGTGTTTGGTCCGCGGGGGCTATTTTATTTCGCCCCTGCCCTCCACCCATTGCTGAGCGGCGAGCGTTCCCCAATCCGCCACCCGGAGGACGCGCCATGTAGCAGTGTCACCTCTGCCCATGGTATATGTTACGTCAAAAATGGAGTTTTCACGAACTATTAATGATTTTCGACGTATGACGTGCTGAATTTGATTGAGACTCTCTAGTCGTGGAAAATAAATTTCAGTACTACTCCTGGAAACAATCTCGAACACGTCTGCCCCTGTTTTTGAGTCTAACCTCTCGGAAAGTTACTCGGGAAATGGGCTTGGAATCACTGTTTAACTTTTCATCGCGTCGAGGTCTATTGAATTTTCAGATCTTTCGCTACGATATAATTTATTATTAACTTTGCCACGATGATCCTGATCGTTACTTTTATCAAATGACGGGGTGATTGGGGGAAGATCGATCGGCTTTAATTTGTAAATAATTACTGGATGTTTAAGGATTTCAGTGGAAATAATTTTGGGTTTTGGAGTTTTTCTAGTTATTTCTGTTTCTGTAGGCAATGCCCGTACTCCGTGATAATTTGATCCCAATCTTTGAACAGGGTTTAACCTTTTTGACCACGGATTCGAATATATCGCGTCGAGTTTACGTAATTGATACCTTCGTCCGGCTCTGCGTGTTCTTTTCTTTTTGCGCGGTACTGGGGGGTTGACTCTCATGGAATTTAAGGGAAGAGTATCCAGGGTGAATTTCCGGATGAGCGTGCAACCTGACGCAACTCTAGTCCCAACCGGATCTCCGCCGAGGAAAAAAGAAGGAATACGAATATTTGGTGAGCGTGCAACCTGACGCAACCCTTGTCCCAACCAAATTTCGCACGAGGATAGGTAAACGAATACCTGGCGGGCGTGCAACCTGACGCAACTCTAGTCCCAACCAGATCTCCGCCGAGGAAAAGAAGGAATACGAATATTTGGTGAGCGTGCAACCTGACGCAACTCTAGTCCCAACCAAATTTCCGCACAAGGATAGGTAAACGAATACTGGGTGGGCGTGCAACCTGACGCAACTCTAGTCCCAACCAGATCTCCGCCGAGGGAAAAGAAGGAATACGAATATTTGGTGAGCGTGCAACCTGACGCAACTCTAGTCCCAACCAAATTTCCGCACAAGGATAGGTAAACGAATACTTGGTGGGCGTGCAACCTGACGCAACTCTAGTCCCAACCAAGTTTCCGCACGGGGGGAAAATAAAGCAAAGAACACGAATCCTCGGATGAAGTACAGATTTACACAACCGCACTGAATCTTGCGATCAAATGAATTAAACAAATAATAGAGGAAAAGAGAGAGAGAGAGGGAGGGTTCTTACCTTTTTTGAATTTAATCGTTGGGGCAAAGAAAATTCCTTGGATTCAACTTATTTAATTGTTTAAATTCTTGATAAAATTCCGGAAGAAAAGAAAACTCAGATAAACCTCGTTCCGTGGTTTTATGACGCGTCACTGGTTTATTACTTTCGCGAACCTTTGCACTGAATCGAATGTAAGAACGAATAGATACCGGGGTTCACATTAATAAAATAAATAGGGGAAAAACGAGCCGTATAACTTTTGTCAATATTCCCAAATAAATTTCCTTGATCCACGTCGTTTAATAAATTAATTAAAAATCGAATTTTTTGTTTAAAGAGTTGTGTCGCCAACGCCATGAGAATAATCGAAGGTAAAGATTCACTTGAGTAAAATTGGGCCTTTCTCCAATAAACGACAAAGGTTTATTGAAATTTATCAATTTCCGTCCGAATAGATGAGCCTCACTGAATTATAATTTTCCGGAGATAAAACGTTGCACAATCACGAAAATGATTTTATAAAAAATAAATAGAGCTTCACTTACAAAGTCAGATGCTCTCCTGATGGGAAGGGTGATACCATTGGTAACCGGTGATGATCCGGACGTGAAACGATGAGGAGATCGGCGAGTGCTCAAGGGCGTGGCAGGTAGATGACGAAATCGAAGAAAATGTTGATGCACAGATTTTATTTTTTGAGATCCAATTTTTATTTTTAAATTATTAAAAGAATAAAAGAATGGTTTGCACAATAAGATCAGTCTTAAAATTTCGCGAGTTATTTAACAATGAGCGCGATTTGTACTTTTTTCTAACAATTCGTGGATTGCAGTCGTCAAAGTGAAATAAATGAAAATTATTAAACAGAAGATAATAACTAAGCAAAGTAAAATGAAATAGAATAAAACGAGATCCAAAGTCCTTTCCGACATTCAAAGAGTTGATTCGAAATTCGAGAATAAAATGAAAAGTCGATTCTACTTCGATTCAGAAATTCAAGACTTGAAATTCCAAACAGAAAAAAAAACCAACTTCCCTCGAAAAATCGAGTGAAGAATTCTAAGTCCAAAAGCGAATTGTTTCGGAAAAATCCCGAACCAAGAACGTCTTTGTCGAAAATTTCACAAGTTCAACTCAAGAATGGTTTCGGAGTGGACGATGAATTTAGAAGTTTCCAGGTCGGAAAAAATCGAAGAAGTCTCTCGAGAGCGCTTTTTCCGCGCTTTATATACCCAGCGATCCACGCCACCCCGATCGATTTTGGTGGGGATGGTGTGAGCAAGATAGAAGATGCATTTTCCCCTATGAAATCTATTCCCCGCTTTCGCGAGCTTCCCTTAGAGATTGGGGCGCGGTGAGGGCGCTAGCGTAGATCGCTGAGTGGGTCCTATGCGTGTGTCGGTATCCCTGAACACATATACAGGCATATGCATGTGCCCCACGCTTTTTACATTCTTAGTTCGTAGACAATGTTAATTCCTTATAGTAACAATAATTTTAACATTATAAATATTTTTACGCGCTTATTCTATCATTTACAAAGTCTTTTTTCTTTGTAGTTAATATTTTATGCGTTTTGTTAAATTGGTTGTTCTTTCTTTTCGTTCTATTGTTTGTTAACTATTTTTTAATTATGCCATTTTTATTTAAAATAAAATATATGAAGTAGCGATCTTAAATTATTTATAAGTGTTTTTATGCGATATTTTTGCGTGTTAAACTTAAGTTTATATTATTATAAATAAATGGTTAGACGATTGAATAATTTCTAAGGTGACAATGCTTAAACATTCTCGCTAAAAAATTGAACCTGAGTCTGAAAGATCGTTTTTCCTTGGTTTTCCATATTACATTTTTTTTAGGGTGTGGTCGCATAAGCCTTCTCGTATGAGTCGACCAGAAAAGAGGGGAGGGTGGATGACTACGGCACATGACTAAAGAAATCTCAAGTCCCCTTCGTGCCTTCTTTTCCTCCAAGAAAGAGATAGGTGAAATATCAGGGTGGGTGAAAAAGGAGGGTGGCTAGAATGAGGGGTTCGAGTGGGGAGAGATTCGAGCGATCTCCGGGTAGCGACTAGAGCCAAGTCTCCCGTTCCACCGCGCAAGCCCCGAGGAACGTCGAAAGAGGGGTGGGGCCTTATGTAACTGGGTCTTGCCTCTGAACGTTTGGCTTCTTTCTTTCCTTTAGATTTTAAACACAAGGAAATATTATTTCGAATTTTGAATTATTTCCAATTAACAATATAAGTTTTTACTTGTTTCTCTTTGGGTATGATTATTGGATTTAACATTAAATTATCTATCGGATGAGTTCGTAATTCAGAGTACAGTGCAAGGTTTCATTTTGCAATTATATTTTTATTGATTAGTTGCTCGACGTATGACTTATATTTGTTTGACTTTTCTTGATTTAGCAAAAGTAATTATTGGATGAGTAGTTTTTACCCTGAAACCTTTTTTTTTGCACATATTTCTGTACTTATACGCACACAGATGAATACACAAATATATATATATATATACATATATATCCCTATAAATGTGTGCGTAATCCTGTACCTGTTTCCTCGTGAACTGTACAATGGAATTTTTAAAGAGAGGGCCTGGGATTGTTGGCCCACGCGACGCGAGAGTGAGAGAGAAAGAGAGAGGGAGAGAGAGGGGGAGAGAGAGAGAGTCATGAAACGGTGGCTTCACGCAAATGCCTTAGTCCCTTTAAAATATTTTTCTATTGCCCTTTGCATTCTTGTGGGGCCTACTGCCCTTTATATTCTTGTGAGGCCTACTGCCCTTCCAGGGACGATTAGTGGTTTTGTTTCCATTTTATCATGGGTCTCTCTCTTACAAATGCTTATTGTATTTAAACCGTCTAACTACCTACTTAATTGGATCTCGTTTTTAATTCTATTAGTATTATCTATGTTATTAAAAGACATATAAATATATTTCCAACCATTTCTTTCGATTCTATTTATTTATTCAATCATCTTTTGTTTATTTGATTATTATTCTGTTTCGTTGTTTGATTAATTCTTGGTCTGTTTCACTGTTTATTTAATTTTGTTCTATTTCATTGTTTATTTAATTATTGCTTAACTTCGTTGTTCATTTTACTACTCTGTTTTATTGCGAATTTATCCTGAAAGTTGATTGTCCAATTAAGTTAATTATTTATTTTCAAATTCCGTATTGGCATGCGGTTAGAAAATTCATCGTTATTTAGAGCCATTCCGTTCGTTTTGTACTGAGTCTATTGTAGGTAACACGTATATATCTGTTTGAGAAAAGAGAAAGGAGGACCGTTCCCCTGTTGTGAGCTTGTTTTTCCGAGAGGGTGAAACCAGTGCTTCGCGTCGTTTTGACGGCAGAGCGAAATACTCTATGCTTTATTCTTTCTTTTCCAATGGTAAAGGGTAGATCCAGCGATCTATCCCTTGAATCGATAGACCGGTGGAGGGTATGTCAGTTAGGAAGGCGGCGTCGGATGCCTCGCTCTCAAAATGGTATTTACGAGCTTGTGGCTTTTCGTAGGGGTCTCTGCCCCTGATTTTCCTTCCATACTGCCCGATTTTACCGATGGCCATCTTTTCAGAGATTTTTGGTCGGTAACGTGAATTTCTGTTTTATCATTGAATTGAACGGAAAAACCCTGGAAACGATAAACCTTCTTTTTACAGACCTTCAAGTTTTTATCTTCGTCTTTGGTAGCAATTACGTTGAAGAAATGAATTTTAATGGCCGTTACGCCAGGACGTAACATATAATAGTAGTATAGTAAAATAGTATAGTATAGTAGTATAATATACGTATAATATACGTATATTATACGTTCATTGAATAGCTTCAGATATAAGAATCGCAATCGTAAGATAATTAACATATATTATATGAATATTTGATTTACAACATTCCACCGAGATATGTAGAAAAAAACAAGTCCAATATACGTTTATGTATACGTATATTGAATGTGTTTTTATCTACATATCTCGGTGGAATTTTGTACATCTCATATACATATAATATATGTTACATATAATATAAGTTAATTCAAGCTATTCAATGAACGTATAATATACGTATATTACACGTTCATTGAATAGCTTCAGATCTAAGAATCGCATTCGTAAGATAATTAACATATATTATATGTATATGAGATGTACAAAATTCCACAGACATATGTAGAAAAAAACACGTCCAATATACGTATATATATACGTATATTGGACGTATTTTTTTTTACATATCTCGGTGGAATTTTGAACATCTCATATACATATAATATATGTTACATTAGGGTGGTTCTTATTTGGGGTATGTTGTTTTTTCTTTTGACGATAGTCCTTAGCGGTTTTAAATAAATGAATAGAAACTCAGTCCAAATTTTAGCTCGATATCTCAATTTCAACCGAGCCCCCACAGAGGTCAAAGTTTTAAAGGGGAAATACGTGTATTTTTTCCAGTCAATGATCTGAACAATTTTTCGACTTAGTAAACATTTATATAAAAATTTGAAACTTGGCACATATATTCCTCATAGTATAAGGTATAATTGTAGTAGTTTGTCAAATTTTTTATTCTCGATTTTGGATGTATATTCCCGCTCAAAAGTTTGGATACATTTGTCGATATTCCTTGCTGCACTAGAAGTTGCATAAGTCCGTCAAAAAAAAAGATAATCGAATTTTCAAAAAAGCATTTTGACAGGAAGAATCTTAGCTTCGTTTTCCATTTTTTAAATATTTTTTATGATTTTTTTTCGACCTGCTATGCACTTTTGAATATGACCGTTTTTTGGTCTTTTTTCGACCATCGCGAATTGGGCGTATCACTTGAGGACATTTTTTTGTGTTTTTTATCTACGGTACATTCGAAAGAGTTGGCAGAAACTCCATTTTTGTCTCTTGAAAATTTTCGTACGATTTTTTCTCGCTAGGTTATTTCACTTTTGGCTAAAAAAGACAAATTTCGAAAATGTAACATAATTAAAAAACTATAGGGTTAAAGAGAAAATGTCAAGTATAAAAAAAGTAGCGTAGGTATACACGAAATCGCCTGGAATTACTGCAGGATTTTCCTATGCATTTTTTTTTTACTATTTTTGCTCGAAACTCGATAGTAACGTCCGAGAGAAAAACTGCATCCGATTGAAATTTCCGTACATTGTGATACAATAAAAATCTGAAAATATTCATCAACATTTGCCATGCTATAAATAACCATTATCAATAATAATTATTGATCATTGTTCATCAACAATAGCATTGCCCAAAAATCATTCAAAAATTGTTTAAACAATTGTTTAAACAATTTGTTAATAACCTTTGAGCAATATTATTATCGATAATTGTTGTTCATAGCATGCTTAATGTTGCTGATTTTTTTCAGATTTTTATTGTATCACAAAGTACGGAAATTTCAATCAGATAGAATTTTTCTCTGGGACATCACTATTGAGTTTCGAGCGAAAATAGTGAGAAAAAAATGTCATAGGAAAATTCTGAAATAACTCCAGGCGACCCCGTATATACCTACGTTACTTTTTTCATACTTGACATTTTCTCTCCAACCCTATAGTTTTTAAGTTATATTGCGTCTTTCGAAATTTGTCTTTTTCAGCCAAAAGTGAAATAACCTTGCGAGAAAAAATCGTACGATAATTTTTGAGAGACAAAAATGGAGTGTTTACTAACTCTTCCGAATGTACCGTAGGTAAAAAAGACAAAAAAACATGTCCTTAATTTATGCGCCCAATTCGCGATGGTCGAAAAAAGACCAAAAAACGGTCACATTCAAAAGTGCATAGCGGGTCGGAAAAAAATCGGAAAAATTATTTAAAAAATGTGAGATGAAGCTGAATTCCTTCCCGTTAAAAAGCTTTTTTCAAAATTTGATTATCTTTTTTTATGACTGAGTTATGCAACTTCTAGTGCAGCAAGAAATATCGACAAATGCATCCAAACTTTTGAGCAGGAATGTATATCCAAAATCGAGGATAAAAAATTTGCCAAACTATTACAATTATACCTTATACTATGAGGAATATATGTGCCAAGTTTCAAATTTTTATATCAATATTTACCAAGTCGAAAAATCGTTCAGATCATTGACTGGAAAAAATACACGTATTTCCCCTTTAAAACTTTGACCTCTGTGGGGGCCAGGTTGAAACTGAGATATCAAGCTGAAATTTGGACTGAGTTTCTATTTATTTATTTAAAACCGATTAAGAACTATCGTCAAAAGAAAAAACAACATACCCCAAATAAGAACCACCCTAATGTTACATATCATATAAGTTAATTCAAGCTATTCAATGAACGTATAATATACGTATATTATACGTTCACTGAACTGCTTTAGATCTAAGAATCGCAATTGCAAGATAATTAACATGTATTATATGTATATGAGATGTACAAAATTCCACCGAGATATGTAGAAAAAAACACGTCCAATATACGTATATAATAGGTCATATTCATCTTTATCGTGAAGTACATGTTTCATATACATATGTAGTATAATAAACGTATATAATTCGATGTCAAATGCTTACGGTATAATGTACGTAAATTATACGTATATGAAATTCTTTCACTATTATCATTTCATAGACCCACAATATACGTATAGTATATATCTAATACAGGTATATCATAGACGTATACATATCATATACATATATACATGTAATATACGTATATTTGTTAAAAATCAGGGAATTCAACAATGGAAAGGATGGGGGAAGGATCCTCTGAAGAGGGAGGGAAAGTGGGGTGGGGTGATATAAACGGAGGGAAAACTCCTTCTTTCCTTCCAGAACTACCCCTTAAGGGCGCGTTCTTTGCGGAGACACTCCGTAAGGAGTGTAATACCTGTGAATTATGTTTGAATTGATTTGTGTTGGCCCTAAGAAGGACGGTTGGTTTTCGTGATTCGCCTAGTCCCGAAGAGTTCGGTGAGGAGTTCGTTGGTGCGAGGGCAGTATTTACCCCCTTGAGAGTGAGGCGTTACCTCCTTAAACGTCGGTGTGCGAGGTGCTTCGGGGGGTCGATTCTCTTTAATCGGGCTTCCTACCAGAGGAAGAGTTCCTCGTGCGGTAGTGGTAGGTTTTTTCGGGTTGGTTGCGACGTGCGTCGGCACGAAATCCTGCACCGTAGCCACCAGAGGGCGCCGAACCACGGGGGCGATCGTTCTCTTTGGTGCGATGGAAGTGCCGTCGGGGAAGAGCTCCGGCCGTTCCTCCCTAGATACCTCTTCGTAGAGGCTCTCGAATTCCTCCGTGTCGCCTCGACACTCCCTAGGCTCCGTGTGAGGCAGGGAATCGTGTTCCGGGGTGGGCAGAAAAACGAGAGTCCTCCTTTTTTTGCGGTATCCCGGGGAAGTTGCAGGTAGGGTTCCCCTTACCCCGAAAAGTCTCACGACTCTAGCGAGCCACGGAGCATAGATCGGGTCGGGCGCGACACAACGAACCCGGTCACTCGTGGAGGGAGCTACAATGCCGATAAACGCAGCGGTGCGTAAGGCGGTGCGGCGACTCCGAGCGTTGCCGCGTTGTCTGGACATAAGGCCGTAAAGGAAGGAAAAAAAATGACTGAATTTGTAAACGTTTTTTTTTCTTTTTTTTTTTTTTAAATATATTTTTTCGAGGCACACCAATATATATATATTAACAGAAATTAAAAACAAAAGATTACACAAAAAAAATAAGAATTCAAAAAGTTTAGTCTCTCGGATAGAGGTTAGTTTATGGGAATTCTCTCGAGACAGCGGTTTTCACAAAGTTGATACGTATTTCAGTATCCGATATATATTTCAATATCTCCCTCGTATTCCAGAGGTACCTCGTATTTCAGAGGTGGTCTCGTATTTCAGAGACAGTCTCGTATTTCAGAGACGCGAGTGAAGAAACCGAGCTTGGGCACGCGTATTTATGTACTCGTTGTCGGCTATCCGCTTGCAGGATAGCTTGATCAACCCACTGGCCCTCTCGCGGCCAATCGTGGAACTGGCGCGCTCGCCATCTCGAGGATTTTTGCGGAAATACGTACCCGCGCGTCGCATGGTAAGTGACGGTAATGTTTTGTTTACATATGTAGAGTGACAGCCGCGCGAGTGTAAATAATAACTTAAACTAATTAAAATAAAAGTTAATAGAATACGAAAAGTGCGCGTTAAATAATAATAACTTAAAATCATAAACATTAATAAAACGTAAGTGCGTGGTCGCGTAATTACGTGCGTAATATTCGCGTAATATAACTGTGTCGCGCTTGTATTAAATAACTAATAATAATAAAAATTCTGTGAAAGTGTATCAAAGTTTTCCTTTAATCGCATTTTTTTCGTGCGCGAGTGTTTTTTTTCCTTTTCATTCCCTATCCCTGATTTATTTCGTATTTATTTTGTTTGTGATTTTTCAGGTTAGGTGCATCGTTGGATTCACGTCGCATCGTGGGACAATATCCTTTCGCGTTTGGGTAAGCACTACACGTTATTCTTTTTCTAAGTCTCTTTTAAAAGTTAAAACTTAATAATCTTTGTTAATTTACTTATATCTTTCTTTTCAGACTCTCCGGAGCAGAGCCGAAGCCCCCGGAGAGGCATTTTTTGGCTTTCGCAGTTGAACTGCTACGCAAGCAATTTCGGTAGGTAAGTTTTAGCTCATAAGAATAAATAACATGAAATTATAATTATTAGCATAAAATATTAATTAATTCCTTTGATTTCAGGTACTGCGGCTCAGTCGAAGCCCTCCGGAGGACAATTTTTGGACTGCGGCGCAGATCGAAGTGCCAGCAGAGTGGCTCAGGGACTAGTGGGGTAAGTTCTTATTGCTTCTAATATATTCTCATATACTCTGATTAACGTTATAACAAACTAATTATAATTTTCTCTTTTTTTTTGTTCCAGGAAAAATAATAAAAATAACAAAAAATGTGTCGAGGCATCAAGTCTCGACGGATTGCGACATATTATACGTTCTTGTTCTATCTGGGCGATATCTCTGTAGTGGTTAATCGTATCGAAAAGTATATAAAAAGCTTTGTTTTTCGTTTTGAGTCCATCTTTTAATAAAAAAATTGTCTAATTTTTTTAAAGCAAATTTAAGCCATCAAAATAATTTTCAAAAATTGAAATCACCATACCCAAACCCCCCCCCCCCCCCCGCTTTGAATTTTAAACAAAAATTCTCAAAAATACTAGAATTCATGAACAACATTTTTAAAAAAATCACGATGGGATCTCTAGCGATTTGCGAGATATTAATTTTTTAGTATTTTATTTATTTGTTGTTCATCAATTTTAGTCTTTCTGTTAATTAATTTGAGATTCGAATAGTGTAAAAAAAATGGTAAAAAAGAATAATGTAAATTAATAACCCATACACATGTTCCGGTAGACTATTTTACTCGTACATTCAATTTAATACTTATATAATTTTTTTTTTAAATTGTAATTTTTAATATGTTAAAAGTATTTTATACTCGGATACACGTTTTTTATTTCCGCTTTTTTCTCGGATATTTAATTTTTTTAATGATGCTATGCATCTCGCTTTCGACAGAATTTGACTACCTTTTAGCAACAATGTTGCTAAAAACCTATAAATATCCGAGAAAAAAACGGGAATTAAAAACGTGTATATGAGTTTAAAATACTTTTAACATATTAGAAATTGAAATTGAAAAAAAAATTAAACGAGTGTTTTATACAAGTATTAAATTGAATATGAGTAAAATATTCTACCAAAACATGTATATGGATTATTGGATTACATTTTTTTTTCTATTTTTTTACACTATTCGAATCTTAAATTAATTATCAGATAGACAAAAATTGATGAACAACAAATAAATAAAATACTAAAAAATTAATATCTCGCAAACCACTAGAGATCCCATCGTGATTTTTTATTAAATGTTGATAATGAATTCTAATATTTTTGAGAATTTTTGTTTGAAATTCGAAGGGGGGGTTTTTGGTCATCGTGATTTTAATTTTTGAAAATTATTTTGACGGCTTAAATTTGCTTTAAAAAAATAGGACAATTTTTTTATTAAAAGATGGACTCAAAACGAAAAACAAAGCCCCCTATATACTTTTCGATACTATTAACCGCTACAGAGATATCGTCGATTGAAAATTGAATATTTTCCAAAGTCGAAAATATTCTATGGTCTAGTACTCCGCTATGGTGGCTCAAAAATCTAATAAAATTTGAGAGTTGTTTTTGGGATCAGACGATGAAATAAGCAAAGTTTCGGCCAAATCAAAAATGGTCAGGTTCACGCCATGAAAAAGACACGCGTTTCCCCCATATATTATAGTATAACTTCTGAAGTATATTAGAAAAAATTTTCAATAAAAAATATTGATAAATATGCCCGTTACAACGAATCTCCGGAGCCGCCTTAAAAAAAAGTTGTTTTGCGGTGAACATCATAACTCGTTACCGGATAATTTGGAACAAAAAAATCAATATGCGTTTTAAAGGTGATATGTTTCCCCAGGCAATCAAGGGGAGTTTTTTTTGCAACATTCGGAAGTGAAAGACGCTATTTTAGCTGAAAAAACCTCAGTGAATTTGTTATTAAACAATAGAAAAAGATTATAATAATTAAAAAAACTCGCCCTGATTACCTGAGGAAACATATCACCTTCAAAACGCATATCGATTTTTCCCGTTTACGCTGCCGCCATGTTTCCATAAGCCTTATATTTTGTGTGCTCAATTATTGAGCAAATTTGCGATTATAAACATAAATAATTTTGAAACGGTACTGTGAATTATAATTTCCATGGCGACACAGGTCATGGCGCTCACAAGCAAGTAAGCTTTCAAAACGAATGCTAGTATCACACTTCAGCTAATTCAAGCATTCTGATTGGTGCACATCCGCCACATTGGACATCCGCTCAAAGAAAATAAATTTTTTGTCTTCACGCGTGGATATAGAAAGGAAAGTGACATTTCATTTTCTTGGGATAAATGTGAAACTATCGTGCATTTATAATTGTACGAATTTCATGATGATTGTAACAGTTTTTTTATTTTTTGCATTTATTCATATATTTGAAAAAAATATTATGATTTATCAAAATTAGAAGTTATGAAGAAAAAATTGTTTTTTATGTGAATAAGTTTGTGACACATTTTTCGTTCCACAGGGAAAATTCAGCAGCTGCGGGAGAGTGAAGGAAAAAAAGTTGCCACACCGTCAACTTTGCGAGGCCTTCCCCGAAACCTGGTTCTTCGAGAAGTCTGCACGTGATTCAGAAAAGGCTGGTGCACGGATCGAGGTCTAACTAGTCTCATCTTGTTCGCAACGAATCCCCATCGGGGATGAGTGCGGCACATTTTTGTTTTAGGTTAATTGAAGTTTGAATTTTAAAGCTGAATTTCATCGGAGGAGCAAAATTAACTGAATAATTGAAAAACTACTCCGTCCTTTTAAAATGGAGGCCTTAAACAGAAATGTGATGCAATGCAATTCCTTGCGAACAAAATGAGACTAGTTAGACCTCGATCCGTTGACCGGTATTTTCTGAATCACGCGCAGATTGAAAAAACACAAAATGCTGTGCATCAGGGTGACGGTGGACCTTAAGGGTTTTCTTTTGAGCTGAAATAAAGCTTGAAGAGCGTAAAAGAATATAACCTATCGGTTATATTTCTACGCAGAGTTGGAAAAAAGATATTGCAGTTTCGCAGCTGCAATTTCTCAACTGACTCAGTCCCCTTAAGGGGGTCCTGTCAGCGTGAAATCGGAAAAAAATCATTTTTTTTTTAAATTTTTTTTTACGTTTTACAAACTCTTTTGCACTTATTTACCAAGTCATAGACCCGAATGTTGAAGAATGGCAAAGTTACAAGCGAATCTGTAAAAAAAGAATTTTGAAAATTGAGAAATCCATTTTCAAAATTCTGCATTTTTTTCCACAGATTCTGGATCATAAATAAGTAATTTATATCATGATTAGAAAGTGCCTTATATTATTCTTATAATTTTTTGTTTGTTTCTTAAATAAAAATAAAAAATTCTAATATTCTTTATAAAAATGAAAAAAAAATTGATGAAAATAAAACATGTTTTGGAAAATTGCGATATTTTGCATATTTTCCAAAGTAAGTGAGAAAAATCTTTTATTGAAAAAAAATATTCTTATTTATTTTGAAAAATATTCAAAATATCACAATTTTTCAAGACGTGTCTTATTTTTATTTTATTTTTTACTTCTATGAGGAATATTAGGAATTACTTTTTTCATTTTATCTTTGAAACTCAAAATAGAAAAATTATTTTAAAAAATATGAGGCAGCTGCACCCCACTTTCTAATCATGATAGATATTACTTATTTGTAACTCAAAATCTGTGGAAAAAATTGTAGAATTTTAAGAATGGTGCTTTTCCAGTTATTCCTTTTTTACACACAAACGCTCGTTGCGCCACTTGAAGGAGTGATGAAATAATTCTGTAAAAAAATTAGGCTGTTTTCGAAGTGGAATCAATACGAAAGAGGATCCGATTACCTGAGGGGAATGACTCCTCGATTTCACTTGGAATGCCCCATATATATATATTATATATATTGTTACGTCCGGGGTATTTTCGCTTGTTACCTATTTTTCGACCATTTTATTTTTTTTTGCAAAGGTAAATATTTAATAAGCAAATAACTTTCATTGGTGCTCGAACGAGCAAGCTAATTATCAAAATATTTTGTGACGGCTTATCAGAGTGCGAACGAGTACCCGGTGACGATCTCACGGTAGTCAGTTGCAGCTTTTCTGCTGACCAGACAGATCTCACGGTAGCTCGAAAGACGTTGCACAGACAAGAGACGTGCAACGCCCGGCGTAAGAACACCTCGCTCGCGCCTTGATATCCGACTGAGTCCTTAGGACTACTTTTATGAGAAATTCATAGTCAGTTGTCTTGCGAGGTGCGACCGGAGCGGTCGCACCAGTAAAAATTAATTTAACGAGTTGTCTTTAGGAGAGCGACCAGAGTGGTCGCTCCCATTAAAAATTAATTAAACAGTTGTCTTTGGCGGTGCGACCTGAGCGGTTGCACCCGCAAAATTATTAAGTTTTGTCTTCACAAGGGCGACCGGTACGGCCAACCCCCAGCAAAATCGTTAACAACAATTCAACTCCGTGGCCCGACCCTCCAGGTCGACCACGTAAAACAAGTTTCAACCTACGAACAAATTCAAATCCAGGACAATTTATTAAGTAACCTCGACCAGCGTAGTCGAGTCCAGTTCAGTTACAAGTTTGTTGGTTCGCAAACCAAACGATCGGTCCACACGTGCGTGTAGAATGGACCTCTGTCCTCGCGTCGATCACGTTCAATTACACCTCTGATCCGACCACACAGGTACGTCCTGTCTATCTTCGACACGTTTTGTTACGCGGCATCGTTAGTGCGTGCCCAAGTTCGATCGAGTCGTTTTAGGAGTGCGCGAGTAATTTCCGAATTCGCGACAACTTAGTGCGAGGCGTATCGCAATTAAGCACGCCTTCATCGCGAACTGTAAACCAAAAAGTTAACGAACTGTGCAAAATTCAACGAAAAGAATTCGAGCATTGTAAAACCAAATTGTGAACTTTAATACTCCGTAAAAACCCATCGACTTAATCAGTCGATGGCATTTTTAATAAATTTAGTTTGTTGAGTTTAAGCGGTGTACCTCAGCGAATTATTCACTTTACCTAAACAACCCGCTACGCCCATGGCAACGCCCGTTTGCCAAATAAAAATTAAAATAAAAATTCAAATAACACCGTACCGATCCCACTCGACGCTCCAATCCCTAACGGGCACATTCCCATTTAAACAATCGGAGCAACAAACAACAACAATTCTACTCTTGTTGCGTCACGGTAAGTGGTTGCGGTGCGCTAATCGCAACGAATAAACATTTACGAGGAAAAATGGACAAAGGTCGAATTTCCGAGAAAAACCCTTTGACAAAATTCAAACCCGGGACGTAACAATTATATACAATTGATTATTCATTCACATTCCTGTAGAGTAGGTAAAAAAATAATTATTCTACTGTTGAATCGAAATTTGAATATCGCGCGATTCCGCGCTTACAACTCTGCGAACCAATCGAAACGCTTGAAAGGAGTGACTACGGGCCAATCAAAAAAATTGTCGCAAGTGATCAGAAAGTGTAACAGAAATGAACAGAAAACAAACGTTCGCGCGTGGTTTATCATTTTTTTATTGTATTCACTTATTTTTATCGAGTGTTTATTTATTTGTTCAAAAGCAATATAAAATATCTAAACCGATCGAGAAATGACGTGAAAGTGCTTTTTCGATCTCGACAAACGACACGAGCAGTTTCACAGTGGTTAGTGATACGTCAGTTCATATATATGTTTATTATATTCAATTATTTGTAAGAACAATGGTATTCGTCGTATTTACTAAATAATCGAATTGATTTTCATATTTATTTACACTTTTTCCAGTAAGTGAATTCAATTCCGTGCCTTAGATGTGCAATATAACCTCCAAACTGTCAACGGATTGGAGGTTATATTATAATAATTTTATAGCATTTTTGGTGTAAAAATATTTGCAAGTATTAAAAATAATTACAAAAATAAATATTAACACATGTCGTAAGGATAATCGGCTTCGATTTGGCCAGTGCTTCCAGGTGTTATCTCTCTGCAACCTGTTCTCTCGATCGATTTGAGATCACACGCGACAATATGTAAAATTACGACATTTCGAGCTTTCAAAGTGCATTTCGAAGAATATCCACTCAACAATTATAATTGGTAATTATCACACTTTCATATATATTCAACATTGAACTTATTCACATCAAAAATCTTGCATTTACACAATTTTCACTAAAAACTAATTATTCATACAGATGCAAACGTTCACAAAAAAACGTTCGTTTCCATTGATCAACAACAATCAAATCATGGAATTGATTAAAAGATATCAATTGCTCAACTCAATACTACTGATTTTATTGACTCACATCAATAAATCAGAGACATTATTTTCGAAATGCACCATCATGAAGCCCGAATCACACGGAGATTGCAGGTTAGCCGCTATGACAGATTACATAACCTATAGACAGAAAACGATCAAATTATATTCATGAACAAACATACATATTTATTACTATTTATTACACGTGTTAACACATTATACAATATTTATAGACTAAATAAATTTCTGAAAAGGATCCTAATCAGGATCGAAACGTCAATTGAGAAAATATCATTCCGATAACACCTGGAAGCACTGGCCAAATCGAAGCCGATTATCCTTACGACATATTTATCTACACGGCCGCTCAACAAATCATCAAAAATAAATATTAACAAACCATGGAAAGCGTGTAAAAACAAAATTTCCTGCATGCAATAACCGTGGAAAATATTGTTTGTTATGCAGATGCAGTAATCGATGGAGCGAAGGACTGAGGAAACGATTTTCCACACCTTCGACTTTGGAGGCTGTTTCCCGAAACCTGGATCTTCAAAAACTCTGCGCGCAATCCTGACCAAACCGCTTCATGGATTTTATCCTACGACGTCTCATTTTCTTTGTAACACTTTTACGGACCGCTTGAGCGCGGCACATTTTTATGATAATCAATATTGTTTTGTGTGCAGTGCTCTAAAAACCAACAAGTACGCTTCGCGTACTCGTTGGGGGGCTCCGCCCCCCAAGCCCCCCGCGCTCCGCGCTACTCAACATTGTCGCGCTTCGCGCGACAATGTTGCGTCGCGCGGAGCGCTCACGTTTTATTGGGGGGCTCCGCCCCCCAAACCCCCCTTAACGTTTTATTGGGGGGCTCCGCCCCCCAAACCCCCCTTAACGTTTTGTTGGGGGGCTTTGCGCTCCGTATTCTTGACCATTATCTTAATTTATTCGGTATGTAAATATTATATTGTTTTTATGTTATTGAACATTGTTTTTGATAATATTGAGTCACATTTTTCATTCTCAATGGGGGCAATGATTCATAAAGGTAATGACCGAATTTTAAGAATTATATTAGTAGGCACTCACAATTTCATAATATTATAATCATATATTTTGTTTTTGTGATATATTTTGAATGTTGGTTAACATGTCCCTTAGGGACGTTTTAATAGGCACTCACACCGTTATTTAAACTCTTTGATTCATTGTGAACATCGAGTAGTCGTATAAATTCTATTAATTATAATTAAAAAGACAGATTTGAATATAATCAATATGATATAAAAGTATCTAGACAATCATATTATTTAAATGTTTTGATAGATTATATTCACAGAATTGTTACAATATTAGGCAGTAATGAAGAATATTAGTGACATTTGAGATGGGCTTATTTATTATAACACTTTAATCATTTAATGATTATTAGTCCATTTATAATAAGTAAAAAAAGCTTTCGGTTATTAATCAATGCTCAGATTCTGTTTTTTCACGTTTAAAACGCGTGGGTGATCGCCATATTGCCAATAGAGCGTAAGCACACAAAAGAACCATGTACTTTTTATAAGAGCGAAATATGGGTTTTGAATTTGGCGCGCTCAGGTCGTGTTTAGTTCCTCTTTTCTCTGTACGTGGCGTAGCGGCGTCGTGACGTACGTGGCGACGTCGCGTGCGCCGGTCTATGCTTTACGTGAAAACGTGAGAGTGTTAATGTGCTTGTTTACAGTCATATAGAAATTCTGTCAGTGAGAAAAGTAGTATTTTTTTTGTTAAAAATATTGTTTTTGTGTAAAAGTTATTCACTTAGCAGTGTCTAATTGGATTGAAACTTCATGGGACATTTGTTCATAATCATATACAGAAATTCTGTAAGTTAGAAAAAAATTCGTCCGTGAACTTCGGAGATCCAAGTGCGAATGAACAGAAATTGCCTTTTTTCGTTAAAAATTGTGTTTTCTTTGCAAAAATTGTAAACATAATGGTCTCCGATCGGATTAATACTCCGTGGGACAGTTGTTTACAATCATATACAGACATCGTGTGAGTTAGAGAAAAATTCGTCCGTGAACTTCGGAGATCCATGTGCATATGGACAGAAATAGCTGTTTTTTCGTTAAAAATTGTGTTTTCTTTGCAAAAATAGTAAACTTAATGGTCTCTGATTGGATTAATACTTCGTGGGACATTTGTTTACAATCATATACAGACATCGTGTGAGTTAGAGAAAAATTCGTCCGTGAACTTCGGAGATCCATGTGCATATGGACAGAAATAGCTGTTTTTTCGTTAAAAATTGTGTTTTCTTTGCAAAAATTATAAACTTAATGGTCTCTGATCGGATTAATACTTCGTGGGACATTTGTTTACAATTATATACAGACATCGTGTGAGTTAGAGAAAAATTCGTCCGTGAACTTCGGAGATCCAAGTGCATATAGATAGAAATAGCATTTTTTGGTTAAAATCATGTTTTTTGCCAAATTGCAACCTTAATAGTGTCTGATTGGATTCATACTTCGTCAGACATTTGTTTACAATCATATAGACACATTCTGTGGGTTAGAGAACAATTCGTTAGAGAAATTCCAAGTTTCAACTACATATGATCATAAAACGTCTTTTTTTGCTCAAAAATGGCAATTTTTTTCAAAAATCTTTGTTTTACAATATCCGTTTGGATTTAAACTCCTTGGGCATAGAGATTACAACCATACACAACTACCCTCCAAAGGAAATTGAATTCCGTACACCGGTTTCTGAGATCTGGGTCTGGACGGACATCCGACACAGATTTCGAGGCGATTGCAATAGGCACTTTCTGTCATAAATGAGTGAGTGCCTAAAAATGGGTCAACGATTCAAAAAGTGGCCTGTAACTCCAAAATAAGGATCTAAAAAAAAATGTGCCGGGCTCAAGCGGTCCGCAAAAGTTTTACAAAGAAAATGAGACGTTGTAGGATAAGATCCGTTAAGCGATTTGGTCAGAACTGCGCACAGCGTGTGAAAATCAAAAATTGATTTGTGAGAGAACCGCTGCACCTTGAGGGCTCTAACTAGCATCAAAAGTTGCTACATTCAATACATCAAATTGGAAACTATCTGTAAAATTTCTACAAATGCCATGAACATTTATATTGATGTTCAAAAATCGGCATTTTGACGCTGTCAGTCTCCCCTTAACAGATCTACGGGCTAAAATGTAACTTATGCAATTTTTGTCCTGGAACAAAAAAGCAAAGTTTTTCGATTATATAATATAATGACAACTAGAGACGCACGTAGGATTTGTCGATATGATTTTCGGCACAATAGTACATGCTTGTAAATTGGGACCCAATGAGGGGATTCAGGTCAGTCTTACACGTAAAGTTTGATTTGAAAGAGCGTCTTCAACGTAAGTTCCTTGTGTCCAGTTTCTGTAATTCGGTAAAGTAGGAATTGTGACAGGAGTTTGGTAAAGAAGATCCCCTCGCTAGACCAAGCGAAAAATATTATAGGAGGATGGTCTTAGCGTTTCGTCTCGGATACAGTGACAGACTCATCAGTAAGGTTGTGCCACTGTACTCTGCCTTAGGCTGGGTTCACATACGCGCGGAGACGCGGAGAGCGGACGAGCGGTAAAGCGGAGTTTGCTTGAATAATTTTTATATCGGTTCACATGGGAGCAGGAGGTGACAACGCTATCTATGCCTGTACTGCAAAAGTGGCCCACTTCTTGCAACGGATTTTCAGTTCCTCTCATTCCTCTACGTGGCGCTAGTTGTCACCCGGGCGGCGTAGGAGGGTATCCCGGGGGCCCGGGAGGGAGGCCCAGGCGCCAAGGAGAGGGATAGATGGCGATGTCACCTCCCTGCGCGGAGGAGAGCACTGACCCCCCACCCTGGCACTGAAAGCGGCGGGCGCCGCGGGCGGGTGGCTACTAGCACCACGATTAACGAAATTTGGCGCAAAATAAGTATTGCTATTTATGTGTAGATTCAAGCGGTCTGATAATCTGATGTCACTCCCCTGCATGGGAGCGAACGTGCGATACGCGGAGCCGCTGAGTTAAGATGTCCCATTGGAAAAAATGTCACATAACATAACCTAAATTGAATGAAAGTGTCAAAGTGTCACAGCTGAAATAGCTGCCAAAATATATCAAATCCACGCGTCAACGATAAAATAGTTATATTTTCCAGTATTATAAGAGTTATACATTCTTCATCTTTTAATTTTTGTTCAATTGGCGTCAAGACGTGGTCGCGGCTTTTCATCATGAATTCAGATTATGAATGTCAATGACAATGTTACATGTAAAGCTGCAAACGACGGAAAAAATTGCTTGTGTTATATTATTTATATCTTCGTGCGAAAGAAGGAAGGAATAGGAACCAGTGGGTTCGGGATATATTTCGAGCTGAAACCCGCAAGAATCTCGGAGCAGATCCTAGCGGATTCGACGACCGTACATACGGTCGTAAATGGTCGTCTTGTCGACCGTAATTTTGTGGTCGTCAGAAAAAGCATCGCTTTTTGCTTGTGGGTCGTTACGACCAAAAATTATTAGTCGTAACAACCCGTTCCTGGGTCCGTTTGCTGGTCGTTACGACCCGACATTTGGAGTATAATTTTTTGCCAGCTCCGCGGGCCCTGGTCGTTACGCCCAAAAATCTTGAGTCGAAGTTTTTTCCCCCCAGCTCGGTGCCCGTGGGAAAAAAAATCGACCCAGAATTTCTCGTCGTTACGACCACGGGCGTGGCCCAAGCGTATTCGACGACCGGAAGTTCGGTCGTAAGTGGATTTTTTTCAACCGATTTTTCTCGGTCGTACGAAGTGGGTCGTTACGACTGAGAATTATTAGTCGTAAAGACCCATTCCGGGGGCCAGTCAGCTGGTCGTTACGACTTTTAATTATTAGTCGTAACGACCCATTCCGGGGGCCAGGTGGCTGGTCGTTACGACTGAGAATTATTAGTCGTAACGACCCATTCCGGGGGCCAGTTGTAATGAAGTGTAATAAAGTAAGTAAAAAATTAATATAAGGGAATGTAATTTTGAAACAATCTGAAAAATCCGAATTATCACATGAAAATTTGTAAACTATCACTCAGAGTCGATCGATTTTTTTTCTACGTTTCTTAAAAGCTTTTGTAAAATAAAATAAAAGAAATCATTCCTAATACCCCTTACATGAGTAAAAAAATAAAAAAATAAATTAAAGATGTCTTGGAAAATTTTTGATATTTTGCATATTTTTAAAAATGAATGAGAAAAATCTTTTTTTTCAATAAAATATTTTTCTCGTTTATCTTAGAAAATATGAAAACTATCAAAAATTTCCAAGACATGTTTGATTTTTATTTATTTTTTTTTTTTGTAAGATTAATGAGGAATTAATTTTTTCATTTTATTTTATAGACTGAAAAAAAAGAAAATTATAAAAAAATAAAGGGCGGCCGCATCCCACTTTCTAATCATGATATATATTACGTATTTTCGACCCAGAATCTGTGGAAAAAATTGCAGAATTATTTTTATTATTAGTCGTAACGACCCATTCTGGGGGCCAGTTGGCTAGTCGTTACGACTGAGAATTATTAGTCATAACAACCTATTTCGGGGCCCGTTTGCTGGTCGTTACGACCCGAAATCCTTAGTCGAATATTTTTTTCCCAGCGCAAATTAATACAAAAATTTGTATAGGTTATTCCGAAATAGTGCCCATGCAATCGGAACTAATAAAATTGTACACCCGAGATATTCACAATACTTAGGGATATTCGCAAGGGTCAGCTCGACCGAAAGTGCAATGGAAGAGCTTTGCCCTGGAGGAACCGCCTTAATCATCACGGTAACCTCTGCGCTAGGTAAGTACTTGGCTTGTCACGCAGGCTGTCCGGCATATAACACCGTCATATGCCTATTTCGTTTGGGCACAGAGTTTTGAGCGCATGCGACGCGTAATGGTGGACGCGTCAAGTTGCGCTACCTAGCAGATTTGTTGACCAGAATTTTTCGGTCGTAATCAATGTGGTGGACGCGTCAACTATAGTTGACGCGTCCACCACTATGCGTCGCATGCGCTCGAAACTCTGTGCCCAAACGGAATAGGCATATGACGGTGTTACGACTAATAATTCTGGTACGACTAATAATTCTCAGTCGTAACGACCAGGTAACTGGCCCCCGGAATGGGTCGTTACGCCTAATAATTCTCAGTCGTAACGACCCACTTCTTACGACCGAAAAAAATCGGTTGAAAAAATCCACTTACGACTACGACCGAAAAATTCTGGTCAATAAATCTGCTAGGGGGAGCTCGGGAAAACAAAATCGACTCCAGATTTCGGGTTGTAACGGCCAGGGGCGCGGAGCTGGGGGGAAAAAATTCGACTCGGGATTTCTCGTCGTAACGACCACGGGCGCCGAGATGAGCGGAAAAAAATTCGACTCTACATATCTGTTCGTGACGACCACGGCAGGGATCTCGGAAAAAAATAGGCGACTACACATTTCTGGTCGTAACGACCAGCGAACGGACCCCGGATCGGTCGATAAGACTAATAATTTTTAGTCGTAACGACCCACGAGCGGACTGCGATGATTCTTCATACGACCAAAAAATTACGGTCGACAAGACGACCATTTACGACCGAAACTGTTTACGACCCTAAATTTAGGGTCGACGAATCTGCTAGGGGAACGACTGATTCTTGAAGTGTGGTTGAATGATACAGAAAAATACACAAATTACTTGCGAATACAGCCAGAACAGTTTGATGCTCTCCTTCAGTTAGTGGGTCCCCGCATATGAAGATTCCATGTGGTTCAAGAACCTATTTCAGCCTCGATGATGTCAGCCTTGACTCTCAGGTATGTAATTGCTATATTTGAATAATGAAATATAATTTTTAAAAACCTTTTTACTTCATTAATACTTTCTAGTATTTACACCGGGTTCTAATGCCATGTATGATCACAATTTCCAGATATTTCGAAAGAACAGTGTTATTACAGCCATCCTCCGACAATTGGTTGAAAATAGCAGAACAATTCGAAAGTATGTGAAATTTTCCAAATTGTATCGGGGCCATTGATGGAAACACGTTATCATTGAGGTAAGACAAAACAATCATCATGGCAGACTCGATCCTACTCGATTATATTCATCTTGTACCTTCGATGTTTTTTGCAGGCTAGATCACATTCGGGTTCCACCTATTAGAACTATAAAGGCAACCATAGCCTAATGCTCATGGCAATGTGTGACGCTTATTATTGTTTCACACTTGTTGACATAGGAGCAGAAGGTAGACAGAGCGACGACGGAGTTTTTCGGAACTCGAGTATAGGAAAAGCCTTTGAAAACGAGCTACTCTCATTGTCTCCACCCATACCAAATTCACCAGATAGGGAAGCATTGCCTTACATCATGGTAGCAGATGAAGCTTTTGCTTTTGCATTGACAACTTATATGTTGCGACCATATTCTAGGGCCACCTTGAACGGCGGATATTCAAATACCGACTAAGCAGAGCACGAAGAATAATTGAAAACGCGTTCGGTATAATGGTTGCAAGGTGGAGAATATTTCGGAGGCCCATACTTGCTTCAACTGAAACTATAGAGGGAATAATAAAAGCATCTGTTTGTCTCCACAATTGGTTGAAGAAGAGTGAAGATTCCGCACCTGCCACGAGAAGAACATATTGCCCACCTGCTTTCACAGATAGCATATCGTCAACTGGTCACATCACTGAAGGTCGATGGCGAGGTGAAGTCCCATGTGCTATCCCTGTTAAAAAGGACCGATATGAACCGATAGAATACTATAAATCGTCATAAATCGTCATAACTCTCTATCGGAACGTCATGTGCATTTGTCCCTGTTTCTAACAGACTCTAACAGATTCTAACAGTTCTATCGGTCCTTTTTAACAGGGATGGGAATAAATGAAGTCCATCGAACAGGAAGCAACACAGGAAAGACACTTACTGATTTCTTTAACACTTACTGATTTCTTTCCGACCTATAATGTTATGATGATGTACAGTATTTCATCCTCGCATATGTGTGCAATTATATTTATGTATGCAATTATATTACCTCCGAGGCTATCAAATATTTACTGCCAACAACTATCACGCTTTGCACGACTGCGCTGGTCAATGTCTAGGCGGTGGTCATACAAAACTGGATATTTCTGAACTTCAGAAATCAGCATTTCCTCAAGGCCGATTTGCTGAATAGGCTCAGCGTTTTCTTCAAACGTTTTAACTGAAAAGAATATGCATTGTGTATATTAATGTGCACTTGAAACTATTGTATGATGTTATGATTTAAATTAAATAATCTTACGCAAGAACAATGTTCTGTTCTCGTCAACCCGAACAGCATCCATTCACCCAAGAAAACACTCATGGAACTCTGTTTTGTCTGCATCCACTTGGACTGAGCAAAACTTACGAGTCATGTAGTCCTGCAATCGTATGACATTTGTGTAATATTGTTGTTATATGTTAGTGTAAAGACAAACTTTCAGATCGGTCTTAAAATTGGCCACATTTTGTATCAATTGAAGGTCCTCTTCGTGATTTTTTTCAGATTTTTAAATCCATATTTATAGAAAGTAGCATACTTTCTCTGAGTCAATTTATCTCAAAATTTTTGAGTCCGAGAAAAAAAATATCTCCAGAATAAAGTTATACTCGTAGAAAAAAAGAGTATTTATATTTTCGAATTTGAATTATAAAGTATTTTCGTCGAATTTCTGTTGAAACTTTATTAAAAAATATGAAGTTTTTATGCATGTACAGTATGTTAAATTTTATACACGTGTGTGCAGTAATATTCCAATAAATCTAGTAACATTCCGAAATAAATTTTAATTTTTAGAGCTGATTCTCTTCATTTCAATTTACAAATGTTGAATTTAAGTTAAAATTGTTAATTTTCCGATCAATTCCTATTAATTTTAATATCGTATACTTGTCATTGAAATTTCGGATGAAATATTTTGAAACGAAAAAAATATATATATATCTTACAAGTAAATAGTAAATAATATTCCAAGGAAATGTGAAAAAATCGATTATATTTTTTTAAATATGTTGCACCAGATGGATCAAGTAAAAAATTTTACTGTAAAAAGAAGACAAAAACTTTTTTTTGTTTTAAGTAATGATTGAAAACTTATAACAAAATTACTTTTCACCATTTCTTATCGGTAATAAGCAAAAAAAAGTTTGTAAAAAACTATTCAGTAGAATAGTTACAACTAAATAAATACTGAAATACACGTTTTTTTGAATTATGTCGTCACTTTGTGGGTTCAAGAGCTAAAATTTTCTGGTATTTTTGTTCAATTAGAAATCGATCCGCCATGTGGAATTTTAAAAATTGCTGGGGGCAGATTTTTCACATACTTATCTGGCTGATGCTTATAGCCTTATTTGATAAAAATTTTCATAGTATACAGCTGAATTCATGTACTTACCATCGTTCCATTAATATTCAACAAAATCACGTACAAAGTGTCCGGCACAAAACAATTTAACACTTCACCGAACTCCACCTGTTGTTGGTACAATTTTAGTTTTTATGTAAGCTCGAATGAAAATTTGATGCGTACAGTTCCGCTGTCGAAAATATTCTGCTCTTTAGAAAACTGTGCAAATCGCGCGGGTCCCCGCGCGCTCTCGAGTTGTCACCACATGGCGCAGGCCGCCCAGATACCTGCATGTATGGAGAACAACCCTTTTTTTACCTACCCAAAAAAACTCAGAGTCCCGTTTTTGATTTTCGCTCTTCGATGACACATGGAATGCAGCCCTTGGAAAAAGTTCATAAAAATCCTTTTTTTTCTGTATACTCGAGTGACCATAAACATTTTTCCTTCAGGCGTCATTTCCTCCAAATGAGAAAAATTATATTTCGCGCGTCTCACGAGATCGACCCCCCACTCCACCCAACCCCGCCGATTCGTCAACTCCGCTCCGCAGAAAATAGGAATAGAGTCTATTTTCTGCGGAGCGCGGATCAGATTTTAGGCTTTCTGATTGGTTACGCTCTATCGCGCTCCGCGCCTCCGCGCGTATGTGAACCTAACATTAGACGCGCTGGTTGGTAGGTTCTAGGACTTGTCGTTACACATAAGAAACACTACGCTGTTGACAGTTTGAGAGGAACTGGATCTGTGGAACACCGAAGTACTCTTCCCCAGTGACAGCGATGTGAAGTCTGCTAGAGGAGAGAAGGCGTGGTTGAGGTGTACTCGTATATGAGGCGCGGTACTCGTACTGAGCGTGCGTGTGCCAATCCGTAGATCCTTGTTTTGCTCGTATTCCGTATTTTTGAAGAAGGGGTTGCGTTGATTTAATCACGCCGGATCATCAGTGTTGGGTGAATACCCGGGGTGACGACAAAGTTCAAATAATTATTGACCACAGAATAAGCGTATATTTATTAAATAATTTTCATATCACAATAGTTAAAGTCTTTTCGAAATCTCGGAAGAGATAATTTCCGGAGCGATTAGGGTTTGGATGTACGTTGGAGCGGTAGCAAAGACTCTCTCTGCGAAAAGCATAGATGATGATGATTGTGAAGACTAGGTCACTCTGGATGAGCTATTACACAGATAGACATTTGACGTCATTTTGACGGCAAAGGCAAGTCACGCGAGAGCAAGCCGTGGCGTCAATAAGCAGCTTTGTACCGCCGCATTAAGCTGCATTGTAACGACACACATTACATATATAATATATGTAATAAACTTGCATTAATGCTGCAAATTTGCAGTACGGCGTGCTGCAAATGTGCCGTCATTTTCGTGCCACGGCGTGCTGCACATTTGCAGAATAATTAGAACACGGCGCGCTGCACATTTGCAGCACATATGCAACACGTTGTGCTGCATATTTGCATCGTTTTTGCAGCACGTCGTGACGCAAATATGCCGTCATATTGTATTGTATGGTATCAAGGTGAGCTCTTGAAAAAAAAATTTGATATCTATCGTGCTTCTCCTAAATGCCCTTGGCGCGGCTTCATCGCATGTAAGAAGAATAGCGAGGGGTGTGCGATACGTTTCGGCGGCTAGCTGAACAATAACATAAACAGCACAAAGCGCTGCAATTACGACGCAAATATGCACCACAACGTGCTATCATTTTGCTACAATTTTGCTGCATTCTAACGTTAGACTTCAACATACGCTCAGTCAAAAAATTAAAGGAACAGCAAAATTCACGAGATTTTTCAGCGATTTCCCAAAGGCTGTAATTTTGTTAATTTTGGTCGTGAAAATTTAAAAAAAAGCGTTTGGATCGTCAATATTCTAGTTCTGGAATCTTGAGTCGAACCAATTTTGTGGGCATCACATCGACGCAGTCGAAAGAAATATCACGGTAAAAATTTTCTCAAAATTTTTGCTTTTTTCAAAACAGTCGATGGGCTCCAAAAATTTGGTTCGAGCTTAACCAATCTATAGATCGTTTATCTGGACTCTTTGGCTTCAATTTGCTTTTTTTATATTTTTGTTCTACGACCATTTTTCGCTGAGATATCGGCGATTAAACAAAAATTCGTCTTCTTTTAATCTTCGATATTTCTGGAACTAATGATCGTACAGCGAGTAAACGGTGGGTTTCGGAAACTTAAATCTACCTTCTATAAGTGTCTGTTACTGTTATAAACGAAAAAAAAAATTCCCTGCCTAATTTTGACTTGAAAAAGTAAAAAAAAATAGCTTTTTTTCTTGTTTCAGAAAATCTACCATAACTTTGCAGATATTGCGAAAAATACCAATTTTTTAATGTTCTTTTTCAGCTCAATACATTCCTAAAAACCATGCTAATTTTCAAAACAATCGGTCGAGCCGTTGTTTGTCACCGAGTCGTCAAACTTTTAGAAGAATTGAAGGAACACGTTAATTGATTCTTAAAGACCAATTAATTAATGGTATTAAAAATGAAAAAAAGTTTTTTTTTCTCTGAAATTTGCATTTAATGAGCGTGAAAACTGAAAAAAAACCACATGTCGAAAAAAAAAAATTTTTTTTTCAAAATTTTGGGATTTTTTTTTTCAATTTGAAAAAAAAATGTATTGGCATTTTTTTCAAAATTTATTTCGATATTCATTAAATATGGAATGCAAAATTGTGAAAAAAATGCCAATACAATTTTTTTTTTCAAATAAAAAAAAAATCCAAAATTTTGAAAAAAACAATTTTCTCGAAATTTTGATTTTTTTTAGCTTTTACGCTCATGAAATGCAAATTCAAGAGGGAGGAAATGAAAACTTTTTTAAAAAATTTTAATTGGTCTTTAAGGATCAATCAACGTGTTCCTTCAATTTTTCTAAAAGTTTGATAAGTCGGTCACAAAAAACGGCTCGACCGATTGTTTCAAAAATTAACATGGTTTTCAGGTATGTATTGAGCTAAAAAAGAACCTTAAAACATTGTTAAGTTGTGGTAGATTTTCTGAAACGAGAAAAAAAGTTATTTTTTTGGACTTTTTCAAGTCAAAATTAAGCATGGAATCAAATTTTTTCGTTTATGACGGAAACAGGCACTTATAGAGGGTAGATTCAAGTTGCCAAAACCCACCGTTTACTCGCTGTACGATCATCAGTTCCAGAGATTTCGAAGATTTAAAAAAAAGACGAATTTTTGTTTAATCACCGATAGCTCAGCGAAAAATGGTCGTAGAACAAAAATAAAAAAAACAAATTGAAGCCAAAGAATCTAGCTAAACGATCCATAGATTGGATGAGCTTGAAAAAAAATGTTTGAGCCCATCCACTGTTTTTAAAAATGCAAAAATTTCGAGAAAATTTTTACCGTGATGTTTCTTTCAACTCCAAAACTAGAAGATTCAAGCTTCAAAATGCTTTTTTTTATTTTTACGATCAAAATTAACAAAGTTACAGCCTTTGGAAAATCGCTGAAAAATCTCGAGAATTTTGCTGTTCCTTTAATTTCTTGACTGAGTGTAGTTATAACGCAAACTTAACAGAACGTGCAGTCAATATGCTGCTTAAATTGGAAGCAACATGCTCCTTAATTGCGACACGCTATGCCGTATCTTGTCGTCAAAATTGCGTTACTGTGCCGTCATGCGATTTTTTTTTGCCTATATGACTCGCCCTCTATGGAACGCCTGTGCCCCTCTGTTCACCAGAAATGCGATTTTTTTTTATGGGTCGCCCTCTTTGAAGGTCTGTGCCACTAACAATAACAATTTTTCAGGTTGGATTACAGTCCCTCGCTGAACACCTTACACCTTATTTCAAGCTGTATCGCAATTTTGCTGAGGGTGGAGGGAAACTGCAGAAGACCTCTACCGATACAGCCAGTAACTTACCTAATTCCCGCGATAGCAATGCAAGAAAGTTCCCGCGCGACTACCGACGGTTGGTTAGGCCGCTACCTCCTCCACTGTGATCCGGTGAGTCGGCCGTCCACTCGGTTAAGAAATAGACATCCGTGTAATAAGGACCGCGCCGATGACATTCCCGAAACCGTGCGACGACTTCCCACCCATCGCAATAAGGGACTGAAATTATTTAAGGTCGGGCCCATACTACCGGGATTACAACCGAAAACACTTGAAAAACCTAATATATTACCCGCGCTCGGACCACTCGGCTACTGCTCTCTCCAGTCATGCAATTCTACATCATGTTTGTCTATCTGGGTAGTGTCTGTTCTCGACGTTGGCGCTGCGGTGCGGTTCCCTCTGCGGCATTCCCTCTCCAGAGAGCCTCACCGGAGGTGTGGCTCTTCGCTCTCGAATATGGTCTCCTTGGATGATTTTTTGTCGAGTCGCCGTCATGTTACTGTTTCGAAGTTACCGTCACGTTGACTAGGCTTGAGTACGGTATTGTCCTTGATGATATAAACCAGTTTCAGTAGTTCGAACGCTATCATTTTTGATAATACGCTTTCGTGAAATCGAGCGTCGAGAATATCATTTTGCCGTGCACTCCATGGAACAATTCGTGATTGTGGCCGATGGCGTACCGGTCGGGCGTTGTTTTCGATTTAAGAGCGCGAGCGTCGTTGAGTAAGGTACTCGAGCTCAGCTCGGAATGCATCGAGCTTTCCGCCAACTAGTCGTCGAGAACGTTGAAAGACTGGAGCATCGGTCGTCTCGATGTAATGCTTGATGCCAGAGTTGTTGATCTTCCTCGGTGTCTATGTTGGTCTCGTAATCTCGACATATCGTTTGAGAAGATTTGTGTATTCGTCATCAATAACACTATGTATCCCTACTTCAGAGACAGTACCTGCAGTTGTGAGCGAGGTCATGGTGTCGATCAGTCGGTGTTGTTTGAGGTCACTCAGGAGACCGTAGTGCGCAAGATAATCGGCCCCCAAGATGGCTGATCTCACCTTGGCTATGATGAAGGACGATTTGAATGTGCGATGAAGGCCAAAATCAAAAGTCATCGTCTTCGTTGCGTAGTGTGTCATCGATACCGATTGCAGTTTTTCATTGAATAAAGTACAAGGCACGATGGTGACGACAGATCCGGAGTCGATAAAATGATCCAAGTTGGTTTTTTTGTCAAAACGTGTAAGCGGGTTTCTTCCGATGGAAGAAACCCACTTACACGTTTTGACAAACCACATCGGCAGTTGTTCGAGTCGTGGAGGTGTAAAATATCCCATCGAAGATGTTCGAGAGAGGAGATTACCGTAGCGAGGCTTTTTTTCCATGAATGTCAACCTTGAGTCAAGCGAGTGAGCGGCAGGGACGTCGTGATGGGATGTTGCCATGACGAAGCAGCCCCCGCAGCTCTCGAGAAACCTGTCAGCTGTCTCAGCGAGCTTGGATAATGTCGTTTCATTGTACCCCACCAGGAAAGGGCTAATATTAGTCGGCATGCACTGCAAAAATCGTTACCTTAACAGAGCTTCGTGTACAATATCATCGCCATGCTCTCGTATCTCACGCAGCAATTATGTCGGGCGCTTATCGCCAAGCTGCAATTCGTTTATGTGTTTTTGTATTTGTCGGTCTTTTGAATCGGTGAGCCGGTCAGTGAGTAATCTCTTAAGAGAAGTGTACTTATCATGCTCCGAAGCAGAGATGAGCGTAATCGTAATCCTGGATTACAACTTACAAATTAAGAATGTAATCCGTAATCCATCCTGTTGGATTACAAATTACAAATGTAATCCGTAATCCAATTATTTGGATTACAGATTATAAATGTAATTCGTAATCCAATCAGTCGGATTACAGATTAAAAATGTAATCCGTAATCCAATCAGTTGGACTAAGATTTACGAATGTAATCCGTAATCCAACCAGTCAGATTACTAATTGCACATGGGTCAAAATTCCGAAAGACAACTTGCGTTTGGGCCTCGTGGTCGACGATTGTTTTGTAACTTTAGGGACACATAGTACCGTATGAGAGTACACTCTGGAATTTTTTTTGGATTTTTAAATCGACCAGTTTCACTGTACCAATGACGTCATTTTTTTGAAATTTCTTGAATGTCATGTTTTGAACAATTTCTCTAGACCCCTGTAATTAAAAAAAAAATTTCGATACATCTTTTCATCGAAAAAGATCTCCACTTTTCGAAAAAAAAAAAAATTCCAAATACGTGCCAATTCATATAAGCATAGAAAAATAGGTTTATTCCTCAAAAAGGCGTTTTCTCGATGAGCCTATACTTCAATCTGTTTTTTCATATTTTTTCGGATTTCTAAGGTTTTTTTACACGAAAAATCTCCTTTTCGTTATATTTTTCGTTATATATTAGATACAATCTGAAGTGCTCTAAATATCGAGAAAATAGTGCGGATACAATTCTGCTTACTGCGCTAGTATTGTATTGTATTGTTACAATCCTTTTTTATCGAGGTCATTATAGGTTTTTAACTTAATTTTTTATTTATTAGTACTGTAACATAAGGATTTGACTACGAGAAAAAATAATAATACCCTGAAAGCAATATAAGATAACATGATTCCGGACGATGGGTGTGTAAACAAACTTTCAAAAACATCCATTCATCTTTCATGAAAATATTTATTGACACATGGTAAATTTTACGCAAAAAAGTTGTTAAATATCATTTTTTTGAGTATACTCAAAATCAACCAATGTAAAATGACTAAAAATTGTTGAAGATTTGTTTTTTTGCGCAAAATTAAACGTGCATCAATAAATATTTTCATAAAAGAAGAATGGATGTATTTTAAAGTTTGTTTACACACCCATTCCCCGGAATCGTGTTATCTTATATTGCTTTCAGGGTATTATTATTTTTTCTCGTAGTCAAATCCTCATGTGACAGTACTAATAAATAAAAAGTTAAGGTAAAAACTTATAATAACGTCGATAAAAAAGGATAGTAACAATACAATACAATATTAGCGCAGTAAGCAGTATTGTATCTGCACTATTTTCTCGATATTTACAGCACTTCAGATTGTATTTAATATATAACGGTTTGATGCCGCAGAGATCCCACTCTTGAAAAAGGGTTTTTTCATGTAAAAAAACCTCAGAAATCCGAAAAAAATATGAAAAAACAGATTGGAGTAAGGGCTCATTGAGAAAACGCCGTTTTGAAGAAAAAACCTATTTTTCTATGCTTATATGAATTGGTACGTATTTAAAAATATTTTTTTTTTTTAAAGCTGAGATCTTTTTCGATGAAAATATGTCGGAATTTTTTTTTTTTAATCACAGGGGTCCAGAGAAATTATTAAAAACATGGCATTCAAGAAATTTCAAAAAAATGCCGTCATCGGTACAGTGAAACTGGTTGATTTGAAAATCCAAAAAAAAAATTCCAGAGTACTCTCATACGGTACTATGTGTCCCTAAAGTTACAAAACAATCGGCGACCATGGGGCCCAAACGCATGCTGTCTTTCGGAATTTTGACCCATATGTAATCCTTAATCCAATTAGTTGGATTAGAGATTATAAATGTAATCCGTAATCCATTCAGTCGGATTACACATTACAAATATAATCCGTAATCCAATTAGTCGTATTACAACTTACGAATGTAATCCATAATCCAATCAGTTGGATTACAAACTGCAAATGTTATCCGTAATTCAATTAGTCGGATTACGAATTTTAAATGTAATTCGTAATCCAATCAGTCGGATTACAGATTACAAATTTAATCCGTAATCCAATCAGTCGGATTACAAATTACAAATGTAATCCGGAATCTAATCAGTCGGATTACAAATTACAAATGTAATCCGTAATCCAATCAGTCGGATTACAGATTATAAATGTAATCCGTAATTCAATCAGTTGGATTATAGATTACAAATATAATACGTAATCCAATCAGTCGGATTACAAATATAATCCGTGACCCAATTAGTCGGATTACAAACGTCATTCGGAATCCAATCAGTCAGATTACAAATGTAATCCGTAATATAATCAGTCGGATTATAAATATAATCCTCATTCCAATTAGTCGGATTATAAATGTGATCCGTAATCCAATCAGTCGGATTATGAATGTAATCCGTAATCCAATTAGTCGGATTATAAATGTAATCCGTAATTTAATCAGTCGGATTATAAATGTATTCCGTAATTCAATCAGTTGGATTATAAATGTAATCCGCAATCCAATCCATCGAATTACAAATTATAAATGTTGCCCGTATTCATCCAGTTGGGTTACAAGCTGTCTCCACGGGGATTCGAACCTGCAACCTGCCCTTTTATCCTACCTAACAACCTAATACGCTACTTATTACGCTACCGACTACTTATACTTATACCACTACTTATATGAATAAGTGAGAATTGATAAGTAGTCGGTAGCGTAATAAGTAGCATGTTAGGTTGTTAGGTAGGATAAAAAGGCAGGATATATTAGTGGTGAAATGCCAGGGAAATCGAGTCTCATTTGAATATTATATATATACAGTTAAAAATAAAAGTAATTAATAAATTTGAACGATTGACGTCCAATATGACGTCCAAAATTTAAAAAAAATTTGGATGTTTGTGAAAGTTAATTATTAGTTTTTTTTACAGTTTCGCGAATTCGTACATCTCGTATATCTAAAATTATGAGAAATAGTGCAACTTTTGTACAAGTTTGTTTATATGAAACTGACATATGAAACATAAAACAAAAATAAATTAATATCAAAATTGAAAAATAAAAAAAATTGGAACCAAAACTGAAAAATTAGAATTTTTTTTTTAATTAATGGCCATCCTTGCCATGAATTTGAAAAAACAGGACAAAAAGGGCTATTTATGATTTTTTAGAAAATCAATAGCTAAATTAAAAATATTGAAAAAACGACTAATGTTAAGCGTGACTTTTTCAGCTCAATATACCCACAAAACCCTGTAAAGTTCCAATTTGATCTATCGAATGGATTTTTTTTGTTTAAAGCAATCAAATGTTTGAAAAAATTAAGGGATCATGTTTATGCCTCTAAATGTCATAATCATTGTTAAAGTGAAAATTTTCATTTTTGTTGAGCATTTCCCACATTTTTATCACAAACAGCGTTTAAGATAGAAACAAAAATTTCTAAAAATTGTCGAAAATTTTTTTGATTTTTTTTTCCATAAATTAAAACGCTGTTTGCCATAAAAATGTGCGAAATGCTCAAAAAAAATTTTTACTTCCATAATAATTACGAATTGTTTACGGTCAATAAACATAATCTTTAAATATTTTGAAACAAAAAATTTCAAAAAATCTTCCAAAAAAATGTTTTTGATTTTTTTCATAAATTTGAACGCTATTTACGATAATAATGCGAAAAGGCAAAAAAAAATTTTCAAATGATTATGAATTGTTTAGGGGCAATAAACATGATTCTTTAATTTTTTTCAAAAATTTGATTGCTTGAAACAAAAAAAACCGTTCGATAGATCAAATTAAAACTTTAAAGGGTTTTTGTGGGTATATTGAGTTGAAAAATTCACGCTCAACAGTACTTGTATTGTTAATATTTTTAATTTAGCCGTTGATTTCCTAAAAAACTAAAAATGGCCTTTTTTCTCCTGTTTTTTCAGATTTATGGCAAGGATGGAAAATTTTTGTTTACACCATCATCCATTCTTGTAGAGCATTACACGAAGTTTTTGAAACCCCCTTTTATTTTCTGTGCGATCATTGGTTGCTGAGATGTCAATAGTCGAACACAAAAGGATCCTTTTTCATTAAAAGTCCGATATCTCAACGAAAAATGATCGCATCGAGGTCTCAAAAAATGCAAATTGAAGCTAAATAAACAAGCTATCCGGTTCATGTAATGTAATGACAATTTTTTCCCAAACAACTGCAGCCAAAAAAAAGTAAAACAAATTTGCCAGATTTTTGCAAATCACAGTTGCCATATTGAATTTTTTGAAATTGTTTCATTTTTATTCAAAATTTTTTTGTCATTTTAATTAATTTTTTTCTAATTTTTCAGTTTCTATTTTTTATTACTTTTTAAATTTTTCAATTTTGATATTAGTTTATTTTTATTCCATGGTTCGTATTTCAGTTTCATATAAGCAAACAAACTTTTAGAAAATTGCATTATTTTTCATAATTTTAGATATACGTGATATACGGATTCGCAAAACTGTAAAAAAAACTGAGAAATTGACTTTCACGAACATCCAATTTTTTATTGAAATTTTGGACGTTATATTAAATCGTTGATTTTTTGAATTTTTCATTGAATAATTACTTTAATTCTTAACCAAATATATATAATATTCAAATGCGACTCGTTTCCCTTGGCATTTCACCATTGATATATCATATAAGTAAAGAGAATTCATAAGTGGTCTTTAGCGTAATAGGTACCCGCGTAAAAAAAAGAACCTTTGAAAGAATCTTGGAAAAGATCTTTGAAAGGATCTTACAAAGATTCTTTGAATCTCAGAAAGAATCTTGAAGAGATTCTAAGAATCTTGGAAAGAATCTTGGGAAGAATCTTGAAAAGAATCACGGATACGATCCGGAGCGGGATTCTTTTAAAGATTCTTTCCAAGATTCTAAGAATCCTTTTAAGATTCTTGCAAAGATTCTTTCCAAGATTCTAAGAATCTTTTTAAGATTCTTTCAACGATTTCTTAAACGACTCGCTCACGCTCGCGCTACGCGCGCGACAAGCTTCCAGGATACTCGTGCAAAAAAATACAGCGAGAGAAAAATGTCTTAATGATTAGCCGAGAGAAATTCTGACCCCTATGTATATATGAATGCATATAAGTACAGGGTGGAAGGAAAATAGTGGTCGCCGCCTCGCCAGGTGATTCTCCAGCTCGAGATCGGTGGAGATCTATCAAAACTTGTATCCGCAAAATTGACCTTGACACTGAAATTCAAGGTAAAATTTTTTATCGGCTTAAAAAATTCTACGCGTCAAGAGGAACAAAAGTCTCAGAGGGACCATAGGTCGGAGATACGCCCTTTAAGTCGAAATAACAACTTGAAGTTGAAAAAAAATAGAAAAGCTGGATTTTTCCGAATATTCTTCAGATGGCTTCAAATTCACAAGATTAATCGTGACGCAAAAGCTTTCTACCGCACAGCCGGGAAATCACGATATCTCCAGCCAGGGTCGGCCTATTTAACACGATGTCTGCAGACTATTTGCGTTACCCAGAATGCACCACGTGGAGGTTGTCTGCGCAGCATCCCGTGTGTGTGTGTGTGTGTGTGTGTTAGTGTGTGTTTTATTTTTTTCGTGTGTGGACCCCAAGGCTCGTCAATTCCTCGGTATTTCATGACTCCAAACCACGTGTGCGTTGAATTTTCTTCTCATGTGGAGGGCGTGGGCTCAATTTCCGTTCTACTAATTACGCTGGCGGCGACGGCGTTGACGCGGAACCCAAAGAATTGTGCCATTTGCCCTGATGGTCCTTAGCATGCGCGCTTGCTCTGTCCCTTCCACATGGCGTCCTCCATTGCGTAAGCATGCTCGCAGCCTTGCCTGCAGATTCTCCCGAACACGGGTGAGCAGGTCTCGATTTGTCATTAGTCTCGTCACTCCTTCATTTACCCTGCGTCTCAGATCGGCTACGGTTCTGATCACTCTACCCGATCGATAAACGATGGCTTTGAGGGCCCCCCAAAATAAAAAATCTAAACGGTTCAGATCTGGTTGTGCGTGGTGGCCATATGTGTGGTGCAGGATGGCGTCCCATCCATCGACTACCAAACATGTTATTGAGACAATCGCGGGCCCCTAGACTCCAGTGTGGAGGTGCACCATCATGCATGAAATAAACATGGTTTCGACGTTCCCTAGGAATCATTTGGCGAAGTCGAGGCGTAAGATCGCGTCGGAGAAAATCCAAATAACGACCACCATTTAATCGCAGCGGGAGAAAAATTGGGGCAATCAGCGTATTGCCGATAATTCCTGCCCAGGCATTAACGGCAAATCGACCCTGGATGATCCGCTGCATTATGGCATGTGGATTCCTATCCGCCCAGATGCGGAGGTTTTGTCTATTTATTATGCCAGTACTGGAAAAGCTTGCTTCGTCAGTGAACAAGATATTTTCCAAAAATTGTGGATTCCTGTCCAATCTGTGTAGCATCCATCTGCGGAAACGTTCACGAGCACGGCGATCTCCAGGATGCAATGCCTGCACAAATTGCACACGGTAAGGTCTCAATTAGGGATGTGCACAAGCGTGCTCGAGCCTGCTCGAACGCAACAGCCTGCGCTCGAGCAAGCTCGAGCCGAGGAATGAGCGCTCATTCGGTTCGAGCATCCAAGAGGTTCGAGCGCTCGAGCGCCGCGCGCGCTCGAGCGGCTTGAACGGTACGAGCGCTCGAGCGGCTCGAACGGTGCGAGCGCTCGAGCGGCTCGAACGTCGCGAGCGCTCGAGCGGCTCGAATGGCGCGAGCGGCTCGAATAGCGCGAGCGGCTCGCGTGGCACAAGCGTTCGAGTGGCTCGAGTGGGGCGAAAGCTCCACTGCACGGAGGAAACAAGTTTTTTTGTATAAAGAAATATATTTAGTTGGCACTTTTACTTAAATATTTCTAAACTGTTACAAAATTTGTTAGTCGTTAAGAAATATTTTATTTGTATGAAAATAATGGACGGTTGAAAAATATTAATTTAATTTATTAACTGTTAAAAAATATTAATTTAATTTAATAACTGTTAAAAAATATTAATTTTATTTATTAACTGTTAAAAAATATCAATTTAATTTATTAACTGTTATAAAATATTAATTTAATTTATTAACTGATAAAAAATGGCTCGACGCGCGACGTGAAGACAAAAAACTCAGGAGTGTGTGCGTATACATGTATGGCGCATTATATGTGTCATGTTTACATGGGCACTCATTCAAGCTTGTCGAGTTCAGAGCGCTATATCTATATATTCCCTCGGTCTTATGCGCAAGCCCCAGGGTCAAAAAATACCGGGAGTTCAGTGTAATTCGGCATTCGGAATTTCTCGGCATGACAACAGCTTTTTGCTTTTTCTCTTAGCTTTTTTTGAGGACGCGACTTTGGCGCTCTCTGAAAATTGGACAAAAAACGCTAGACGAAATAAAACATCCTTTTTCTATTCTATAAGGATAACATTATGTCCTGGAAAAAGTTTTTCTATAATATATAACAAAGAAGCTGAAAAAAACATTTTCGAAAATAAATTTGTTTTTTCGTTCTCTAGACTAGACTACTACCTTAATTAAATATTTAGAGACTTCATTTAATTCATAATAGATTATTCAAGTTATTTACTATTTTCAATTTCATATTTGATTCGGATAAGCAAACCAATAAATAAATAAATAAATAAAACGTTCAAAGTAATATTGTTAATTTTATTAACAAAATCAATTTTATCCCTATCGCCCGCGTCGAATAAGCACTCGAGCGGACCGAACGCTCGAGCGACTCGCGTGGACCGAGCGCTCGAGCAGCTCGAGAGGACCGAGCGCTCGAGCGGCTCGAGTGGACCGA
The DNA here is from genome assembly GCA_946863875.1 of Alloplasta piceator. Taxonomy (NCBI): domain Eukaryota; kingdom Metazoa; phylum Arthropoda; class Insecta; order Hymenoptera; family Ichneumonidae; genus Alloplasta; species Alloplasta piceator. The sequence continues at coordinate 29,196,731 of OX333073.1, read as the reverse complement.
GCGCTCGAGCGGCTCGAGTGGACCGAGCGCTCGAGCGAGATGGGCGCTCGAGCCAAATAAACGCTCATATAACGCTCGAGCTCGCTCGAGCGGCATTTTTTCAAGCTGAGCGAGCAAGCACTCGAGCATCTGACGCTCATGCACATCCCTAGTCTCAATCCTTCTTCTCGTATTATGCGCCTTACTGTCGTGTGAGATGTTCCGACACGAGCGGCTATTCGACGCAAGCCCATGACGGGATGAGCCTGTGCAAGCGCGATAACGCGTTCTTCAATCCTCCAGTGGAACCGGGGGCGTCCACGCCGGTGATGTCCAGCACGTTGGACTTCGAACCGTTCTTGATCCGCAAAACGTTGATCCAAACGTTGGAATTCGCGTCTATCAGGGATCGCACGCTGGGGTACTCGTCGATTACCAGCACGATTCTTGATGATCCCAGCATAAATTTCACGAGCTCGAGCATAGTTTCCCAGAGCCTCGTCGATCGCCCGTAGCATTAATCGTTGATCCCGACCATCTCGCACATGACCGTGATGGTCCATGAACGCGTCAAAAAAGCAATGCCGCTACTATCAATTCAGTCGAGTTCAGTTTCAAGAAGTAAACTATGAAACCAGATATCGGTATAATGCCAGTATTGGAATGACAACCAGTCCTCGACTTGGAATGCAGCGATGTCTGAGTTCTGGATAGACAATGAGCTACTCGACCTGGGATTTCAATTGAGACTCGATTTTGGGTTAACAAGGATTAGCTAAGTGAAATTTCACCCGATTGTCATTGCTTACGCAATGGAGAACGCCATGTGGAAGTGACAGAGCAAGCACGCGTGCTAAGGGCAATCAGGGCAAATGGCACAATTCTTTGGGTTCCGCGTCAACGCCGTCGTCGCCAGCTCAATCAGTAAAACGAAGATAGAGCCCACGCTCTCAGCATGAGAAGAAATTCAACGCACGATCAGGAAAACTCATATTTACGGATTTTAAATATTTCATTATTCTCTTTCTGGGTGATGGGGTCACTTGTGACCCATGGTTCCTTCCTAACTTTTGTTCTTCTCAATTAGTAGAATTTTTTAAGCCAATAAAAAAATTTGACCTTGAATTTCATTGTCAAGGTCAATTTTGCGGATACAAGTTTTGATAGATCTTCACCGATCTCGAGCTGGAGAATCACCTGGCGAAGCGGCGACCACTATTTTCTTTCCACCCTGTACATAATATAATATTATAGAGAGACATTTTCACATTAATTTTATGATTTTTGCTTCAGTAATAACTCGCTATAGACCGCGTTAACCACCCTTTTGATTTTGTCAGTGGTCAATACCATCTAGCGAGTTATGAACGCAGCATTAACTATATCACTGTTCCTGAGGCGGTGTCAGGAAAGATAAAAAAACACAGTACAAACGTTTCCGAGCAACATTTTTTTCGTTCATACATCTGAAAAGCATTTCGCTATTATTATGCAAATGACTCGCCTTTTCTGTTTGCGCTGCTCGGTAACGTTGCTGATTTCCAATATTTCTCGTTAAGCGAATACGACGAAATTTTTCCTCTTCTTCTAGAAAACAATGTATTTTTCGTTGTCTGATTTCGTGCTTCGGAAAAAAACAGATTTATAGAACAAGAAGAAATTATTTGACGCTTGATTGAAGTATCTCTATAGATACTTCCATTAAAACAAAGGTTTTAGATCAATCAATCAATGAAGTTTCATTGCACATTACTTTTTAAAAAGTTCTTTACAAACTTACTTCTTACAACATATATTTTCTTGCTTATATGACCATATCATTTATACTCTGCATCGCTTCTGTTTAACAATTCTTTTTATTTTTCTTTAATTCCACTGCCCATTCGTTTATCATTTTCGCTCTCCCCTTTTTTTGCATCATATTCCCTAAAAACGCACATATTCCTTTTTGTTCGTTTCCCTCCCAACATATTCGTTCTTTCTCCTCTTATCGCTCTCTCGTGGATTTGTTCTATCCGTTCTTCTACTCTTTTATTGCTTTCTCTTGATTCCCCATATAATGTTAACCCTGGTCTCGTCTCCTTGTCTCTTAACCTCTTTTCCCTGTTCTCTCCACCCACACCTTTACACGTTAACTCATACTATAGACATAAAGTATGGACTACGCATAGAGCGTCACCCGAGAGAAAGAGATAGCGACTAACGGGGGCCAAGTCTTCTCTTTCTAACAGTAGCCAATGAGGGAGGTAAAAAGAGATAAGCTATGGCCACCGTTTCGTTCTCTCTTAGTCTACCCTGGCAGATACTTTAGGCAATGGCTTCCAGTGCGGATTGCGTAGTCCATACTTTATGTCTATAACTCATACCACATCGTTATCACATATGTATCTTTTACTTTGAATAATAAAATCTTATTCGCACAACTTATTTTGAGAAGCTGATTTTAACAAACACATCAGTACGAACCTTCCTCATACATATGACCTTTTATCCATTCCAAACCTCAATCATCGCTCAATCATTTTCACCTTTCCTTCTCCACAAAAAAGCCCCTCTTGAAATTGATCCATACACTTACTACAATTAACTCAACAGTCTCCTTTCATCCCCTCCTTGGCACCTTTTCCTGTCTTCTCCATACACACCCTTACATATTGACTCTTACATATTCTCAAATATCTTTGACTTTTACAAAAAAATTTGAATAACATGAACATATAATTAAATATTCCAACACCCTTTCCTGTTTTTCTTTTTTACATTTCTGCGTTTCCTTTAAACTTTATACCAACAAATATTCAAGCACAAATTTTATCTCACCGCTTCCCAAGCCTTTCTTTTGCTCGCATTGGTCTTACATCCCCCCTTCCTCTCTCCCTTCTTCCTACAACACCCAACAATCAACCACGCTTCTCTCATTCCCCATCCCCAAACCCCGTGGATACATGTCCCTTTCAGCGAGTACGCTTTCTCCAGGTTTCTTTCTTTTTGTCCAATGCACTAAACTTTCCTATCGGCTCTTCTTGACTCCTCTCCAACCTCTCTTTCTTCGCGCGTAGCGCGCGCATGAGCTAGTTTTATTAAATTTCCTATCAGGAATTTTCATATTCGCATTGGTAGTCTAATTATGGATCTAAATATTTTGTCAGCAGACATTTACAGGAATATCGAGAATAATATGTGTCGAGGAATGTAAAAGTTTTTCGACATTTTTCTAAACTTGATGAAAAAAACCACGTCAGATCTCCTTGAAGTTTGAGTATTGTTAAAAAACTATATATTATACACCATCCTGACGGAATTAAAAAAAATCGTTATACCTCCATCAATTTTGGGATTTTTTAGAAATCCTTTGCTGCAAATGTAGTTCTACATTAGATTGATTCAAAAAAGCGATACTTTTTTAAAATTGAAATCCGCTATAAAATACTTTCAGGAAGGTGAAAAAAGATGCCTGTGAAAAGCAGAGCTCCTAATTTTTATATTTAGAGGTCCCTGATCGCGAATTTCTATCGTTTATTTAAATACACGGGATAAAATTTTTTAAAACTTTTAAAATTTAATGCCCTGGCTTCAAGTCAATGTACTGAAATGTGCGATACATGTTCTTGTAGGGAATTGAACGCTCTACAAAAAAGGTTTCGTATGATTTTTCGATAAACTTACCGCTTCAGAAGTTGTTCAAGGTTAAAGTTAAATTTACAGTAAATTTAACTTTTTTCTTCAGTTTCCGATAAAATATTACAACTTATTACTAAATATGGTAAAATCTTTTTTGAAAATTCTACAATTTGTGATTTTTCATGAGGACAGGAGTCAGTTAACAATTTTCGTTTCGTAAAGCTTAAAACAGTTCCACGTTCTACATCCCCATTTTTTGTAAAAAAAAACTATTTTCTTACAATAAAAATCAAGTTAATGAAAAGATTCCAATTCTAAAAGAAATACTGTTTAATATTCACGAAGGTAGAAAAATTAGATCTTAAATATAAATTTCCTTCAACATTACTTTTTGAAAATTTATTGCTCATTTAAAGTGTAAAAGCTGTTATAGAATAAACTGATGACTATATCAAGGTTTTTTTTTAACAATCCGGGAATCGTTGGTGATGTTCTTGTACGACTTGTAGAAGGAGTAGAACAAAAATGTATCGCCCAAAATGGGTGATTATAAGATAAGGAAAGATACGTGTAAAAAAAAATTGATAATCTTTAAATCTTCAGAATTTTCTTACATTTTTATGTAATTTCTTCAAATCTTCAATATTTCCACAGATTTTTATGTAATTTCTTCAAATCTTCAAAATTTCCTTCGATTTTTATGTAATTTATTCAAATCTTTTAAATTTCCTCAGATTGTTATGCAATTTCTTCAAATCTTCAAAATATCTTCAGATTTCTATGCAATTTCTAAAAATCTTTAAAATTTGCTCAGATTTTTATGTGATTTCTTCAAAAATCTTCTAAATTTCTACAGATTTTTAGGTAATTTCTTCAAATCTTCAATATTTTCTCAGATTTTTATGTAATTTCTTCAAATCTTCAAAATTTCCTCAGATTTTTAAGCAATTTCTTCAAATCTTCAAAATTTTCTCAGATGTTTATGAATCTTCAAATCTTCAAAATTTCCTCAGATTTTTATGCAATTTCTTCAAATCTTCAAAATTTCCCCAGATTTTTATGTATTTTCTTCAAATCTTCAAAATTTCTTCAGATTTGTATGTATTTTCTTCAAATCTCTAGAATTTCCTCAGATTCTTATATATTTTCTTCAAATCTTCAGAATTTCCTCAGATTTTTATGTAATTTCTTCAAGTCTTCAAAATTTCCGCAGATTTTTATGGGATTTCTTCAAATCTTCAAAATTTTCTCAGATGTTTATGTAATCTTCGAATCTTCAAAATTTCCTCAGATTTTTATGCAATTCCTTCACATCGTCAAAATTTCCTCAGATTTTTAAGTAATTCCCCAAATATTCAAAATTCCCTCAGATTTGTATGCAATTTCTTCAAATCTTCAAAATTTCCCCAGATTTTTATGTAATTTCTTCAAATCTTCAAAATTTTCTCAGATTTGTATGCAATGTCTTCAAATCTTCAAAATTTCCCCAGATTTTTATGTAATTTCTTCAAATCTTCACAATTTTTTGAGATTTTTATGTATTTTCTTCAAATCTTTAGAATTTCCTGAGATTTTTATGTGTCTTCTTCAAATCTTCAGAAATTCCTCAGATTTTTATGTAACTTCTTCAAGTCTTCAAAATTTCCGCAGATTTTTATGGAATTCCTTCAAATCTTCAAAATTTCCTCAGATGTTTATGTAATCTTCAAAATTACCTCAGATTTTTATGCAATTTCTTCACATCGTAAGAATTTCCTCAGATTTTTATGCAATTTCTTCGAATCTAAAAAATGTCGTCAGATTTTTATGTAATTTCTTAAAATCTTCAAAATTTCCTCACGGTCTCACTAATTTCTTCAAATTTGGGGACATTTCCTCAGACCTGGCATTAATGTTAACAACTGTCTGTTAGTTCCAGTTTGCGATATATTTCAATCCGGGCAACGCCGTGTCCATAGCAGCTAGTTCTTTAAATGTTTTTTTTTTGCCGTTTTAAGCTAAATTAAACTAAAAAATTGGATTTTCTTTGAATATAAGACCTTCGATTTTTTCCGAACAAAATTAAAAGATTCTGCGTAAAAAAACAAAATCTTTGCGATTTTACTGAAGAGGGGATTCAAATAACTTAATATTAAATTTTTTTTTCGTAATTGTGATCTTTTTCTCTTCTATGACCACAATAGTTAATTTTAATTATGTTAAAATAAATAATTCAACTTCTCTGATATATTTCTTTTACAAATTATAATAATTAACATTATGAACTACTATTCAAGTAAGTTTTGCACTTGATTCATTTTTTTTTACATAAAAAGTGCAATTCTTAATGTTAATTATTAAAATTTACTAAGAATATATGTGCGAGAAGTTAAATTATTTATTTTAACATAATTGAAATGAACTATTGTGGTCATAGAAGAAAAAAAGATCAAAATTACAACAAAAAAATCGATTTTTTTTTTAATAAGAAGTCGTTTGCATTCGTTCTTCAGTAAAATCTCGAAAAATTTGTTTTTTTACGTTGAATTCTATAATCTTTTTTTGTAAAAAATTGAAGATGTCGGATTGAAAGAAAATGCAATTTTTTAGCTTAATTTATCTAAAAACAGCTAAAAGAACATTCAATTTTTTTTTCAATTTTCGACATTTTTTTCAAAAAGTACATTGGAAAACAAATGACCTCTCAACAAATAAAAATATTGTTATTATTGTAGAAGTGATGATTATTTTGAAATTTTTTTTTCAAAAATCAATAACTTCGGTATGGGTTAAGATAGAGAGCTAAAAATTTAAATGGATACTCCTTTTTGCCCGCATAATAACATATTTAAAAAAAAAATTGAAGAGGTCACCGACGAAACTTCGTTGAATTGATAGGGAATGATACATATATACTCAACTAATATGATTTTACTTACATATATTATTTTTTTACCGAACGACTTCAACTTAGTCATGCATAAGTCGAGCCTATGCTTCCTTTGCCTCGACCCCAGACTGTATGGCTATAACTTCCTTCATTCACACCCTGAACAATATATAGTATTTAAATATGTAATAGTATTTTGTGCATCTAGGGCCAGAGATAAGTCTTTTTGTCGAGCGTGAAGTTTGCCGCAACGAGCGAAGCGAGGGCCGCAACCACGCGAGACAAAAGACGAATCTCTGGCCCGCGTTGCACACGATCTTTTTTTTCCCCATGAGAGATTTTCGTGCTTTTCAGTACATGCGTGGATAGCTAAAAAGGGGCTCTTTTTCGCCCTTAGCTGTCAGAAAAGAGTCACTTTTCGGCTGTCTACGCATATGGTGAAAAGCAAGAAAATCTTGCATGGGTGAAAAAAACATTTTTATTCCACAGTAAATTTTTTGTTGTTTACTTACAGAATATTTTACTTACCGAATATCAAATCAGCTGCAATGAACATGGAGATTAATTGATACTACATAATGTATATAAAACACCATGAACTTTACCGATAATAAAGAAAAAATTATTGATATCGCAATTATTACGCACTCACATCTTCAACACCGTATCAGTCATACTAAACATGTTTTGAATTAAAGTAGAAAATGAGAAGAAAATGGATGATATATATCCGCGTATTGCAGTTGTCAATATTTATTATGTGACAGATCGTACACACGAGGGTAAGCATGAAGTTGTTCATCGAACACAAACTTCACCTTGATGTCACAGCCAATCAGCGAACGAATAAAACGACAACAATGCTTTATCGAATTTGCGAGATATTTTCAGGACGGTTTTTTTAATATAGGATTCTTTCAAAGATTCTTTTGTCGCATCGAATGAAAATCATTCGGAGAATCTTTAAAAGATTCTTTGAAAGAATGAGGTTTTTTCGAAACCTTACGAAAAACTAAAAACTGACCAATTCGAGTCAATTTTCGAAAAAGAAGAAATTTGCGGAAATCGAAAAACTTTATTTTGGAAGAGATAGAAAATCAAAAATAAAGATGAACAGCATGGCCAAATTCCGTTTTAACACGTCGTTAAATCTTGGAAAAATTCATTCAAAGGAACTTGGAAAGATTAATTGGAAGAATCTTAGAAAGATTAATTTATAGAATCTTGGAAAAATTCACTTAAAGTATCTTGAAAACGTTCATTCAAAAAATCTTGGAAAGATTAATTGGAAAAATCTCAGAGACTAATATAAAAAATCTTGTATAAGCAGATCGGACGGAAGAATATTGGAAATAATTTGGTTTTTTCCAAGATTTCCACGATTTTGTAAATGAATTTGGTCATGATAGTGTTTTTTATTTTATATCTTTTTTCTACATAAAGTTTTTCGATTTTCTCAAATTTTTTTTTTCCGAAAATTGACTCGAATTGGTCAGTTTTTATTTTTTCGCGGGGTTTCGAAAAAACCTTATTGTTTCAAAGAATCTTTTGAAGATTCTTCGAAAGATTCTCATCCAATGCGACAAAAGAATGTTTGAAAGAATCATTTCAAAAATCTTTGAAAGAATCTTAGAAAGTCTCTTCGAATCTTGGAAAGAATTTTTGCAAGAATCTTAAAAAGATTCTTTCCAAGATTCTAAGAATCTTTTTGAGATTCTTCCTAAAATTCAAAAAATCTTTGTAAGATCGTTTCAGAGATACTTTCCAAGATTCTTTCAAAGATTCTTTTTTTCTACGCAGGTAGCGTGTTAGGTAATTAGATAGGATAAATTGGCAGGTTGCAGGTTTGAATCCTCGTGGAGACAGCTTGTAACGCAACTGGATGAATACGGATAACATTTATAATTTCTCCAATTTCTTCTTTTTCGAAAATTGACTCGAATTGGTCAGTTTTTATTTTTTCGTGGGGTTTCGAAAAAACCTTATTGTTTCAAAGAATCTTTTGAAGATTCTTTGAAAGATTCTCATCCAATGCGACAAAAGAATCTTTGAAATAATCATTTCAAAAATCTTTGAAAGAATCTTAAAAAGGCTCTTAGAATCTTGGAAAGAATCTTTGCAAGAATCTTAAAAAGATTCTTAAAATCTTGGAAAGAATCTTTTCAAGATTCTTTCTAAGATTCAAAAAATCTTTGTAAGATCCTTTCAAAGATACTTTCCAAGATTCTTTCTAAGATTCAAAAAATCTTTGTAAGATCCTTTCAAAGATACTTTCCAAGATTCTTTTTTTCTACGCAGGTAGCGTGTTAGGTAATTAGGTAGGATAAATTGGCAGGTTGCAGGTTCGAATCCTCGTGGAGACAGCTTGTAACGCAACTGGATGAATACGGATGACATTTATAATTTGTAATCCGACTGATTGGATTACGGATTACATTTATAATCCGACTGATTGGATTACGGATTACATTTATAATCCGATTGATTAAATTACGGATTACTTTTATAATCCAACTGATTGGATTACGGATTACATTTATAATGCGACTGATTGGATTACGTATTACATTTTTAATCTGACTGATTAAATGAAGGTGTACATTTATAATTCTACTGATTGGATTACGGATTACATTTGTAATCATTATTCCGACTGATTGCATTACGGATTACATTTATAATCTGTAATCCGACTGATTGGATTACGGATTACATTTGTAATCTGAAACGTGGGTAATCTCACGCTCACGACCTCTTGAACGGAGTGCGTGAGCGGCCTCATGTTCGTATTCCTGCGTGAACTTTTGCTGAAATTTAAGCGTGAGGAATCTTCGTTAATTAGAGAGGTTCCTCTTGCGGCGTCCAGATCTCTGCACGAATGTGGTCGCACTGGAGTACGTAAAAAGATCGTTCAGCATGTTGCTGATTATTCGTGTAATCACCTCCCACACGGAACCGAGTGTCCGATGGACGTAATGCGGACATATATTGAACATCCATGGTATACTTTTGATTAGACAAAATGCGATGATCACACAGGACGTATATTGTATGTCCACAACCCGTATCTTTTCTTGCGCTACAAATAAACATAACACGGCCATCCATCGTATGTCCATAGGTAGACATTAAAAAGCTTTTAATTCGGGATAGTAAGTGAACATCCATTGGACGTTCCAGATTTGTAAACGAAAATCATATTTGGAGGACGTCGATTGAACGTCTATCGGATGTTCCATATAGGATTTCATATAGACGTGAACCTAGAACGTCCAATAGATGTCCAATTTCTATTCTGAATTAAAAGCTATTGAATGTCTACCTATGGACATACCACGGATGGCCGTGTTGTATATATTTGTAGCTCAAGAAATAGTACGTGTCATGGACATACAATATACGTCCTGTATGATCTATCGCATTTTGTCCAATCAAAAGCATTCGGCCTTTAGATGTACGTTCAAGTATTTCGAGCAGCTACGATATGGATACGCCGCTTGACCGTCTTATATACGTACAAATTACGTCTATCGAAGGATAACGCGGAAGTTATTCTACGTCCACGAAACATATTTTTGGAACTGTAAATATATTCCGCGCGTAACCTAACAGCCAGGGGACGTCCAATAATCATATATGTTGGATGAAAATTTCATTCCGGGGAAGTCCATGGACATTCCTTAAATCACTAACGGAGATGCGAAATGACAGCGATCTATGTGCTGAAAACGTCTGGTATAAGTACCCTTGGATAGTTTTTAGACGTACCGATAAACCCCATAAAGTGACGTTTAATGTACGTATTTAAGACGAATACCAATGTTGCAAAAGATATCTAATGATCCTATATTATACGTCCCTTTATTTGAACGCTATTAATTACATATTGTTCATTAATTATAAATTTCATTACTGATTATACATTATTTAGGGCCTGTGAGACAAAGATATATAAGTATATCAGCAAACTACATCGTATAAGGTTTTTGCATGTAAAAATTTACCATAAGTCAAGTTAGTGTAGGTAGATAGGTAGGTAGGCAGGAGATTAGGAAAGTTAAGCAGCATTCCTTAAATCCAATATTTGGATGGTGACCGTACGGTGAAAAATCGAAAACTATTTTTTTCCTTTTTTGTCTGTAAAATATGGATATCTTATAAACCCCGAGTATTATATAATCAGTAATAAAGTTTATAATTAATTACTAATGTCTAATTAATAACGATTAAATTGTTAAAATTAAGGGACGTATAATAGATTATCATCGGACATCTGTCGGATCACTGGTTTATTCGTCTTAAATACATAAGTTTTGGGATCTAGTCCGTCTGAAAACCGTCTCAGGGTACGTATACAGGACGTTCCCAGTACATAGAACAGATGCCGTTTCGCACTTCTTTTAGAGGTTTGAGGGATACTTATGGACGTCCCTAGGACGGAGCTTTCATCCACCATGTATGAATATTGGACGTCCCATGGCTCTAATGTTCCGTGTGGGCTGTCACTTTTAGGTTACTCACGCCGATTTTCTTAATCGTTGGGGATCACCAGTGTGGATATTCAGGTCCGTCTTACACGTAAAGTTTGATTTAAGAGAGCGCCTTGAACGTAAATTCGTTGTGTCCAGTTGCTGTAAGTTGATAAGTAGGAATTGTGACAGGACGTTGGTGAAGATCCCCTCGCTAGCCCAAGCGTAAAATATTATAGGAGGATCTTCTTAGCGTTTCGTTTCAGATACAGTGACAGGCTCATCAGTAGGGCTATGTCACTGACCCACTGTACTCTGCCCTAGACACGCTGGTTGGTAGGTTATAGGACTTGTTGTTATATATAGGAAACCCTACGGTGTCGACGGCTTGTGAGGAAATGGATATGTGGAACGCCACACCAACATAGAGAGATGTGACATCTGGTGGCCGAATGCCGAAAATACAAACAGAAAGTGGAGGGAGTAGTCCTGTTGAGAAATTATTTCGTCGTTCAGGTGGAATAACTGGTACGTTAAATTCAATAGATCTATCGAATTTGACCTCTCGGTTATTCCACTTGAACGATGAAATAATAAACGAAAAATGCCGGGAATTATTGACGCTACGTAACCTAAAAAAATAAGTACACGACACATTTGTATGAAATGAGAATTTCTTAACATTATAAAAATACACTACATATATACTTAGGAACCTGCAAAAATATTTAACAATCGACGCACAACTTTTTGCGATTATATATCCAAAATATAAATTTTGGCACACACGGAGTGTATTAATAATAACAAAGGTCACCACTTGTCTAAATTGATCTGTTAAATGTCACCTTTTCGATGACATTTGGATAAGGATATTGGGTGACAACTTCTAGACAACGCATTGCCAATCTCCAAAATGCGAACATTAAGAATGCGCCAAAAAATATCCTTTGGACAACTTTTTAACAGATACATTAGTTAGCAATAACCTGATAATTTTTCGATATCTTTAAATAGTCATCTTTTGGACTCCACAATAAGATATCATTTTGATACCTATTTTGATTAGTCGTTTCGATAACCTTAAAAAGCCACCTTTAAGGCAACCATAAATTGATATCCAATTACAAGTGACTTCTAGTTATCTTTTAGTCATATCCAAAAGGCAACCTAAAAACGATAACTTTTGGATATCATTTTGACATGTGTGTTATCTGGGTAGCTATTTCACCCTTTTTGATTAAGTAAATACCTTTAATACGGGAAATTACAATTAACCAATTGTTATTATTAAAAACATTTTTTCTTCAGTTCAAATAGTTCGCGCACTTTTTAAGCCGAGCATGCGCGCTAGGTGACTACGCTCCGCCATTTATGTAAAAAAGTAGGGTCCCTCCGTATGACATTTTCAGCCCCGACCTTGACATTATAGAGAAGGAGCACTGTACCGTTGTCGAGTGAACAATGGCCGTCTTCATAGTCTCCCCACACGAGGTGCAAGATCACCGAAATGAGTGTTGCCGGTTTCAATTTCGTGATAACCTGAGAACACACCTAATCGCAAGTAGATTTCCGCGTATTTGAATACTTTTCTGGCGAGATTGAGCGTGAGAATTTCCCGAGAGAGATTGTACTTCGAACTTTGAATATGTAAAGGCGACCGATCGCGACGGCTCTATAGGACTCAGTATGATGAGCAAGATGGCCGTCATCGAAGCCGGCACCGCGTGTTGCGAGCTGAGACTCTTCGTGGAAGGCGGCGGTCATTTCCCTCGGGTCATAAGATCCTTGCATAACTTTTTTTTCGCATTGATTCCACTTAAAAAACAACCTTATTTTTTAAAAGATTTTTCTGGTCACTTCTTCAGGTGGCGCGACGATTATTTTTGTGTAAAAAGGGGATAACTGAAAAAACACCATTCTTCAAATTCTGCAATTTGTTCCACAGATTCTGGGTCAAAAATAAGTGATATCTATCATGACTAGAAAGTTGGATGCGGCTGCCTCATATTTTTTTTTATAATTTTCTTTTTTTTCAGTTTATAAAATAAAATGAAAAAACTAATTCCTGCTACATCTTACATGAGTAAAAAAAATTAAAAATAAAACATATCTTGAAAAATTTTAATATTTCGCATATTTTTCAAAATAAATAAGAAAAATCTTTTTTTTTAATAAAACACTTCAATAAAAAAGGATAAATGAAAAGACACCATTTTTAAAATTCTGCAATTTTTGCTACAGATTCTGGGTCATAAATAAGTAATATCTATGTTGTGACCTCGAATTTCGACTCGACTCGAGAGGAGGAAATGAGATCCGGAATTGTGGGGTATTTGCCAATGCAGTTTATTGCAGTTTGCCAATGCAAATGAAATTGCTCAGTTCGATGTAATGAAAAGTATTCGGACTTTATTGAGAAAACCAATATGAATAGTAATTAAGTAATTGTAAGTGAAGTTTAAAGATCGACCAACCGCTTCGAGAGTTCCTCGAAGACTGTCGAATTTTGTCGTGAGCTGGAGGCTCACGATTTTGGATAATCGCGTTTCGTCATTTGTACACGCGCTGCATTGTCAGCAGCGCTCAAAGACCTGGAGTTATTGGTTAGCGTTAACAAATCGAACGTTCTGGAACGTCCGGTCAATACTCTTGCTATGTGGCAATAACGTATTGTAGCTACTTGCTCGGGGTACAACATCCCTCCCCCTTTAAATGAAATCACTCCGTGATTTTTGATGTCTCTCGAAATGGTCGTCGTTACAATTTCGTTAAATTATACGTTTTTCCATACATTTTTATATTTTATACCGTACCAATTGCAGGGGTATTGCGCTTAAATCTTACTGTTAGACCTATACGATTCTTTCGTTTTGCTGGTCTTGGTTCTTCTATCGCTGATACGGTTGACATTGCGTAAACAATTGGTGGTAATTTTTTCTTGTATAGATAAATGCACAATGCTACAAGAGATATAATTATGAATGATCCTGTAGAGTATGTGCCGACCAATTGATAATACGTAGTTGACAATTTCTTATTTGAATTTAGTTTTTCTTTCAAATTTGCTATTCTGTCTCCAACTTGATTTAATTCCGCTGGGTCGTGCACTATATCGTGTGTTAATGTATTATGTGTGATTAAATCTGAAACGTTTAGTTTTCTTATTTCGCTTTCTAAAAATGTCATGTTAATTGCAAGTAAATAAGAATTTTGAACTGTTTGTTCTATATCTGATAAAGATTCTAATCTAAAATTTCTAGATGCAACGGAACATTTCTCGTCCAAAGCCAGTCTTCCTGTATCTATTATCGTTTCATGTGTCGCTTGTGTCTTGTTACATCTTTTTGTTAGCGCATCGGCGCTTAGTGCTATGTATAACCAGTGATTTATTTTCTCTAGCGCGATCAGTATTGTAGTGTTTAGATGAGTTATTCTACGTTCGCATTGTTGCGCGTGTGTGTGTGGATTATTATACATAGCTATCTCGCATGGTACTCCTGGTTTTATCGTCAATATTCCGTTTTTTGCTTTACAATAGTAGTGATTTACAATTTTTTTACATTGATTTATTTCGTTTTCATCCATTGATACCCACACGGAACCGAGTGTCCATTGGACGTCCATCTATCATCCATAGATCCTTAACACGTCTACATCCACGATGGACGTAATGCGGACATCCATTGAACATCCATGGTATACTTTTGATTGGACAAAACGCAATGGATCACACAGGACGTATATTGTATGTCCACGACACGTACTATTTCTTGAGCTACAAATATACACAACACGGCCATCCATGGTATGTCCATAGGTAGACATTAAATAGCTTTTAATTCAGGATAGTAATTGAACATCCATTGGACGTTCCAGGTTCGTAAACGAAAATCACATTCGGAGGACGTCAATTGAACGTCTATCGGATGTTCCATGTAGGATTTCATATAGACGTGAACCTGGAACGTCCAATAGATGTCCAATTACTATACTGAATTAAAAGCTATTGAATGTCTACCTATGGACATGCCATAGATGGCCGTGTTGTGTATATTTGTAGCTTAAGAAATAGTACGTGTGTGAACATACAATATACGTCCTGTGTGATCCATCGCGTGTTGTCCAATCAAAAGTATTCGTCATTTAGATGTACATTTAAGTATTTCGGGCAGCTGTGACATGGGTACGCCGATTGACCGTCGTATGTACGTACAAATTACGTCTATCGAAGGATAACGCGGAAGTTTATTCGACGTCCACGACACATATTTTTGGAGCTATAAATATATTCCGCGCGTAACTTAACAGCCAGGGGACGTCCAATAATCATTTAAGTTGGATGAAAATTTCATTCCGGGGAAGTCCATGCGACATTCCTTAAACCATTATCGGAGATTCGAAACGACAGCGATTCTATGTGCTGAAAACGTTTCGTATACGTACCCTTAGATATTTTTTAGAGGTACCTATAGACCACATAAAGTGACATTTAATGTACGTATTTAAGACGAATGCCAATATTGCAAAAGATATCTAATGATCATCTATTATACGTCCCTTAATTTAAACGCTATTGATTACACATTATCCTTTAATTATAAATTTCATTACGATTATACATTATTCAAGGCCTGTGAAACAAAAATATATAAGTATATCAGCAAACTACATCGTATAAGGTTTTTACATGCATAAGTTTCTCATAAGTCAAGTTAGTGTAGGTAGGTAGGTAGGTAGGTAGGAGATTAGAAAAGTTAAGCAGCACCCCTTGAATCCAATACTTGGATGGGTGACCGCAGTGTGAAAAATCGAAAACTATTTTTTTTTCTTTTTTTTTGTAAAATATGGATATCTCGTAGGCCCCGAATATTATATAATCAGTAACAAAGTTTATAATTAATTAATAATGTGTAGTCAATAACGATTAAATTATTTAAATAAAGGGACGTATAATGGATGATCATTGGACATCTTTCGGGTCACTGGTTTATTCGTCTTGAATACGTAAATCAGACGTCATTTTTTGGGGTCTAGTCCGTCTAAAAACCGTCTCAAGGTACGTATAAGGGATGTTCCCAGTACATAGAACAGGTGCCGTTTCGCACTTTTTTTAGCAGTGATAGGGATACTCACAGACGTCCCTGGGATGGAGCATTCATCCACCACGTATGGATATTGGACGTCCCATGGCCCTAATGTTCCGTGTGGGTACATATTTTTGTGATTTTTCATCGGTAATAACATGTTTCCAGGTAGTCTCTACGAACGAAAATATATTTTCTTTTACTCTTGACGGTAACGGATATACTTTACTTATAGTATACAAATTATTATCGATTAAAGGTATTTTTATTACTACTACTAACGTGTAGCGTGTACTATACGCTCCTATATCTGCTAACTTGAATAAATTGCTTATCGTTGTACGTTCTAGACGTGTTGGGAAAGTCAGTCCAGTCGGTAAGTTCGGTACAGCTTCCCTTAAATAATCTATTAATTTTCTGGGTGATATTATGCCTGGATTTATTATTCCATGAGTTATTCCTGACAAAAAATCTACTATTCTTCGCATGTCGCTCAAAAGTGATTCGATGATCATGCTCAATGCTGTAATTCGTTCGTCTAATTGTTGTCTTGCTGTTTGTTTGTTTACTTTGTTTGAAAGACTTTCCTCTACGTTTTTTACAAGAGTTTTTAACATGTTTTCGTTTGCTGTTAATTCTTCCATACTTTTATTGAATGCTTTTACGGTGTATTCTAAAATCTGTAAATTGTCTTTTATTGTTGTTTCTGCGTTTTCTGGTCTTGTTGCAATGGTATTAATTTTGTTGTTAATTTCTATTGCGTCATTTTCGTCCATATTTCCCGTGATTGATTTAATGATTGTACCAAGTCTGTTTATCAATCCACGTTTTATTCGTATTCTTTTTGCTCCTGTGATGTCGAATGTTACCTCGACTTCGTCCTCCAATTTCTGCAACATTTGCTTTATTGAACTCGTTAGGAAGTTACATAGTGCATCTTCGCGTAGTTCTTTTTCACACGCTTTTAAAAGTCTTTTTAATCCGATCTTGATGTTCGCTTGTTTTCTTACGATGGGTTGTAAATTTATTTGTATCGCTAATTTCCAATTGCTTGATGAGATCGACATCTTTCCTATCTCTTCATAGTAGATTCCTGGTGCTGTGGAAAATTTTTCTATTTCATATGACCGTTGTCCTCTTTCCGCTCCCTGGGTCATTGTTATCCCGAGAGTCCTGCGGACATATTCATTGTTCAATTAGTTATTTATTTATTTATTTTTTTTAAATATGTGTTCACTCTTCTTCATTTCTGTTCTGATTCTGTTCTCATTTTCTGTTTGGTAAGCGTTTTGTTTTTTTTTTCTTTTCGTTCTCACGTTGAGAGCGAGGTTTGGTTCGCGACTCATCGGACTTCATTCCGTCGTTGATCGTCGAACTGGTAAGTTTTTCTTGTCTTTATATTTATTAATTTTTTTCTATTAATGTGTAATTTTTCCCTCTCTTCTCTTTTTTTCTCTTTTTGTTAATTCGTTTCTTATTATTTTTGTTTCAGCTAACAAGGTTACAATGTTTAAAGTAGAGGGAAACGTAGCTGTATATTCCACTGACGACGTGGAAATTATCTTGGTGAGTTTTTCGAAATTATATTTCTTCTCCTTTGTTTTATTTTATTTATTGTTTTTTTTTTAAATTTATTTAATTTATTCTAATGTTTATCTGTATATCTATATATATCTTTTGCTTTTCATTTCCTATCGTCACTGTATTTTTTGTAACTTTTTTTCGATATTCCATTTGTTTCCAGGTTCCTCGAGTCGTCCCTAAGACAGTTCGTTCAATGCCACCTTCTTGGTGGTACAATTTTATTGCACACGCGAAAGGCGTGCGTCAGCAGCATCGAAGAGCTCGCGAAGCGCTCGACGTCCTGTGGCGAGACGATGCTACGTCTTGGGAGTACGATGATTGGGACCCGGAAGCGGCCCCGATGGATTTTTTTGATTTGAAGATTCTGTTCAGCGAGAACCTTCATTGTCATATGATTGAGAATTTTCGCCGCGTGTGGCGCCACGATTTTTGAAAAGTCTGAATTAATGGCACAATAATTCGTTTTCTTCTGAAAAAAAAATTTGTTTCCTGTTTCTTTTTCCATTAGTTGTAAGTTTTTGTTTTTTCAGGGCGCGACGTTTTTTTTTTTGTAATTATTTTCTTAATGATTTAAAATATCAAGAAAAATTTTCTTCTCTCTTTATTTATTTATTTTTTTATTTTCATCTGTTCATTTTTCGTGGTATCCTAAAATTCATTTCGGTTAAAAAAATTTCGTGTATGACATTTTTCGTAAGATATTTTTCGTTTCTTGCACGAGTATGTGCCCTTATTATTCGCTGGATCGGTGTTCGCCGGAATCGGAGAGGTAGGTATCAGCGAAATGCGAGGCGGGCCTACGTCTGTTGGCTCGTCGTAACCTCTCCTTTCCCCTATACTCTTCGTCTCAGTGCTCGACGTAGTGCTTGAGACGATTTATATGAATTCTCTGTTGTTTTTTTCCACGGCCAATAATGTAGGTAACGGGTGATTCCTTGCCCATTGCCATATAAGGCCCAACCTATTTTGCCGTTAGTTTTCCTGACCGTCCTTGGCGAACGACTGGGCTCGATAATAATATTTTATCTCCCACCCTGAATTTTTGTTCTTTTGTTTTTTGGTCATAATATTTTTTTGTCTTTAACTTTCTTTCCATTAAATTCTCTTTTGCTTCCTGCCATGCAGTTCTCAATTTTTGTTTGAGGTTTTGTAGGAAATTATCATATGTGTATTGTGTGTTCGGTGGTGTTTGAAGCGCGGTCGGTAGCACCGCGTTTCTCCCGAACACCAGTTCGTGTGGCGAGAATCCCGTTGCTGTGTGTGGCGTAACGTTATACACACACATGGCATATGGTAGCAATTCATCCCAGTCCGTTTGATCCTTATTCACAAATGCCTTGAGATATTCCGCCAATGTTTTATGCGATCTTTCTAGCGCACCGTTGGATTCTAGATGGTACGCTGTGGTTTGTATCTTTATTATTTTGAATAATTTGCATAAATCCTTGAATATTTCACTTAAAAAATTCGTTCCCTGGTCTGATAAAATTACCTTGGGTGTTCCATATTTGCAAATTATTTCTGTCGCGAGTTTTTTAGCGACGCTTTCCGCTTCCTGATTTTTCAAGGGTATGGCTGCGCTAAATTTGGTTAGCAAATCCTGGAATGTCAAAATATATTTGTTCCCATGTTCGGTTTCGGGTAATGGCCCTACTATATCGACAGCGCATTTTTCGAATGCATGCTCTGGCGTGTCGGTAATCATTAAAGGTGCATTTTTTCTGTATGCCGTTTTATTCCGTTGGCATTTATCACACTTGGTGACGTATTCTTCTATTTCTTTCTTCACTCCCGGCCAGTGGTATAGTCTTTTTATTCTGTTGAGCATGCGTTGGATTCCTTGATGACCGCCTAACGGTGTGTCATGATATTCTTTCAAGATAAGTTTTCTTTTGTCCACGGTGGGGCTAGCATGTGCCCAGTTATCATCGCATTCTTCATTACAGCTGATGTCGCTATCTTCCGATTCGTAGTTTTCATTCACTATTTCCTTCTCTTTCTCTCCTTCGTCTTTTGTGTTCTCCTTTTCCTCGCATTGTTTGTTCTCCGTCTCCGAGTCGGTGGCGGGTGGGGGCTCGCGCTCTGTGGTGTTACCTTGCGCGGTCTCCCTCTTTTCCGCGGCCCCTCTGGCCCTTGGTGTCCGGTGGGTGTCGCGATCACGCGAGCGGCCTTGCGCGGCCTTCCCCTCCCCCTTTTCTCTACTTTCGCCGTATCACTCGCTCTACCCGGCTGCTGCAATCCGAGTAGATACAACCGGCTAAGGGCATCGGCGTTTTTATTCATTTTTCCAGCTTTATATTCGACTGCGTAATCGTATTCTTCAAGTTTTATTCTCCATTGCATCGATCTCGAACCTGGGTCTTTTATGCTAAATAACCAGGTGAGGGGTTTATGATGATCTGTAACGATTGTAAAGGCAGTTCCATATGGGGCATTCCATATCAAATCGACCACTTTTGAACCCGACCCCTTTCGATTTGGCTGAAAATTTTTGTTTCTTTTCAACCCTATAGAAAACATTTGACGTCAAATTTTCAAATTTTTTTATCAAACCCAAAAAAAGTTATGAATTTTTCAAAAAAAAAAACTTTTTTTTTCAAATAGCTATAACTTCTTCAAGAATTGACCAATCGGGACTATTTTTTTTCGAACATTTTGGTTTTTGAATGTACTTTTTGAAGGAAAATACAAAATAAAATTAAGATATTAAAATCTGTGGAATTTTTCACTTTTTCGAGAAAAATCATCGTTTTCTCGAAACCGCATTTAAAAAAATTTTTTTTTTTACTAAAAAGAAACTTCGTTCAATTCGAAAAAGAATGCCGCCCAAACTAGAGTGGGTGGAATTTTCTTTCTATTTTATTTTATTCATTGAAAAAAATTTTTTTTGCAACTGGCCTTATTTCACAAAACACAACACTTTGTAGATTTTTGAAGATTCGTAAAGGACCTCAGAGTTTGAATAATTGGGAAGAAAAAGAAATCAAAAGAGGTAATCGTCTGAAAAATTTTGATTTTTTTTTCAAAAAAGTGAAAGAAAAAATAAAAAACACCGGTAAACAATTTTGGTCTACTTTTTTTCAAAAAATTACATGAAAAATTTAAAATAATGAAAAAAAAGCCATTTGGTCCATTTTTGACCAAGCCACAGGCTTTTCAAAAAGACATCCAACGCATAATCATCTTGAATCCGCCATTTTTTTATTTTAGGCGTACTTATTACAACGTACAATTTTGATTCGACCGCGGTCAATTTGACATAAGAAGTATTTAATTTTGCCACAAGAATAACATCGGTAAGCTAGGGTATGATAGTCGTTGACTTACCAACCGTCGATTCACTCATTCTTAGCGCCATCTATATTAAAAATCTCGGTACTACGGAGACTACACACGGTCTGCGCTCTTGATACTTTTCGATACTAACCTCGTTTTAGTCAGTTCCAGTGTTTACGAAAAGTTTTGAGTGACATTTTTGTTGGAAATTAGCAATCGCCTTTTTATTATCCGACCCACAATTGCGATTCAAACGTTCATTGTTTCGATGGTTGCATGACATATGATCACACGATGTATGATCACACGACATATGATCACACGACAAAATATCACACGACAAAATATCACGGACAAATTATCACACGACAAAATATCACACGACAAAATATCACACGACAAAATATCACCGCGATAAAATTTCACACGACAAAATATCACCGCGATAAAATATCACCGTGAAAAAATATCACAATCCTGGTCAATGATCATAATCACAAACACGAACAAATGGTAAAACAAAACAGAATGGAGAACGCAACACAAAAAATCAGTACGCGCTATCTGTCTTACAATGTACCGAAAATATATATTTTAAGAATACAATTTTAAGAATATAATACAACAAGAATATATTTTAAGAATACTGTTGCAAATACCCCACCATTTTTTCGCGATCGTACTTAAAAAAATCCAAACCAAAAAACTATATTTGAAGAAAAGTGGCATTATATACAACTGTTTCTCTTTTTTTTTTTACAAAGTAACATTGTGTGCGATCTGTTGCAAATACCCCACAATTTTTTCGCGATTGTACTCCAGAACAACACGCTTCAACCGTGCGTCGTAATCGCGATAATTTCGGCGACGTGGTCGAGCAACCTCACAACCTGCGCGAAGTTGTGTGATGACCACCTCCGTGGTACTCTGTAACCGGCAGTTAAAAAAAAATAGTATATAGTGTGATATTTTTTTATTAATAATGTTTTGTTCGTTGACTGGGATTGTGGTATATTGTCGCGGTGATATTTTGTCGTGTGATATTTTGTCACGGTGATATTTTATCGTGTGATATTTTGTCGTGTGATATTTTATCGCGGTGATATTTTGTCGTGTGATATTTTGTCGTGTGATATTTTGTCCGTGATATTTTGTCGTGTGATATTTTGTCCGTGATCAAATGTCGTGTCACCGTTTCTCGATTATTACACTTCAGAATTTATGTAATAATTTATAATCATATTTTTTATAACATGGCATCGAAAGAATATTTTGATCGATGCTGCAATCCTTTTGGGTTAGAAAATCACACGAAAAAAACTGGCTTACGTCACGCCACTGCCGATATAAAAATGATATTAAATCTTCGTGAAAATGATTTACTGTGCACTGAGTGCCGAAAAAGAGCATCGTTGTTACGTAATCAACAACCTGATAGTGACAGTGACACGGATGAAACAGATCTTCATCAAGTCTTACGTAAGATCATTAATTTATTTAACAGTTTGCGACTATCTAAAGTAAACAAATTTTTGACGATTATACTGACCAGAACATTCTTGTTTTTTCAAGGTTCCTTATCGTTTGATAGTGAACCAATAAATTCGCAATCAAGTTGTGCATCGCAAGTCAGCATTGCCACACAATTGCCAATAATCAATAAAGCATTACAATTATTGCATCAATCACCAATTCCATCAAAAAAATTGAATGACAATCAGTTTTTAAATAACAAGATAAATCCGATTTCTGCTAGTTTGAAAAAGCTTCTTCTGTCTCCTACTGATGAGGAGTCAAATTTTGATGATGACGGTGACAATTTTCGTTCTTTGATTGAAATGTTGCACGCTAAATTTAATGACAAGACAACAGAAAAATCAGTAAAGATACAGATTTTAACTTTATTACCGGCAAAGTGGAGTGAAAGACGTATTTGTGAAACCATGAATACTTCGAGGCATATGGTAAGAGTGGCGAAGCAATTGACTGAAGAAAAAGGCATA
Organism: Alloplasta piceator; assembly: GCA_946863875.1. NCBI lineage: Eukaryota > Metazoa > Arthropoda > Insecta > Hymenoptera > Ichneumonidae > Alloplasta > Alloplasta piceator. Next base: position 29,173,843 of record OX333073.1, on the reverse strand, counting down.
GTTTCAACACCGAAATCAAAAATGGGTACATATAATGTGAATTCCATATTTCAAATAATATTAAAACATAAATTTCTAAACGGTTTTGCCTTCAACAGGTAAAAAACTTTCAGATCAACTGAAATCAAAAATTTTAAATTTTTATAGCGATGATGAGTATAGCGCTCCAATGCCAGGCAAAAAAGATTTTGTTTCGATCCGAAATGATGATGGTGATCGTGTACATGTGCAAAAAAGACTCATCCTTTGCAGCTTGAAAGAATTGTACCAATGTTTCCGTGAAATATGCCCTAGCGAGAAAGTTGGGTTTTCAAAATTTGCCTCTTTGCGCCCAAAACACTGCGTCTTAGCAGGAGCTAGAGGAACGCATACCATTTGTGTTTGTACGATCCATCAGAATATCAAGTTGATGATGCTTGGTAATTATCGAATTGATAGTTCATGAAAATTCATATTCATAAATAAATTTTCTATTCATTAAAATACTTTCATTTCAGGTGGCAACTTTCATTCATTAACAAAAAATGATGAAGTAGCTATGAATCATTACAACGATTGTTTGAACGTAATTATATGTGATCCTCCGTCACCTAAATGCTACATGAGTGCGTGTGAAAATTGTCCAGGCATAGATGACTTGAGTAACACTTTGATGACAGTTTTTGATGACAATGAGATAGAGGATATAACTTACAAGCATTGCATTTCAACACCAAGAACGAGCTTAGAAACTGTCATTAAGCCAGTGGGTGAATTTGTGGAAGAATTTTGTCGTGAACTGAAGACTTTATTACCGCATTCATTCATCTCAAAAGAGCAAGCCAAGTTTTTAAAAACATTGAAAGAATCGTTGAAAACAGATGAATTTGTCATTATTTGTGATTTTGCAGAGAACTATGCGTTCGTAGTGCAAAATGCGGCATCTGGTTTTCAGTGGAATAATGACGCGGCGACCATTTTTCCTGTTGTTATTTATTTTAAAGTAAATAACGAACTTCAACACAGAAGTCTTGTAATTGTATCAGACTGCAATAACCATGATGCGGTTGCTGCACATGTTTTTATCAAAATTATTACGGATTTTGTAAAAAGCATTTCTGAAACTGTAAACAAAATTTATTTTTTTTCGGACGGGGCTCCCCAACAATTCAAAAATTTCAAAAATTTTGTCAACTTATATTACCACGAGAATGATTTTGGTATATCTGCCGAATGGCATTTTTTCGAGACTGCCCATGGAAAAGGGCCGTGTGACGGTATTGGTGGGACAGTCAAACGACTAGCAGCAAGAGCTAGTCTTCAACTAGCGGTTGACAAGCAAATTACCACACCTCGAGAATTATTTGCCTGGGCTTCTGCACCAGATAATCTTCCCAATATGACGGTCAAGTTTGCGTCAGAAGAAGATTACAATAAAGCTGTAAATGATTTGACTGAACGATTCGCAAAAACCAAACCAATTACAGGAGCTCAGAAATTACATAGTATAATTCCTGACAAAGATGGATCCCTTTACGACCGAAATTATTCAAATTCTGAAGAATATAGAACATGTAAAATATTTAAACGCCAAAGGAAAATAAAATAGTTTTTGATTTGGTATTAAATGAATGTTTACTAATCGTATTATATAACCAGAAAGTCCCTAGTAGAAATCATTAAGCTAGACCATGAGTTCCGTCGTAAACACCGTTGAAACATTTTCTCACAATCAATTTATAATTTTTTAAAAAATCGTTAAAAGCGTCAAAAATATAGAATAAATGACAAGAATTTTTTTTCAATCTAAGAAGAAATATAAAAAGCAAAGACGGGCCAAAATTAAAAAATAGCGGATTCAAGATGCTATGCGTTGGAAATTTTTTTGAAAAGCCAGTGACTTGGTCGAAAATGGACCAAATGGCTATTTTTATACATTATTTTTGATTTTTGATGTAGTTTTTTGAAAAAAATACAAAAAAATTGTTTTAGGTGTTTTATATTTTTTATTTCACTTTTTTGGAAATAATCAAAATTTTTTCGGCGATTACCACTTTCGATTTCTTTTCCTTCCCAATTATTCAAACTCTGAGGTCTTTCATAAATCCTCAAAAATTTACAGAGCGTTGTGTTTTGTAAAATAAGGCCACTTGCAAAAAAAAAAAAAATTTCAATGAATAAAATAAAATAGAAGAAAAATTCCACTCACTTCAGTTTTGGCGGCATTCTTCCTGGAATTAAACGAAGTTTCTTTTTAGTAAGAAAAAAATATTTTTTTTAAATGCGGTTCCGGGAAAACGATGATTTTTCCCGAAAAAGTGAAAAATTCCACAGATATTAATATCTTAGATTTTTTTGTATTTTTTTTCGAAATGTGCATTTAAAGACAAAAATTTTCGAAAAAAAATCGTCCCGATTAGTCAATTTTTGAAGAAGTTATAGCTATTTGAAAAAAAAAGTTTTTTTTTTCTGAAAAATTCATAACTTTTTATGGGTTTAGTAAAAAAATTTGAAAATTTCACGAAAAATGTTTATAATGGGGTAGAAAAGAAACAAAAATGTTCAGCCAAATCAAAAGGGGTTGGGTTCAAAAGTGGTCGATTTGACATGGAAGGACCCATATACATAAGGTCGAAATTGAGCTACCGCCCATACTATCGCGAGCATTTCTTTCTCCGTTGTAGAACAATTCATTTCAGCTTTATTCAATGTCCTACTTGCATAGCATATGGCTAAATCCGATCCAATTTTCCCTTGCGATAATATGTCTCCGATTGCTTTGTCTGATGCGTCGCACAGTGGTCCCAAATCGCCAAAAGCTGGCCAAATGTCGAAAAAAAATATTTTTTTTTTTTAGGGACGTTCAATGGTTGGAATAGTTGTAGTGGTACCTCTAGTATGTATTATGACCGTTAAGAAAAGGGGAGCGTCCATACCTGGCTCAGGAATCCATTTTATTCGTGAGCGTCGAACCGACCGCATTGTTTGCTTGTCGCGCGGAGAAATAAGACGAAAGTTTCGACGCGTCTGGAAGAGTGAAAAGTTAACGGATTTGGATTTTACAAAATGGATTCTTCTCCAGAAAGTAAGTACAATTTGAGTGTGTTGCTCAAAATTATCGTTAACGATGTATGAAATTGTGATTCATGAATGAAAGTAGTGGTGTTTTTCTTGGTTATGTTCTGAAAAGTCGTGTTAGAAAAAGTAATAAGTCAAAACCCCTATCGACCCCCGCTCTTAAACTAAATGGAAATTGTTACTTAGACATTTCTTCGAAAAATATCCAAAAATTAGCTGCTCGTAGCTGCTCCTTCGGTTTTGAGAGTAATTTTTATGCCCCCCCGGCAGTAAAAGTTTTGAATGGCGTATACGGAATTTCAAACAGAGGTGGCAAGAAGCGAGGCGGGACGAAACCGAATTCTTTAATAAATTCGATGAGTGGCTCAACGTTCCTGTGTCTTTTACGATTGAAAAGGAACGTTCGAAGACTTCCACGGAAAACACAATGAAGCGTCCTTCTACGGAAAACACAATGGGGCATCCTTCTACGGAAAGCACAATGGGGCGTCCTCCCACAAGCTGGGGCGATTTAAGTGATCGGTCAAAACGTAGGAAGACGGAAAAGGTTCGAAAAGAACATACCGTCCACGAATTGGCCTACGCTACACAAATGAGTCTCCGGGCTTCTGGAAATTTACAAGCTTCAAAGGTAATTAGGGATGTCACAGAAGGCAGTCCATCAAAAGCATCACAGTACCGTAAGTCTATGAAACGCGTTTCAGAAGATGTACTGTCAGGCAACGAAGCATTATCACTTGTGGTAGAAGGTAAAATGACCAAAAGTCAATACCAATTACTACGTTCTGTAAGCTTGAGTAAAAATTGTAAATTATACCCGCCTTATAAATGTGTATTGGATTCTAAAAAAAAAGTGTTACCCTGCAAAGTCAGAAATTTCTGTAACTGAAAGTGGAGCCACAGTTGGACTTCAAGCATTACTAAATCATACAGCTGAAAGAATATTAACGGTACAATCGGACGTTATTGGAAGTCTTCCCGAAAACAAAGTTGGTAATTTAGAATTGATATGCAAGTGGGGATGCGATGGAACTTCTGGTCAAAGTACTTACAAAGAAAAATTTAACGATGGAGGCGGCAATAAATCAGATGCCAACATTTTCTTTATTTCACTTGTTCCCTTGCAAATCTTTGATAAAGTCAATCCACACGTGATTATTTGGAAAAATCCTCGTCCTTCGTCACCAAGATTTTATCGCTCAATAAAAATTGAATTCTTTCATGAAACTGCCGAAGCAACTAGGGCAGAAGTTGATTGTATCCAAGCGCAAGAGAGAAACCTTGTGCCCCTTGAAACTGTAATTAACGGCAAAAAAATTAACATCAATTTCAAACTTGTGTTGACAATGATAGATTCGTTACTTCCTATCGGACAAATGTCTGAAGAAGCTCAGGAATCATGCAATAAGTACATTAAAAGATTCCGAGAAGATTTTTCACGAAAATGTAACCGCATCAAAAACATGGAAGACATTTTTTGCAGATGTTTAGTAACGTCAGATCCAGTTATATCCAGTTTGCGAAAACTTCCTTCGAAGAAACTAAGATCGTTATCCCCATACGCGGTTGAACTATTGATTCCACCTTCAGTTCCAGAATCAAGGCAGATTTTTTCTGATGATACGAACGATACATGTGACGATGATGACAGTTCACAGGACAGTGATTAATTGTAAAGAAAAGCTAAAATTATATCGATTAGAAATAAAAGAATGACAGAAATATATGATGAATGTTCATTGTCATTGTAATAATGATTATAATGACTGTATTCCAATCCTCTTCTTCCCAAGTCTTCAAATGTCACCCGAATTAAATACGTTTTTGACGAAATTTTCCGCCATATTGGATCCGCCGTTTTGTTTTGCTAAATTTTGACTTCATATTCGTAGTCAGCGACCCCGAAAACCCCGGAGTACAGACATTCGACCGAATTGAATACGTTTTTGACGAAATTTCCCGCCATATTGGATCCGCCATTTTGTTTTGCTAAATTTTGACTTCATATTCGTAGTCAGCGACCCCGAAAACCCCGGAGTACAGACTTTCACTTGAATAGAATACGTTTTTGACGAAATTTCCCGCCATATTGGAACCGCCATGTTGTTTTGCTAAATTTTGACTTCATATTCGTAGTCAGTGACCCCGAAAACCCCGGAGTACAGACATTCGACCGAATTGAATACGTTTTTGACGAAATTTCCCGCCATATTGGATCCGCCATTTTGTTTTGCTAAATTTTGACTTCATATTCGTAGTCAGCGACCCCGAAAACCCCGGAGTACAGACTTTCACTCGAATTGAATACGTTTTTGACGAAATTTCCCGCCATATTGGAACCGCCATGTTGTTTTGCTAAATTTTGACTTCATATTCGTAGTCAGTGACCCCGAAAATCCCGGAGTACAGACTTTCAACCGAATTGAATACATTTTTTACTTTTGGCCAGCTTTTTGGGATTTGGGACCACTGCGTCGGTCGCGCACTGTGGGCAGAATCACAGAAAAATCGGCAAAACCCAAAAATTGAGTGTTCTCATTTCGTATTTCTATGTATGTCATTTCAAAGACCAGGTATTTGTACGCCCTATTGTAAAAGGACCGGTCCCTACCCTTCGCGGTACTCGACTTACGACAGTCTGAACTCGACCGTTCGAGAGTGAAGAACGTAGCGATTTTGTACGCTGAAATTTTCGATTCGCGCAAAGTGAAATATATTTTGTTCTACGCTACCGATTTCAAATCGGTAAAATGGGAGATAATCTTGAAGGTATGTAGAATATTATCATGTCAAATAGTTTTTTGAAATTTGAAATATTGTATGTATAAAAGAGTGTTCAATGTATGCATTTTAAGCAAGCTTGTAAATTTATTTTTCCAAAAGAAGTATAAAAATAGTTGTGATCCCAGGAGATCCCAGACTTTTGAACATTGTAGCCTATTGATAATGTTATTAAGATTAGAATTTATAAAAAAAATTCTGCAGATTGTTGCATATCTGGCTTTGGGAACCGGAATTCTCATGTCGCGCAACGCTTGGCTTCTTTGTTCAGGCTGGGCGCATAGTCCCCAGCAGGTAAACGTATACCTGCTGGGGACAATAGCCGGTCCTTGTGGAATATAAAATAATTTTCTACCCAGTGATCTATTCGTAAAGAGTCATGATTCATGTAACGGGTGTTCAAAATGTTACAATAATTTATTCTATCATTTACAATTAGATTAAAATTTTTCCCATGAACACATTCATTTTTAGTAAATGTTTATCATACTTGTTTTATTCTAGGTTCACGTGCCATGGATTACACGTGCACTTATCAGGATATTTTTGGAATGATTAAGGAGAAATTTAAATTGTGCCTGGATGAGCAACTTCAGATTTTTGAGGAAAAAATTACTCTTGAGTCATCCGAATCTTTCACGATTGACAACAATGAAAAGGATTCATTAAAAAAATTACTTTGTAATATCAAAAGTAGATGGCTCGAAGTGCACAGAAGCCACGATGCATTTTTAAAAAAAAATGAAAAATGGTTGCAAACTTCAATAACTATTTTGGTAATTAATTTTATTGATGTTTCGAAAACTCGAGTTATGGGTCAAGATGTATAGTATAACGCTCGCGCTATTTTTTTCAGAATTGTACGAAACCAATTGGAGAGCCATCAACTTCAGGTGTATCTGGGCGACCTCGAAAATTGAGTTTCGAAGAGTCGAGTGAACGTACCAAGAAAAGAAGGGCTTTAGAAGTCAGTGAAAAGCATTGCGTGGAGGAATTAAGTTTGGCCACCAGGATGAGACTCAGTTCTGCAGGATTAAACGATGCTGCCACTATTTTAAAAAACATCACAACAAAATCTCCCTCAAGAGCTGCGAGATACCGAACAGCATATGAATCGTCGATAGATCCACGGCTAGTTGAGATGTCTGGAGATGAAGCACTGATAGATTTTGTAAATGCAAAACTAACAAAACAGCAATACATAGACATCAGGCGATCTTTGAGAAATAAAAAAGTTGCTATTTATCCATCGTACGCAAAAGTCGTTGCTGCTAAAAACCGTTGTTACCCTTCAGATATAACGGTAACTGAGACTTTAGCCGAAGTGAAATTACAGTCTTTGATTGATCACACTTGCGACAGAATTCTAAAGTTGCAAACTGACGTGATTAACTCTTTGCGCCCTGAAGAATCGAAGAATTTAAGACTAATTTGTAAATGGGGTTGTGATGGAAGCTCTGGGCACAGTGAATACAAACAAAAGTTTACGAATGCTGAGAGTTCTGATGCGAGTATATTTTTAACGTCTTTAGCTCCATTGCAAATTTTAGGATCGGATATCTCAAAAAAAGAATTCGTCCTTTGGAAAAATCCCAGGCCCTCATCTCCACGGTATTGTCGCCCTATTAGAATTCAATTTTTAAAAGAAACTGTGTCGTCAACGATTCAGGAACGGCAACACGTTGATAATCAGATCGAGTCTCTCACCCCTTTTACGACATTTATTGACGGGAAGGAAGTTACTGTTAAATACGAGCTGTATTTCACTATGATTGACGGCAAAGTTTGCAACTCCGTGACAAATACAAAATCCGCAATGCGTTGCTATATATGCAATCTCACATCATCGCAATTTAATGACATAGAGCTGATGAAAACTGTAGACGTTGACAGAACTCGACTCGAACTTGGATTATCAACGTTGCATGCGTGGATCCGTTTTTTTGAGTGCTTCTTGCACATCGGCTATAAAATCGGTGTTCACAAGTGGCAAACTCGAAAAGATGAAGAAAAAAAAGTAGTTGCTGAGCGAAAACGAGTTATTCAAGCCGCATTCAAGAAAGAGTTGCATCTTGATGTTGATAAACCGAAACAAGGGTTTGGTAGCAGTAACGACGGAAACACTGCGCGACGTTTTTTCGAAAATACTCAAATTTCATCAAGAATTTTGGGTTTGGACGAGAATATTATGAAAAGATTCCACATAATATTGCAAGTTCTTTCAAGTGGCTTTGCCGTAAATGTAACTGCTTTCAAACAATATAGTCTTGAAACCGCCGAAATGTTCGTAACTTTGTATTCTTGGTACTGCATGCCAACTACGGTTCACAAAGTTTTGATTCACGGTCCTTTGATAATTGAATGGTCCCCGCTTCCTATCGGGCAAATGTCAGAAGACGCACAGGAAGCCCGTAACAAGGATATTAAAAAATATCGCGAGTGTTTAGCTCGAAAACACTCGAGAACAGCGACCATGCAAGACGTTTTCAATCGACTCCTCTTAACTTCAGATCCGTACATATCGAGCATGGGCAAGCAGTATCCGAAAAAAGCAAAAAGTTTATCACCAGAAGCATTGCAACTTTTGCTCTGTACCGATAGTTCTCGCGATAAGTATGGTTTAGGTGAATTAATGGAATACACGAGTGACGAATCAGAATCCACCAATTCCTCTGACGACGGCGATCGCGATTCCGACGCTGACGATTATGATTAATATTGAAATCAGGAATAATTATTAATAATTAATATTATTATCATTATTATTAATTATTAATTATTCTATGTAACGCACGTATTATTTTCGGTAAAATTTAATTCGTTAAGTGTCGATTGCTGTTTCAAATGTATTGAGCAATAAAATTCGTTAAAAATGATTTATAACTAATTTTCCGAAATTATTTGAAAACTTTCCCTCACTTCCAGACAATCGTTTTGTTTTCCCCAAATCTCATTCAAAATTTATAAAAAACAACCTTCAAAACACAAATATTGATTTCTGATAGCAAAAGTTGCTTATGAGTAAGATAAAAATATATTTTCGGTTCGCCATTTTGTTTTTTTTCGAAATTTTGATTCAGGATTTTCAATAAGTGACTTTTAAACCGCAAATTTACCGATCCCTACACAAATCGGATGCTTTTTAGTAATGCAGATAGTCACTTCCGGTCCGCCATTTTGTTTTTTCGAAATTTTGATTAGAGATTTTCAATAAGTGACTTTTAAACCGCAAATTTACCGACCCCTACTCAAATCGGATTCTTTTTAGTAACGCAGATAGTCACTTCCGGTCCGCCATTTTGTTTTTTCGAAATTTTGATTCAAGATTTTCAATAAGTGACTTTTAAACCGCAAATTTACCGATCCCTACTCAAATCGGATGCTTTTTAGTAACGCAAATAGTCACTTCCGGTCTGCCATTTTGTTTTTTCAAAATTTGGATTTGAGATTTTTAATCAGTGACTTTTAAACCGCTAATTTACCGATCCCTACTCAAATCGGATTCTTTTTAGTAACGCAGATAGTCACTTCCGGTCCGCCATTTTGTTTTTTCGAAATTTTGATTCCAGATTTGAAATCAGCGAGGTTGAAAACTTAAGAATCACCATTGCATTTTTCAGTACGCACATCGGCCTAGTTTTGCCGATTTTTCTGTGAATCTACCCACAGTGGGTCGTGATAACGAAGGGCTTCGAAAAATCTGGGTACTGCAAAATTGGAGCAGTGATGATTTTTTCCTTTAACTTTTCGCATGCGAGTTGACATGTTTCTGTTCCAATGGTATTTTTTATCTTTTTTTATCAATTTCGTGAGAGGTTTCGCAATTTTTGCGAAATCCAAAATGAATTTCCTGTAGTATCCTATCAGTCCCAAAAATGATTGTAATTGCTTCACGTTTTTTGGAGCAGTGAAATCCTGTACTGCCGAAATTTTCGAGGGGTCTTGTTTTACCCCTACCTCCGTTATGATGTGTCCCAAACATTGCGTTTCTTTTTTCAGGAATTGGCATTTTCGAGGTTGTATTTTCAATTTCGCCTCTCTCAGTCGTTCGAAAATTTCTTCGAGTTGATCGTTATGTTCTTTGAACGATCTTCCGTAAACGACAATATCGTCTAGGTATACATAGCATTTGATACCTTGTATTCTTGCTAGTACGGCGTCCATTAATCGTTGGAACGACAGTGGCGCATTTTTCAAACCGAAAGGCATGCGATTGAATTCGTAATGCCCTAACGGAGTTGAAAATGCTGTTTTTCCTTTGTCTTTTTCCGCCATTGGTATCTGATGAAAACCCGATGCGAGATCTAGAGTCGAAAAATATTTTGCTTGTCTCAACTGGTCCAGTACCTCTGTAATATTAGGCAGTGGGTATGAGTCGCCTTAGGGGACATCATTCAATTTTCGAAAATCAACTACGACCCTTTTTTTCTAATGCCGTCAGCACTGGTTTTCTTCGGCACCACCAACAAAGGCCCGTTCGATTGGCTTTTGCTCGGCCGAATAATTCCTTCTTTCAGGATTTCCTTCGTTTGTTTCGTCACTTCCTGTTTGTGTACTTCTGGGAGTCGATAAGGACGTACTTTGATCGGGAGAGTATTTTTCTTTACGTGTATTTCGTGCTGTACTTTGTTCGTGCCATATAGGTGTTCACCCTCTAAATGAAATACTTCTGCATATTGTTAGCAAAAATTCCTGAGGTATTTTTCCTCTTCCGCATTGAGATGTGTTTCTCTCGTAATTTCTTTCCATATATTTTCTATACGTTCATTCGCGTAGTACGAGTTGACTGCATTTATTACGGCCGTAGGCGCTCAAATTTCTGCTACGTCGCACAGTGGTCCCAAATCCCAAAAAGCTGGGGAAAAGTCGAAAATGTATTCAATTCGGTCGAATGTCTGTACTCCGGGGTTTTCGGGGTCGCTGACTACGAATATGAAGTCAAAACTTAGCAAAACAAAATTTCGGATCCAATATGGCGGGAAATTTCGTCAAAAACGTATTTAATTCGGGTGACATTTGAAGACTTGAAGACTTGGGAAGAAGAGGATTGGAATACAGTCATTATAATTATTATTACAATGACAATGAACATTCATAATATATTTCTTTCATTTTTTTATTTCTCATCGATATAATTTTAGCTTTTCTTTACAATTAATCACTGTCCTGTGAACTGTCATCATCGTCACATGTATCGCTCGTATCATCAGAAAAAATCTGCCTTGATTCTGGAACTGAAGGTGGAATCAATAGTTCAACCGCGTATGGGGATAACGATCTTAGTTTCTTCGAAGGAAGTTTTCGCAAACTGGATATAACTGGATCTGACGTTACTAAACATCTGCAAAAAATGTCTTCCATGTTTTTGATGCGGTTACGTTTTCGTGAAAAATCTTCTCGGAATCTTTTAATGTACTTATTGCATGATTCCTGAGCTTCTTCAGACATTTGTCCGATCGGAAGTAACGAATCTATCATTGTCAACACAAGTTCGAAATTGATGTTAATTTTTTTGCCGCCAATTACAGTTTCAAAGGGCACGAGGTTTCTCTCTTGCGCTTGGATACAATCAACTTCTGCCCTAGTTGCTTCGGCAGTTTCATGAAGGAATTCAATTTTAATTGGGCGATAAAATCTTGGTGACGAAGGACGAGGATTTTTCCAAATATTCACGTGTGGATTGACTTTATCAAAGATTTGCAAGTGAACAAGTGAAATAAAGAAAATGTTGGCATCTGATTTATTGCCGTCTCCATCGTTAAATTTTTGTTTGTAAGTACTTTGACCAGAAGTTCCATCGCATCCCCACTTGCATATCAATTCTAAATTACCAACTTTGTTTTCAGGAAGACTTCTAATAACGTCCGATTTTACCGTTAATATTCTTTCAGCTGTATGATTTAGCAATGCTTGAAGTCCAACTGTGGCTCCACTTTCAGTTACAGAAATTTCTGACTGCAGGGTAACACTTTTTTTTAGAATCCAATACACATTTATAAGGCGGGTATAATTTACAATTTTTTTTCAAGCTTACAGAACGTAGTAATTGGTATTGACTTTTGGTCATTTTACCTTCTACCACAAGTGATAATGCTTCGTTGCCTGACAGTACATATTCTGAAACGCGTTCCATAGACTTACGGTACTGTGATGCTTTTGATGGACTGCCTTCTGTGACATCCCTAATTACCTTTGAAGCTTGTAAATTTCCAGAAGCCCGGAGACCCATTTGTGTAGCGTAGGCCAATTATTCGTGGACAGTATGTTCTTTTCGAACCTTTCCGTTTTCCTACGTTTTGACCGATCACTTAAATCGCCCCAGCTTGTGGAAGGAAGCCCCATTGTGCTTTCCGTAGAAGGATGCCCCATTGTGTTTTCCGTAGAAGTACGCTTTATTATGTTTTCCGTGGAAGTCTTCAAACGTTCCTTTTCAATCGTGAAAGACACAGGAACGTTGAGCCACTCATTGAATTTATTAAAGAATTTGGTTTCGTCCTTCCTCGCTTCCTGCCACCTCTTTTTGAAATTCGATACCAATCTACCCATGGCATCTTTCAGATTTTTCGACAAAATTTATGGATGCTTCAATTGTTTTGACACCTCCATTTCAACAATGTCAGTGACAATGTTGATATTTTCTTTTAATACCGATTTCACAAGTATGTAAATTTCCTTTCTCGTGAAAGAAATTTCGTCGGTATTATCCAGAGGATCTGTAGGAAATGCAAAATAACATTAATAGAAGAATTATCTTTATCAATTTCCTACGAACAATATTTCAGACGCGAAAATTACAAAAAACTGCAGAAAGCATTTTTGCCTCCACTATCGAATTTTTAGTGCGACAAAATTTCGACTAGTGTAGCACACTTTTGAGTGAGAGTGTATATTCAAAAAATGAGGATAAAAAATTTCATAAACTACTACAATTATATCTTCTACTGTGGGGAATATGTGTGCCAAGTTTTAAATTTTTATATGAGTATTGACTAAGTTGAAAAAATGTTCAAATTGTTGACCGTGTAAAATACACGTAAATTCTATTCAGAACTTCTACTGCCGGGGGGGCATAAAAATTACATCCAAAACCGAAGGAGCAGCTAATTTTTGGATATGTTTTGAAGAAATGTCTAAGTAACAATTTCCATTTAGTTTAAGAGCGGGGGTCGATAGGGGTTTTGACTTATTGCTTTTTCTAACACGACTTCTCAGAACATAACCAAGAAAAACACCACTACTTTCATTCATGACTCACAATTTCATACATCGTTAACGATAATTTTGAGCAACACACTCACATTGTACTTACTTTCTGGAGAAGAATCCATTTTGTAAAATCCAAATCCGTTAACTTTTCACTCTTCCAGACGCGTCGAAACTTTCGTCTTATTTCTCCGCGCGACGAGCAAACAATGCGGTCGGCTCGACGCTCACGAATCAAATGGATTCCTGAGCCAGGTATGGACGCTCCCCTTTTCTTAACGGTCATAATACATACTAGAGGTACCACTACAACTATTTCAACCATTGAAAGTCCCTAGAAAAAAATATTTTTTTTTTCGACTTTTGGCCAGTTTTTGGCGATTTGGGACCACTGTGCGTCGGCAGAGTCTCCTCTGTCCTCCTCGAGCTCGACCGTTGGTCTCTCTATTTCGAGCGAATATTCGTTTGTATTGCGTATCACGGTTAAACAACAGTGACCGTCACGTTTGACAAACCCTTCACCGAGTTCCACGCCCTTTTTCAAGGTTCGTCCTGAAATGATTCCTTGCTTCGGGCCGGTCACCTTTGCGCAAATTAAAATTTCCGCTCTTGCTGGTAGGGACAATTTTTTTGATCCATTGATTGAGGGCATACAGTGCCCATACATTTTAATTGTTTCTCCATTTAAAATGTCGACTTTTTGTTTTTTCATAAAATCTATTCCCATTAGCCCGTCAATTCCTAATGGTACATCATCTCCGAGAACAAAAAATGGGTGATTTATTTTTGCCGTAGGAGTCTCCAGCTCCAGCATGATTTTACACAATGCTCGAAACGTCGTTCCAGTGACTCCTCTGAATTCAACGATTCCATCTATTATTTCGATGCTTTGATCGAGCACGCCTTTTTTGATGACGCTGCATTGCGCGCCTGTATCCCCTTTCAGTGTGAGCATCCCGCTCTTCGCATGCATTGAAGAGATAAAGAAATCGTTAGCTGTTTCTTCGGCCGTCGGAACGTTCACATTAACATTTTTTTTCATACGTCCTTGCTGCGGATCGTATTTCTTCGTCTCGAACGCATATATGATTGTATATGATTATATATGACTATTTTTTCCCGACATACATGATCATGCATGGGCATATACGATCATTCATGACGTCATATTAAGGCATATATAATCATATATGATTACATATGATCATTAGGGCGATTTTTTTTTTACTTTTTTTATTTTTTTTACTCCCCACCTAAAATATTATTGCATATGTCTGAAAGAAACTACCCTGAAAGTTACAGCCCTTAATATTAATATTAAGTACTCGCCCTTCGCGCGAAAAGATTTCCCATCTAAAATACACGTAAATAAAAAACTTTTTTCTTCAAATTGCTATAACTCCGCGGCATTTCATGCTATCATATTGTCCTTGGTCGCAATTTACGCAGAATTGAACGATCTTCAAAAGTATCTACAGCAGCGTAAGTTTAATTTACACTGGTGAGATGGTACGAGTCACTAAAGTTGATTTTGACCTGCACTTCTCGTTTTTTTGCTGTTGTTTTCGAAATTATCAACGTTATCGAAAAATTGCAAAGGAAAGTTTTGTTGGAAATTTAATTTCCTACAGAAAAAGTCTTTTAGACCTACTTGCGAAAATTGATATTTCTTGAGATATTGGACCTTAACTTGGTTTTGGTATACAATTTTTATGGTTCATTGAACCAAAAGTTTCAATTTTTTGATATTCTATATCATATCACCATATCACATATCATATCACTAGTGGCGAAATGATATGGAATATCAACAATTAAGAACTCTTGGTTCGATAAACCGTAAAAATTGTATACCGCAAATAAATTAAGGTTCAATATCTCAAGAAATATCAATTTTCTCAAGTAGGTCTAAATGACCTTTTTTGTAGGAAATTGAATTTCCAACAAAACTTTTTTTTGCAATTTTTCGATAACGCTGATCATTTCAAAAATAACAGCAAAAAAACGAGAAGTGTGGGTCAAAATCAACTTTAGTGACTCGTACCATCTCACCAGTGTAAATTACACTTATGCTGCTCAGGACACTTTTGAAGACCGTTCAATTCTGCGTTAATTGCGACCAAGGACAATATGATAGCATGAAATGCCGCGGAGTTATAGCAATTTGAAGAAAAAAGTTTTTTATTTACGTGTATTTTAGATGGGAAATTTTTTCACGCGAAGGGCGAGTACTTAACATTAATATTAAGGGCTGTAACTTTCAGGGTAGTTTCTTTTAGACATATGCAACAGCATTTTAGGTGGGGAGGGATGAAAATTAAAAAAAGTCGAAAAAAAAATCGCCCCAATGATCATATATGATTTTTTTCCCGGGAGTTCTTAATTGATCAGCTGGTCAATTAAAAAACCGGGAGGACGCTGTGCCAGATCGGATTGACCTGATAACCTCTGTCTCTGTTGAGATTATCTGGATGTTTCAGGATTTCGATTCCCTTGCGATGTTTCCGAGGAAAATAATTGTCAGTCTTGGCTAGGATTTCCACTTTGTCAAATTGAATCTTGTGACCAGTGTCCATCCAATGTTCTGCCAAGGCCGACTGTGCGGAGTGGCCGAGTCTAACACTGCGTTCATGTTCTTTCAGGCGAGTACTAATTTTCCTCCCGGTTTCTCCAATGTACACCTTATTGCATGAGCAGGGAATTTTTTATACTCCCGGGACGTCCAAAGTTAATCTTTTGTCTTTGGGATTTGGGAGGATTTGTGCAATCTTTGTAGGAGGTTTGAAGATCACACGAATGTTGTGTTTTTTGACGACCCTACTGATTTTTTCCGATGTACCCTGGATATACGGGAGGACAGTTGTTGTAATCTTTTCCGTCGTTTGATTCTGTTCAGCGGGGCTGGTGGATTGGGGCCCAGCTGACAGCTTGGACTTAAAGCGTTTGATGATGTAGTTGATGTTTCCACGGTTATAACCATTACTTCTCAGTGCCTGTGTTAAATGCGTTAATTCGGCTTCCAACGACTCTGGTTGAGAAATGGTTGAGGCTCTATAAACCAATGAGCTGGTCACTGAGTTCTTTTGGGAAGGATGGTGGTGGAAGGATGCATGAAGGTATCTGTCAGTGTGTGTGGGTTTACGGTATACTTTATGTCCTAGGGATCCATCACTCTTCCTGTTAACCAATACATCCAAGAATGGGAGTTGTTGATTTTCTTCTATTTCCATTGTGAACCTGATTTTGGGATGTTGGGAGTTTAGGTAAGTCAAAAATTGTGGCAGGGTCTCCCTCCCATGGATCCAGATTATGAAAGTGTCATCCACATATCTGAGCCATGTGGATGGCTTCAGAGGTGCGTTCCTTACAACGTTGTTTTCAAAGTTTTCCATGAAGATGTTGGCAATTATTGGGGATATTGGAGAGCCCATGGCTGCATCCGATGTCTGTTCATAGAATTCTCTCTGAAGACAGAAGTAAGTAGTTGTGAGACAATTTTCAATTAATGGTGGGAGCTGAGGAAAAACTCTGTTAGAAATCCTGATAATGTGGATCGTATCTTCAATCGGTACGTTTGTGAAGAGGGACTCGACGTCAAAACTAACTAAAATATCGTTAGAGGTTGTTTTAATGGTGGATATTTTGTGAATGAAGTCTGAGGAGTTTTTGATATTGTGGCGATTTCGTCCCGTAAGTTCCTGGAGCGGTTTGGTTAGAAAATGGGCTAAGTGATAGGTTGGTCCGCCAATATTGCTGACGATTGGTCGCAGAGGAACTGTTGGCTCGTGGATCTTAGGTAGTCCATACAGTCTTGGGGCTGACGATTCTCTTGGGATGAGGTTCTTTACTATTGTTTCAGGTAGTTTTGATTTTTTGAGATCTGTTGTTTTCTTTTCGATACGCGCGGAGGGGTCCCGCTGGGTTTTTCGATAGGTGCTGGTGTCTGCTAAAAGGTTTTGGATTTTCTGACAATAATCTTGTTGATCCATGACTACGGTGGCGTTCCCTTTGTCCGCGGGGAGAATGGTGATGCTAGTGTTCTTTTTAAGATTATACAAAGCTAGTTTTTCTTCTTTGCTGATGTTTGGCTTGGGTGGTTTAGCTCGAAGCAGGATGTTGGTAGACCTGTTGCGTACATCGTTGCCCGCTTCTGCTGGGAGATTAAAAATGGCTGTTTCTATGAGGCTGACTATTTCTTCTGTAGGAATGTGGTTCGATGTTACTGAGAAGTTATGCCCTTTTACTAACGCGGCTGTTTGTTGCTCCGTCAAGGTCATGGAGCTCAGATTTTTAACAGTATGAGTGAGAATAGGAGAATTCTTACGAGGCTCTATTTTTTCAAATTGCTCTTTTTGTTTCAATGTTCTTAAGTGTGCAGAGTGAGTTGCTTGTTCATGAATGATTCTGTCTAGTGTCTTCCAGATTTCTGGCTTAAGAGAATTAGCAAGAGTCAAGTGTAATCTAAGTAATTTTTCCGAAGTTTGGGAAAGGAGTTTCTTAGTGTTAGAGATTCTTTCCTTGATCAGTCTCAGGGAGGCTTGCCAAAGGATATTCTTTGCCTGCTGAGATGGAAAGGGGTTCTTTAATTAGAAGCATTTCGGTACCACCTGTTGGTCTCGGCACCTTTTGAGAAATGCTAAGGAGCACAGTTGTAAGTGTGCAGTCTTCCTGAGTTTAGTAAAAAGTTTACTTCACCAAGAATAGCCTCTCCGTGGAGGCTTCGAATTATAGTCAAATTGAAGCTAAATATACCAGCTAACCGGTCCATGCAATGGTTTAGCGTGAAGAGAAGAGTAAGAGAGCTAGCACTCTTACTCTTACTTGAATATTCCTTAACTGTTACAAAATTTCTCAGTCGTTAAGAAATATTTTATTTGTGTCAAAATCATTTATTAACTGTTACAAAATATTTATTTAATTTATTAGCTGTTAAGAAATAATTGATTCGCCAAAATTAACTTTACATTTGTTAACAGTTAACAAAATAGTACATTGTTTTTTCAGTGTAGAATATTCTCAGGAAGTGAAAAAGTAACCGGAAATATGTCTTGTAGACTTCTTTCTGCAAGAAATCAGAAAACCGTCTTACAGAAATTTTTTCGATTTCTGTAAGGCGGCTAAAAAAATTCGGTCCCCAAATTTGCCGCCCCTAAAATCTGCCGCCTTAGGCTTAAGCCTACTCAGCCCGTTGGTAAATCCGCCACTGCATTTATTTATCTTTCTTTTACAATTTGTGTATCCATAATATCATCGACATCAATAAAAACATTATCATTATCCACCGATGTTGAAGGTCCGGGTTCATTTTCGGATTTTTTTCGGGTTTTTTTGTTTTACGTATTTCTTTGAGAATATTTTCTGGAATAGAGTATACGTGGCACACGTTTCATTATTTTTCTTCAAAAAATTTCTCATTGATAATACGGAATTTAGAGTGAGTAAACCCATTCTATTTCTGTGTTTGTTTTTAACAATGCTCATTACAGAAAATAGCCTCACAACTTCGGCATTCAAGTGTGGCAATGACAAAGCAGTCAAAGCACACTCACAGAGATCTTGATAAATACTGTCAGCCAGTATGAGCATTTCTAGTTCTTTTTTTGCAAAGATTTTTTGAGATTTTTTGTGTGGACGTTTTCCGGAAGTGCCGACATTTTTTTATTCTCTTTTGACATTTGGGATTTTGGCAGACGCCCAGCTCTTGCTCATGATAATGTTTGCCTTTATTCGTTTGTGACTATGCAATGTTCATTTTGTCGTCTGTGTTGATAACTTCTTGCAATACATCTGGAAAAAATTTCACAGAAATGTTGTAAATGTACAATGAAGCGTCGATACTGTCGCGAGCCGCGGATTAAACACATTGTTAAGCGCACGTTCGTTTTTCATCGGATCGAAAAAACAAAGACGAACATCAAAAGATATGAAAAAATAAAATAGAGCGTAGCTGCATTCTCAAAATTCAATACACAATAGCACCATAAAATGACACTGTTACTGTTTTGATGATACTGACGAACTTTTCTCATACCATATAGAATTTCTCCTCTAATGACATCTAATAAAACAGTGTTCAAGATTATTAAAACAAACCTGCAGAAAAAAATTAAACTATAAACGAACCGAGAAGAAACTAAAAAGAAACCGATAGACACCGACAACCCGCCAGTTTCCTTTCGGTTTCTTCGGTTGCCAGCAGAGACGAAAGGAACCGAAGCTCTTGGTTCTTGCGCTTCACTAGAGTGTATCCAAAAAATCTACACAACGAAGAAAGAAATGTACACTGTAAAAAAAATTTATGTCGCCAAATAAATATCGGTTGGCCCAACCCCGCCGCAGGGTTCAATACGGCGAAACCCGTGGCGTATTTAGCTATGGTAACTGAAAAATGTCAATTTTATTCGTCCAAACGTGCTGTTGTTGAGTGAGTTATTTTATGTTTTCATTCAATAGCCGAATATATTAGGATTCAATGAAATATTATTTTGAGTTGACTGAAATCGAGTCGCATTCAACCGGCAATTAGTCTGACCAATACATAAAATTGTTGGTTTAATAGAATGCTATTTTGCATTAACTGAAATAGCATTGTATCTAACCGGTAATTAGTCCACCAATACAAAAATTGATTGGGGATTTGTCAGGGGACTGATTCCACTCTTCTTTTTACGGGAAAGTGGATAGTTGGTGTGGGTGAATGATATGACGCGTAACAGGCCGCACTTGACATACAAAAAATAACACTCTTTTATTTTAACATTAAAAAAATAACGTGCGATAATTAAAAAACAAACAACTATTGTTCGGAGTTAAAGAGTTTATAATATTATTTAATGTTCGGCGGATTGTGTTACGGCGCAAAATGATTTTAGAAATACACTGAACGCCTGATTATGATTATTATCAGAGAACTATGTTTTTTGCACTGAGGTGATTAGTTAGATGTGTTGAGATCATCGACCCCAATGCGGTGTTAGTATGGATTGTTCGCGGACAAGACCGAAACGAACTCTCACTCTTTGATATTTTGC
The DNA here is from genome assembly GCA_946863875.1 of Alloplasta piceator. Classification (NCBI taxonomy): domain Eukaryota; kingdom Metazoa; phylum Arthropoda; class Insecta; order Hymenoptera; family Ichneumonidae; genus Alloplasta; species Alloplasta piceator. The sequence continues at coordinate 29,153,771 of OX333073.1, read as the reverse complement.
TTTGATGTTTTCTCGGAGGAGTTCAGAAAACGAATCTGATTAATTTTGACAAGTAGTCTTGAGGAAAGCGATTCGACTCTCTTCCACAATGAGAGAATGGGAAGGCCCCTGCATGTCGTAAAGAAAAAGGACAGAAATATGAATTTTCGTGAGTCCGAGTTTTATTGACGTAAAAACCGTGAATAGATTAAAATATTTTAATGGCGGGATTAACTAACAACATTTTTACTAGCAACCCAGCTAATGGGAATTTTCCAACCCGGAAGGTTCCCGAGTTATCAAAATCGCAGATGTTGTCCAAGTTCGAAAATAAAATCATATATAGAATAAGATTCTCTTTGGAAATGTCTGTTCAAAAAAAAAGAAAAAGAACGATCGTGTGCGAGACGTCGCTACATTCGCTGGGCTCGCAACATACTCCCCCGGTTAAGAGACGTACGATCAATTAATATTAGTACAATACAGAATACGAATATAAGTACAAAAAAACACAAATAATGTAAATAAAGAATATGAAAAAATCGATTGATGATGCCATGCATGTCATCTCATGTGGCGTTGTCATCGGCGCCTTCGTCGGCTTCGTCGGCGGGCAGCAATGGCGCTAGCTTTTTTACATTCCGAACCAGCTCGCCACTCATGGTCTTGACGCGAGCGGTGCGAATGACCCCGTCCTGGTCCGAATGAGTCGATGATCCTGCCAATGCGCCATTGCTCCGGAGGAGCGTGATCGTCTCTTAACAGTACGATACAGCCTTGACACAGCTCATGAGCCCCTTTAGCCTACTTGCGGTGAATGTTAAGCTCGTGGATGTATTCCCTCGCCAACGTACCCAAAAGTCCCTCTTGACCTTCTGAATATGCTGCCACGTGGATAATCTGTTAATGGCGACATCGCAGAAATCTTGCTCGGGCAAGCCAGACAAAGAATCGCCAATAAGAAAATGTGCGGGTGTTCAAGCGTTTAGGTCATGTGGATCGGAGGATAAAAGGGTTAAAGGACGCGAATTAAGCCCGGCTTCGATCTCTATCACGAGGGTGTTTAATTGTTCAAATATAAACAATTCGCTACCGACATCGCGTTTTAAATGATGTTTGAAGCATTTCACTACAGCTTCTCAGAGGCCTCCAAAATGCGGTGACTGTGGCGGGATAAATTTCGAAATGATTCCTTTCTCCGCAAGGTGATCGTGAACCTTTTCTTGATGAGGTGGTGATGAGAGGAGGTCGTAGATTTCTTGCAGCTCTTAATTGGCGCCAACGAAATTTGTCCCATTGTCTGAGAAGATAGACTTATATGTGCCTCTCCTCGAAATAAAGCACCTCGAAGCTGCTAAAAATCCTTCCGACGTGAGGTCGCTTACGACTTTTTAGTGCACGGCTTTCGTGGCTAGGCAGACGAAAACGGCTACGTACACCTTAATTTTGTTGCGATTACGAAAGCGCTTCTCCTTTACATAAAAGAAGCCGCAGTAATCAACACTGGCGTTTAAAAATGGTCTGCCCATGGTGGTCCGCGCTTTCGGAAGATTGCTCATGATATAATCGACTGGCGGTGGATTCAGTCTCGTGCAGCGCACGCATGCCCGAATGACCCGACGCACCTGATTTTTTCCATCAATTGGCCAATATCGCTACCAGATTGGCGATAGCGTGGCTTGTATTCCCACGTGCAAGCAGTTGCGATGCTCGTTTTCGATGATTAAACTCGTTACGTGATGCGACTTCGGCAAAACGATCGGATGTTTCCTCGTAAAAGAGAGATCCGCATGTTGGAGTCTCCCTCCCACTCTCATAAGGCTGTCACCATCGATAAAAGGGTTGAGCTTCAGAAGTTTACTTTTTGATGCTACAGCTTGGCCTTTCTTCAGCTGTTCGTATTCGGAACTAAATTCGGTTTTTTGTATCTTTTCTATGATTTTTTCTGATGCTCTCTGCAGTTCCTCCGTCGAGATCAATTTTTTCCTTGGCGATCTTGGTAGGAATCGTCGACACAGAGGAACAATGCGTTGAAGACAGGTGTAAGAGGAATAGCATTGCGGTAAGCTCGCGTCAACCACGCTTGCGGCTAAGCATGTAACCGTCCGGAACTCGGGGATGTCCGCGCGTACTGTGATTGGTCGTGGAGGCCACGATGACTTTCCCCCGGCGAGTCAGCTGGGTTCTTCGGCCCAAATTATTTTGTTTTTTAATTCCTTCGGAGTTACTTCGCATGATAACAAATCAGCCGGGTTATCATGTGTCCGGACGTGACGTTAATCCGCTCGATTCGTTAAAGACTGGTTTTTCAACGCGTGTGAAGAGTTGATCCAGTAAAGAGCAATCATTGAATCGGTCCAGAACATCGTTCGGTAAAGCTGCGCGGTTATTGCGACTCTAACGCTCGCGAACAGGTTGGCCAATAAAAGTGCAGCGCATAAATCGATTCTCGGTATCGTCTGCACTGTTTTAATAGGCGCGACGCGTGATTTGGTACACAATAGCCTCACGCAGTGGCAACCGTGACGATCACGGGTCCTCAGATATAACACACTTCGTACACCCTTTCGCTTGCATCGCAGAAGCCGTGTTGCTCGCATTCCGTGGAGTCAGTATGTAATGCCCTTCGATCAAAGGTCATATGGTTGAGCTCGGGCAATTCGGATGTGAATGTTGCCTATTTTGTGTGAACTCCCGCTGGAAGGGATTCATCCCAGTGCACCTTGAGCTTCCATAGTTCCTGGATGATGAGCATCGCGTTGCCGATGACTGGGTTGAGAAGTCCGAGAGGATCGAAGATTTTGGCAACCTCCGAAAAGACGCTCCTTTTCGTGATTTTCGTGTTCGTCACTGGTTTGACCGTATATATTGTACGGTCGTCGAATTAATCCCAATGAACACCCAACGTTTTAAGAGTTGCATCATGGGAGCCTTGGAGCTGCAGATTGACGCATCGCTCCGGAATGGCCTGTAGCACCTCGTCAGCATTCGATGTACACCGACGGAGATTGGAGCCCCCCTCTTGCAATAAGCTCGTTAGTTCCTCACGCAGCCGAATAACTTCCTCAACGGTATCTGCGCCTGTGAAAAGATCATCCACATCCTGAGAATTCGCGAGGCTTGCGAATACCGATTTTCATCTTCTTCGGCCAATTGGTGAAGACATCTCGTCGCGATGAAAGAAGCGGGCTTGAGGCCAAAGATTAATCGTTCGAATTAGCAGATGTTGAGAGTGCCGTCCATTTCTCTCGAAAGGTTTTTCAGATACGATTGATCTCCATCCTTTATTTTTATTTGCAGGTACATTTTTTCTATATCACCCGTCAGAATGTATTTGTGCATACGAAAACGTAGCAACAAATGAAAAATGTTTTCCTGTATCGTCGGTCCAGCAAGTAATGCGTCGTTAAGAGAGATCCCTGTGATGGAAGCCACCGAAGGGTCGAAGACGACGCAGGAGAGATGGTTCGCTGATCCGATCTCTTCTAACTTCCGGAATCGCGATAGGTCGTCCTGAGCGGTGGTAAAGAAACACTTGGCACTTCGTATGGCCCTGGGATAGGCGGGCGTGCTCCCACCAATACCCAAACAAATTGCGTTTTTAGGATAATCATATCAGGCTCATTTGCAGATGAAAGCCTGATTTGCCCGATGCAGAGCGATACCAAAGTGGTACCTGACCCAAGAAGCAATTGTATCACGGCAGGTTTGTGGAATTCTGGATCCGCCAATTGAACATTTGAAGGGATCTTGAAAGATTTCCTCTCGATTTGCGCGATAAGGGCGTACGCCGTAATCGTCGGCACCACCAGAAATTCAAGCGTTTTCTAGTACGAATTGAGCCAAAACCGAATCTTCGCCTCGACCCTGAATTTCGCGGTAGTACCGGACTCGTTAAGAGTTCAATGCTAACTCCTCGATTATAAAGTTTTTTGTCGAGCCTGTGTCGAGTATCGCCCGGCATCAAATGGACGCTTGATCCTCCTTAGAGATATCGAGAGAGACATTCGGTACGATATCGTCCATTGTTTCCGTGTCGAGCGTGAGAGAGAGCGCGTTGCCCGCGTGTAGTCACGCCTGGGACGTGCTAGCCGATACCTGCGCCTGCCCCCTCGAGGGGGTAGCAGACGCGTTGCCCGTCCGGATTGATTCGGTGTTGTTACCGACCGGATTCAAAACGTGTGATGTTTGCTGTGGCAAGTCCGACACATGCCTCCGTGACAGTCCCCGATGATGTGTCCGGCTAATAAACAATGAGCGCACAATGAAGCTTGCGCTACTGCCTGCTTTCTGTGATTAATCGATATATTGCGAAATGCCGAGCACTTGTATATCAAGTGCGCTCCTTGACAAATCGCGCATGGCGAGAACGCTTCCCTTTGAGACTTCTCTGCTGCCCCCGTGAAAGTTAGTTCGCGAGGGGCAGTGTTTTTCGACGCTCCCTTTGAATCGGGCGGATATTGACCAGGAGTTTCCTTCGCGCGAGAATTATAATGCTCCGAGCACGCTCCGCGCTTTTCCAAATACTCCAAGAGAGATAAATAAGACGGAAGCTTGTTATCTAGGAGGGTCATTTTCCATTGAAACCGCGTATTGTCGCTGATTTTGCTCACGAGTCAATAAATTATGCAGCTATCCCACTGTTCGACGAGGTGTCCCAAGCCTTTCAATGCGCGAAGATGCTGACGGAAAGTATCTATGAGCTCGTCCAGATTCTCGGGCGAGTCTCTCTGTAAACGCGGAATATTAAACAGAATATCCCAATGTTGAAGGATGGCTTTCCGCGAGTTGTCGTATTTCGCGGTTAATATCTTCCACACTTCCGCGTAATTTTCTCCCGTGCTCTCTATTGCTTCGATTGCACGTGCTGCCTTACCGGTAAGAGCCGCCTGCAAATATTGTAATTTGTCGATCGACGGAATATTTTCACCTCGGCCGACGCGGGACTTGAATTTTTCACGAAAGGATTGCCACTTTTCAATACTGCCATCGAGTTTTGGCAATGTAATTTCCGGCAATTTGATCGTTGGTCTGTGGCACGAATGAGTAGTGATCGGTGACGAGGTCCCACTGCTGACGTTATCGGCTATGTTAGAATCTTGCAATCTTTGAGAGTCCCGGATTTTACGGCGTGATTCAGCTACTAGTCGATGATAATCATCTTTGATGAAGCGATCCGCTGAGTCTTCCATTTTTACTCGTACAAGGTCCGCGTCAAATTCGTCGTGAATGGGCGAAAAATATTTTTTGTATTTTGTAATATGCGTTTTGAAAACCGACCGTTTACGTTTCAAGTCCACCGATTGTTCCTCGGGCGTGGGTACCATGGTTTTACGCGTGCTTAATATCGGGGAACGTAAGACCGTAGGAAGGATAGAGAAAAAATGATGATTCAATGCACTGACTTACCAAGCTGCCGTCCCCCGGAATTGGCTCCACGACGCTGTCGGACTGGTTGCGCTGATTGATCCCGAATCGCTCGGTCGTCCGTGGGAGCTCCTTCCTAAGGGCTTGATGTCCGAAAGTTCAATAGTGCACTTTAGATCACTGCGCGTTTGATTCACTGTATGGCAGTCCAGTTTTTTTTGTTTGCGTACACCACTCGCACTCACTATTTGTTGAATGCGAGCGAAAAAAATATAAATAATAAGCTCAAAATTCGTTTTGTTGAAATTTGATAGGTGTCCGGCTCGAAGGACCAAAATGTACAGTGCCGTTTCTCAGGCGACTGATTCCATTTTTCTTTTTACGGGACAGTGGATAGTTAGTGCGGGTGAATGATATGACGCGTAACAGGCCGCACTTGACTTAAAAAAAAATAACACTCCTTTATTTTATCATTAAAAAAATAACGTGTGACAATTAAAAAACAAACAGCTATTGTTCGGAGTTTGAGAGTTTATAATATTATTTAATGTTCGGCAGATTGTGTTACGGCACTAAATGATTTAAGAAATACACTGAACGCGTGATTATGATTATTGTCGGAGAACTATGTTTTTTGCATTAAGGTGATTAGCTCGATGTACTCAGATCATCGACTCGAATGCGGTGTTAGTATGGTTTGTTCTTGGGCAAGACCGAAACGAACTCTCGTTTTTTTATATTTTGCTTTGATGTTTTTTCGGAGAAGTTCAAAAAACGAATCTGCTTAATTTTGGCAAGTAGTCTTCAGGAAACTGGCTCAACTCTCTTCCCTCTCTCCAAAAGGGTTTTCCACGATGAGAGGGGGAAGGCCCCAAGTGGAGGTGACAACGCTCGGGCCAAACGTCACGTAGCCGTTTGCACAGCTGCATGTCGTAAAGAGAAAGGACAGAAATATGAATTCTCGCGAGCCCGAGTTTTATTGACGTAAAAACCGTGAGATTAAAATATTTTAATGGCGGGATTTACTAACAACATTTTTACTAGCAACCCAGTTTATGGGATGTTCCAACCCGGAAGGTTCGCGGGTTATAAAAATCGCAGATGTTTTCCGAGTTCGAAAATAAAATTATATATAGAATAAGATTCCCTTTGGAAATATCTGTTCAAAAAAAGGAAAAAGAATTATCGTAATTTCAGTAAAATGCGTGTTTATTAATTGTTGTTAAACACATTCTAAAAAATATATAGCCCTTGCCAAATTATGTAATATGCATAGTTTACCAGCCCCAAAAAGAGATAAATGGAAAAAAAGAAAAATCTGCGCCGGTTCTCCGATTTAATTTCTCTGTCCGACCGGGACTCGAACCCTCGACCCTACTTACCATCATACCCATCGTGTCTAACTACCTAACACGCTACCTTTTACGCTATCGACTACTACTACTATGCACATGAAAAAAGTTTGGGGTTATGGAGATTCGAATTTCTTCCGGCAACGGAAAATTTATTTTGTTTATGAATACCTTTTTCTCATGAACACTCTACTCGCTAATTCGCATCGTGTATACAAAAAATGCATTAGATAATATCTTAGAATGGTCTAGTGCTCGTTTTTTCCGATTTTTATTGTTTGTTAATAAATACTTGGAAGGAATAAAACATATAAGTGATACGGGACGTATCAAGAGACGCGGCAGCATGTCGACTTTAAGTATTAAAATTAGAAAGTTCTATGTTATAACAGACACAGTCTAATCAACGGCGTTTTATGCCAATACGGCAAGAAGTTTGGTTTAATTGAAAGATTATTGGTTCAAAACTTATGTTTAGCTCAGCTGGGTTTTATTATTTTTATTACAACATATCATGTGATGCTAAATCAACTGTATTAAAAGGTCCAATTAAACGACAAACTACTTTAGCCAGTGGTTTCTTTTAATAAACTAACTTCAAAAGATTAGATACAACTACACGTGTAATTAATCAGCATGCGTACAGAAGTAGTGATGCCGCAAGACGAGACGAGACGAGACTCACGCCGAGACTCTCGTCGAAATTGAAGATGAATATAAAAAAGAGTTACAGCAATGAAAAAACGTTGAAAATAATTGGACTTTGTTTTTTTTTTAATCTCAAAAATTTCGACGAGAGTCTCGGCGTGAGTCTCGTCTCGTCTTGTCTTGCGGCATAACTACTTCTGTACGCATGCTAATTAATTACACGTGTAGTTCTATCTAATCTTGTGAAGTTAGTTCATTAAAAGAAACCACTGGCTAAAGTAGTTTGTGGTTTAATTGAACCTTTTAATACAGTTTATTTAGCATCACATGATATGTTGTAATAAAAATAATTTCAATTAATCTGAATGAAATCGCAGTGAAGAGAAATAATCTACACTTATGAAGGAATTCAACAGACTCGGCTGAATCAACAAACGGTCAAGTTTTTGCGACTAAGTATTCAGTTCAGCCAACCCCACGACTCTTGCCGATTTAACGAATATATTGGCGAATTGGCTATATATACACTACTGAGTGAGTTGCGGCATTAGCTGAGCTGAACATATAAGTTTTGAACCAATAATCTTTCAATTTAACCAAACTTCTCGCCGTATTGGCTTAAAACGCCGTTAATTAGACTGTGTCTGTTATAACATAGAACTTTCCAATTTTAATACTTAAAACCGAGATGCTGCTGCGTCTCTTGACACGTCCCCTATCACTTATATGTTTTATTCCTTCCAAGTATTTATTAACAAACAATAAAAATCGGATAAAACGAGCACTGGACCATTCTATGATGTCATCTAATGCATTTTTTGTATGCACGATACGAATTAGCGAGCAGAGTGTTTATGAGAAAAAGGTATTCATAAACAAAATAAATTCTCCGTTGCCGGAAGAAATTCGAATCTCGATAAGTCCAAACTTTTTTCATGTGCATAGGAGTAGTAGTCGATAGCGTAATAGGTAGCGCGTTAGGTAGTAAGGCACGATAGGTATGATGGTAGGTAGGGTCGAGGGTTCAAATCCCGGTCGGACAGAGAAATTAAATCGTAGAATTAGCGCAGATTTTTTTTTTCCCATTTATCTCTTTTTGGGGCAGGGAAACTATGCATATTACATAATTTGGCAAGGACTATATTTTTTTTTATAATATGCTTAACAACGATTAAAAAACTCGCATTTTATTGAATCAATCATTGTTGCGAACGCAGCGAATGTAGCGACGTCTCGCACACGATAATTTTTTTTCCTTTTTTTGAACAGATATTTCCAAAGGGAATCTTATTCTGTATATAATTTTATTTTCAAACTCGGAAAACATCTGCGATTTTTATAATTCTGGAACCTTCCGGTTTGAACATTCCCATAAGCTGGGTTGCTAGTAAAAATGTTGTTATTTAATCCCGCCATTAAAATATTTTAATCTATTCACGGATTTTACGTTAATAAAACTCGGGCTCGCGAAAATCCATATTTCTGTCCTTTCTCTTTACGACCTGCAGCTGTGCAAACGGCTACGTGACGTTCGGCCCGAGCGTTGCCACCTCTACTTGGGGACTTCCCCCTCTCTCATCGTGGAAAACCCTTTTGGAGAGAGCGAAGAGAATCCAGTCGCTTCCCTGCAGACTACTTGCCAAAATTAATCAGATTCGTTTTTTGAACTTCTCCGAAAAAACATAAAAGCAAAATATCCAAGAGCGAGAGTTCGTTTCGGTCTTGTCCGCGAACAAACCATACTAACACCGCATTCGAGTCGATGATCTGAGCACATCCAGCTAATCACCTCAACGCAAAAGACATAGTTCTCCAACAATAATCATAATTACGCGTTCAGTGTATTTCTTAAATCATTTTGTGCCGTAACACAATCCGCCAAACATTAAATAATATTATAAACTCTCAAACTCCGAACAATAGCTGTTTGTTTTATAATTGTCACACGTTATTTTTTTAATGTTAAAATAAGGGACTGTTATTTCTTTTAAGTCAAGTTCTGGCTGTTACGCGTCATATCATTCACCCACACTCACTATCCACTGTCCCGTAAAAAGAAAAATGGAATCAGTCACCTGAGAAACGGCACTGTACATTTTGGTCCTTCGAGCCGGATACCTATCAAATTTCAACAAAACTGATTTTAAACTTTTTATTTATATTTTTTTTGTGCTACATTCAACAAATAGTGAGTGCGGGTGGTGTACGCAAACAAAAAAACGGGACTGCCATACAGTAAATCAAACGCGCAGTGATCTAAAGTGCACTGTCGAACTTTCGGACATCACGCCCTTAGGAAGGAGCTCCCACGGACGACCGAGCGATTCGGGATCAATCAGCGCAACCAGTCCGACAGCGTCGTGGAGCCAATTCCGGGGGACGGCAGCTTGGTAAGTCAGTGCATTGAATCATCATTTTTTCTCTATCCCCCCTACGGTCTTACGTTCCCCGATATTAAGCACGCGTAAAATCATGGTACCCACGCCCAAAGAACAATCAGTGGCCTTGAAACATAAACGATCGGTTTTCAAAACGCATCTTACAAAATACAAAGAATATATTTCGCCCATTCGCGACGAATTTGACGCGGACCTCGTACAAGTAAAAATGGAAGACTTAACGGATCGCTTCAGAGAGCTATCACTCGCGCACGCGTCCATGGTAGCGTTAGAACCCGACGCCGCGATCGAGCATCAAGAGGAGCTCGACAAGATCGAAGATGATTATCATCGACTAATAGCTGAATCGCGTCGTAAAATCCGGGACTCTCAAAAATTGCAAGGTTCTTCTAACATAGCCGATAACGTCAGCAGTGGGACCTCGTCACCGATCACTACTCATTCATGCCACAGACCGACGATTAAATTGCCGGAAATTACATTGCCAAAACTCGATGGCAGTATTGAAAAGTGGCAATCCTTTCGTGAAAAATTCGAGCTCCACGTCGGCCGGAGTGAAAATATTCCGTCAATCGACAAATTACAATATTTGCTGGCGGCTCTTACCGGGAAGGCCGCACGCGCAATCGAAGCAACAGAGAGCACGGGAGAAAATTACGTGGAAGTGTGGAAGATTTTAATCGCGAAATACGACAACTCGCGGGAAGCTTTCCTTCGACATTGGGATATTCTGTTCAATATTTCGCGTTTACAGAGAGACTCGCCCGAGAATCTGGACGCGCTCATAGATACTTTCCGTCAGCATCTTCGCACATTGAAAGGCTTGGGACAACTCGTCGAACAGTGGGATAGCTGCATAATTTATTGACTCGTGAGCGAAATCAGCGACAATACGCGGTTTCAATGGGAAACGACCCTCCCAGATAACAATTATTGCCGGCCACGAAAGTTTATTCCGTCAGAGCGCGCCCGAACAGGCCATGACGCCATGAAAATCGCTCCTCTGGGCCTGAAATGCGGCCCGGAAGCGAGTACTTTCGGGGTGGGAGCAAGAAAAAAAAATTTCACGTAAAAAAAGGTTCCTCCATGAGGAAGTAAAATAGTCGTTTGGTCATTAAGCCTGGCCTTAAGGGCGGGCTAAACACCCTTCCCCCCGCCTTTCCGCTCTTGCGAATGCGAGAGAGAGCGCCCATAGGAGTCGTGTGAGAGCGAGAGAGAGGGTCCTTAGCCTGCCCTTAAATCGAGATCGTAGTGTATATTGCCAAACGCAAGGCAGCTGACATGCTGACATGCAGTATTTTATAGATTAAAACTAATTATCAAACGTAGTTTGGGGCTGGGGCCTAGGGTCGTAATATACTATTCCTTGCTGCGAAATCTTTATCTCTTTCTCTCTGTCGCTATCTCTTTCACAGGGAACTATTCTCGACCACAAGCAATTCACCCGTTTTAACTTTATTTCATCTATTAGTGTTCATTTATTCTTTTCGGTGAATTTTCTCGCGGTTATTTAATCGCACTCGGCAACACAATGTACAAATTGAGAAGTTAAATGACAACACTTTTTTGCAGATACAAACAGTATAAAGAACGTATGCAACGTATGTACGTTGTTCCACGATACGATCCGGTGTTCGTCGAGACCGATCTCAAGGAATACGAAACACAGGTGTTACGTATGAGTGTACCTATCGACGACAACGATAGTTACAACGATCTTCAGCTTGATTTCAGTAACAAAAATCACGCATTCAGCCTCGATAATGTGAGCTACATCACCAAGGACCAAGGTGACAGTACAGGTGAGTTGCACTTCAAGTGTTTTTGACTCCTCTCAATGAAACGGTGGAACAGTTTATTGAAAGAAAAAAAAATAAACATAACTTTCATGACATTTGAATTGCAAGATCGATTTTCGCTTAACTTAATATTCAGCAAACGGAATTCCGAATTTAGTAAGAAATTTCGTACTGTTGGCTCCATTTTTGTTTGAATTATCAATTTCTTTAAGACTTTTTACCAAATGAAATAACACAGCACTGAAATTTGCATACAAACTTTTAAAAAAATTTGAAATTTTTTCATTCACGAAAGCAATACCATCTCTATGAGAAGAAATAATCATTTTAACAAATATTATTCAACATCTGAAACTGTATGGGCAAGCAAAGTAAATGCCTGCATAATATTAGAACTTAGAAAAATATATTCGACTATTCGTATAATTTTTATAATACATCTATTTTTTATTTATTTCTGTTTTTTGTCTTGCATCAAAGGCCAACAGAGTCCTGTGAGTTCCGAAGCTGCAACGACCGCTCGCGCCTCGAGTGTTGTCGGTAATCATACCGATACAAACGTACAGTCGATTCGACGCTCGGCTCTTGGCCGTAAAAATCCAATACCAAGCAACACGAATACCATGAACAATCATGACCCAACACCTGTATTGAATCCACTTTACAATGATTCGGGCGATTTGCTGAGTCCAAGTCCGTCAAACGACAACGTTACCTTTCGAGAAAGAAAAGACTATTCCCATCTGGGATTTACATATCTCAGTGACCAGAGTCCTGTCGAAACGACGACGGAATTGTAATACCACGAAAGATTTTTTTTCACTTGAGTCATATTTGACACTGGAAGATGAAACGAGGAAATCAATTAATAAGAAAATAAAAACGAGATGGATCTCTTTGGTTCTCTAATACGACTGCTACGAAAAAAACATTCAATCGGTTGATCGTACTGTTTGATTGACCTTTAGAGAGTCGATGTAATTTTTAAAAATCGAAATACACAAAAAAAATTTCATAATTTAGAAAAATACAACGTCGAACTTTGAAAGCCTCCTATTAAGCAAAAAGTGAGCATGGAGCAATAATTATACTTGCGAAATTTCTCTATACATGGTATTAAGTTTGCTTGTTGTACCGTTCATCCCGAGTGAACAATACAAAACGAGACGAGGTAAAGTGTATTATACGTATATGCAAGTGCGCCTGTGAGCGAACGTAGGAATTGCATTTTTATAAAGTGCAAGGGATTTTTATGGGAAAATTTCTGTATGGTCGGTCTTTATGGTGTCCTGACATTTGTAAGATATTATTGCCCGTTAAAAAAAATTGTGTTTGCTCATATTACAATTATACATGCATATATATATAATATATACATATACGAATATTCAGAAGACAGACATTAAAAGTGAGTCAAATGAGAAATTACGGTACTTCTCGACGAGTTAAAACTTCCGCAAAGTACTTAATTATGGAATTTCCAGTGACTTGGAAATTTCTTAATAAGTTTGTTTTCATTTTTTTTCTTGTTTTTATCAAAAGATATAACTGCCTGAATAATATTTAACAGCAGAGCATACTTACGTCAATTAACGAGGACATTGTCCAAATTTCGGAGTATAACTGTAGCGCTGGAATTTTTACATGCGGTATACCTGAAAATATGGCTTACTCACATTTTTTAATCTTATTTCTGCACAGGACAATATATTCCTCAAAAATATGGTTTGTTCTCTCGATCTCAATGTATTGCCCCAAATATTAAATATGTATGTGTGGCATTCATGACCAAGCTGATTCGTTTCTTAGTTTTCTTTTATGCACCAAAATTAAAAAAAAAAATTTCCATCAATAATGTTCTTTCTAATTTAACAACCTCGAAAAATTCGGATTTTAGTTCGACACGATATGAAATAATAGTGACCGTTTGAAAAGTAAGGTGAAATGTATTTTTAATTTTTGTGTGGTTTCTTGTTTTAATGTCCGTATTAGAACATTCGGCGCAATCAGGCCCGAATTGTGTATGTATGTCATGTTAAAGGAAAGTGCTTTGTATGTAAAAAGGGATTTGAACGATGTGCAACTTAGTTCATGTATGAAGTAAGCGCAAAATAAAATCCCTTACTTGTTTTCGTTCAAATTTAATTTATCCTTATGATGAGCAGAATGATATTTTATTTTACCTTACGGTAAATGATTGATTCCATCTCGTTTGAGGAATAATGAATAATTTTCATGGTTCAGACACTGAATAGATTTTTACTGACTACGTTTACGCGCAGTGAGTATCGTGCACTTGAACATTATTAAAAATTCTTCAAACAAGACGTAATTAATAAATTATTTTCCGATGAAATAAGAAATACTTATGGTGTGAATGACTAAAAAGAATAAAAAGAAGGGTATTATGCGTTCGGCTTGCTCCTGAAGTGAGTTTTTATTAGGTCAAACCCTCTTTTACTTACAGCAATTGTCTTAAACGTCACTTCATTTATTTAAAAAGTTTTTGCGAGGTTGCTTAAATTTTTCTCATATTGAAATCTTGACAGACACTACAAAAACTTTGAAACCGTGAAACTCGAAAAAAATCTCAATCCACATTATACGTAATCACAAGTATTTTATCATTTGACACCTTATTTTGTGAATTTTTTCAGGTTCTAAAATTGGTTAAAAAGAATGTCGTTACAAAACAACATTAGACATTTTGAGCTTATGAAAAAGTAAAAGTGCTCTTGAAAGATAATCAAAACATTTAGAAATTAGCGATAAATTTCAAGAGGTCAGGGTTGAAAATTGACTAATTTGGCCAGAAATGCTACGTAGAAGAAAAAATAATCAATGATCAACGAGAACAGTGTTAATTATTATGTTTATTCACGGTTGAATAGTACTTGAGTATTCGTTGAGTATGATGAAGATTGTATGAATACAAAAAAATATCAATGACAGATAAATTGTTAATGAATAATAATACTTTTATTATATTTATAAAATGTTTTGTTTAACAATTATTTTATCATAATTCCGAATATCTCAACCAACGAGATTCCAGAAGATCAAACAGGGGATTCGTAAATCCAACTATGCACTGCATCAGAAAGATGCTTTTGCATGCTTCCGCTAAAGGATTTTCAAAAAGATCAAACGGTATTGTAGCGTTGAACGTTATTCGATATTTCGTTATCCAATTGATTGAAAAATAAATTTTACAAAGCATGCAATGGCGGAGAAAAACCGATGATAAAAATATACGCAAACTTATTAATTTTCATGCCCTGTATGTTTTTAATTTTCTAAAAAATCAAAAAATTCTCTTTCATGTTTATAATTACATCGGTATACAGCTTTAGTTTTCCCAACATACTAAGACTAAGATGTTGAATCTTGAATAAACAACAAAACAATATTTCATTTCAAAAGAAATTGATCTGAAACTATTGTTATTTAATCGGGAGTAAAAATAATAGATTAATTGACATAAATTTTGTACCTCACACAAATTTATTTGTATATCAAATTTAACACATTTCTTTTCAAGATGAAATTTAAAATTTAAATATTATTTCTATTGTATGGTAAAATTTCAGGCACGTGAAAAATAAGCAATTTTTTGTCAAAAATATTTATAAACAATTATATTTATAAATCATTATTTAAGAGAAAAATTTGAAAATTAGTTGATGAAAAAGGTTAGTCACGTGAAAAAAAAACGAAAAGTTGAAATTATAATTTCAACTTTTCGTTTCTTTGCATGTACGTATGTATACTCTATACATTTATATTATATACAGTAACATCTCGATGTAAGAGAGAATAGATTCTCATGCATTCTTAATCAAGTTCATATTTTGCCAAATTGATATTTTGCCATTGAGCGAAAGGAATTTCATGCATTTCAAAGTTTCTCTTCGGAGAACTATTCTTCACAAAATCCCATTTGCTGCGGATTCTAAATATCTTGACATTGTTTTCTTCACTTTGCTTCTTTTCAAAGGGAGTTCCCTTTAAAAAGCGAAGAAAATAATTTCAAGATATTTATAAGAATCTACAGCAAATTGGATTTTGTGAAAAATAGTTCTTCGAAGGGAATTAGGTTTAAAAAAAAAATCGATTTTTTTAATGTATTTTAAAACTTTATTATAAATAATTTTGATAGACGACGCAAAAAATTTGAAAAAAATTGTTTTTCATTTGATTATAAACAATTTAAAAGTGATAACCCAGGTAGCACACATGTCTATTTGGCATCGAAAAGATATCATTTCTTGGTTGCCTTACGGAAATTGCTTAAAGATAACTATTTTACGACTTTTAACTGACATCAATTATACGGTTATCTGAAGGTTGACTTTTTAGGGTTAACATAACGACAAGTCCAGTAGTTGTCGAAACGTTATCATGTCACTTTATCGAATAGATAGCTAATTAAGACGTCCGAAAGGTATAATCAAAACGGCAGGTTATGAAGGATATTTTTAGGTATCAAAAAGATGACTTTTTAATGTTATCAAAATGGCAAGTTGAATCGTTGCCGAAATGTCATCATTTTGGTAAATCCAATAGATGTCTTTTTAATGACATCGAAAATTTATCTAATAATCGTCAACGAAAATGTGGGCGGAAAAGTTGTCCAGTTAACTTTCGCGAGTGCTCCTCTAGACAACTGTTTGAAATTATGAAAATGCCAAATTGCAGGGACGAAGAAACGCCAGAGCGTCACAGTCACGGATCATCGATAGCGTCGTCGAACACGTTTGCAGTAAAATTGATTTTCGCGAATAAAGCAGAGATTGCGAGTGAATCGAGAGCGGGCCGAAGAACAGGTAAAATCTCCGATCCTGTTTTACTCGTTTACCTGCGAGTTTTACTCGTTCAGTGAGCATGCTCGTACCAAGCAGGTAGCTATGTAACTCATTGGCGAGTTAATACCCCCGCGATGTAACTCTTCGAAAGAACGGTAAATGAAACTCGGGAGACGATCCCCTCCTCGAACGAGTGCCGAGTCGAAAGGATCGGGCAGTTTGAATCGTTCAACGATTGAATCCCAGCACTCTGGAACAGGTAAAAACTCTTCGAGGATCGGATCCCCACGATCTCGACGGAGTATAACTCCTCGAGGAGCAAAACCGCTCGCCAAGCGAAGGGTTTCGATCTTTACCTAAGATTGGCTCTCCGCACGGCCATCGCTACTATGCATATACCTATATAGATGAAAACGGAGCGCACAGGAATGAACGGGCGTACATATATATATATATGTAAATGTGTATTTATATATACGTTACTGAAAGAAATTGAGGGATCAAAAAAATTCCAATTTTTTAGTGGTTTTTAACAATGCTGTATCTCAATGAAAAATTGTCCAATCGAGGTCTTGAAAAAGTATTTTAAAGCTTTAAGTTTCTAGTTTCAAGATCTTTCAGCCAAAAAAATTTCGAAGATATAGGTTTTACGCAATCCTAAGAAATAGTAAGACAAACCCAATCTCTTTGTTTTCGGTGCAGTTACTGGGAACAAAATTTTCCAGCTAAACTATTACATGAACCGAATAGCTTGTTCATTTAACTTCAATTTGCTTTTTGTTGAGTCCTCGCTGTGACCATTTTTCGCTGAGATATTGGACTTTTGTTGAAAAAAAATCCTTTTGTGTGTTTAGAAATTTTTAAAGAAACTGACTCCTTCAAGAATTGTTCAAAGGTAAAATTAAATTTAGAAGAAATTTCCCTTTTATTTTTAGTTTCCGGAAAAATATTTAAGCTTATTACTAAATATCGTGGAATCTTTCTTCAAAAAAATTTTAAAATGCATTATCATAAATAACCTAATTTTTAAAGAAATGACCAACAGTAGTTAACACAGTCTAATATACATATATTATTCACAGTCTAATATACATATGTATTAGACCGTGAATAACTTTTGAAGGAGAGTGTTTATCGAAAAATCATGAAGAACGTTTTCTGTAGAGCGTTCAATTCCCCACAAGAATATGCATCGCTCGTTTTGGTATATTGACTTGAAGCCGAGGTAAAAAACTTCAAAGTTTGACTTTTTTTTCCTGTGTCATTTAAATGTAAAAAACAAATTTGTGACGAGAGACCTCTAAATATTAATATTCAGAGCTCTGCTTTTAAGTAAAAGCAGAGCTCTTTTTTTTACTTCCCTGAAGGTAATTAATTGGAGATTGCGAATTAAAAAAAATAGTCTCATTTTTTGAAAGCATAGTAACGATGACCATACGGAGAGCAAAATTCTGATAAGGATCGAAACGTCTCGCTTCGTGAAAGGTTTCGATCCTCAGACTTAGTATACCTATATACATCTCTGTCTCGCTCTCTTGCTCTATATATCTCTCTCTCTATACCTATATACATATTTATCGACGATTATTCCTGTACACCCCGTGATAGAATATACAGTATAAACATTGTAGCGATGACCGTACGGAGAGCAAAATTCAGGTAAGGATCGAAACCGCTCGACTCTCGACGAGTTTTACTCCTCGAGGAGTTATATTCCATCGAGCCCATGCGCGTTCGATCCTCGATGATCAACACGTTCAATGAGTTCCGACGGGAGATCCCATTGACTCAGTATACCTATATATATCTCTGTATACGTAGATTGGACTGATCCACAATATTAGATTTTTTTTTTTGAAATCTCCGATTCACTACTTTCAGGAAAGTGAAAAAGATGCCTGTTGAAAGCAGAGCTCCAAATGTTGATATATTTAGAAGTCTCCCGTCGTGAATTTAAATTTTAGATTTAAATGTTACAGGAAAAAAAATTTCATCTTTGAAATTTTTTACTTCGACTTTGTGTGAACAACTGTTGGTCATTTCTTTAAAAATTAGGTTATTTACGATAATGCAATTCAAACTTTTTTTTCAAACAAGATTTTACGATATGTAGTGATAAATTTCAACATTTTTCCGGAAACTAAAAAAAAGGGAAATTTACTCCAAATTTAATTTTAACTTTGCATAACTTTGGAAGGAGTAAGTTTTTCAAAAAAATCTTGAGAAACATTTTTTGTAAAGCGTTCCATTCCCTATAAGAATATGTATCGCAGATTTTGGTACAGGGACTTGAAGTCGAGATATGACATTTCGAAGTGTAAGCATTTTTTTTCTGTATTATTTGAATGGGAATTCGTGATGAGAGATCACAAAATATTAATATTGAGATCTCTACTTATATATGTATACGTACGCCAGTTCATTCCTGTGCGCCCCGTGTTAATGTATATAGGTATAGGTATAGTAATGATGACCATACGGAGAGCGAAATTCAGGTAAGGATCAAAACGTCTCGCCTCGTGAGATGTTTCGATCCTCAGACTTAGTATACCTATATATATCTCTGTCCCGCTCTTTTGCTCTATGTCTCTCTCCCTATATCTATATACATATATATCCACGCTTATTCCTGTACACTCCGTGATAATATATGTAGGTATAGAAATTGTAGCGATGACCGTACGGAGAGCAAAATTCAGGTAAGGATCGAAACCGCTCGACTCTCGAGGTGTTTTACTCCTCGAGGAGTTATCCTCCGTCGAGCCCGTGCGCATTCGATCCTTGGTGATGGACATGTTCAATGAGTTCCGACGGGCGATCCCATTGACTCAGTATACCTATATATATCTCTCTGTACACGTATATTAGACTGATTCACAAAATTAGATTTTTTTTTTCGAAATCTCCGATTAAATACTTTCGAGGGAGTGAAAAAGATGCCTGTTGAAAGCAGAGCTCCGAATGTTGATATATTTAGAAGTCTCCCGTCGTGAATTTAAATTTTAGATTTAAATCACAGAACAAAAAAATTCAAAATTCAAAATTTTTTACCTCGACTTTGTGTAAACTACTGTTGGACATTTCTTTAAAAATTACGTTATTTACGATAATGCAATTCAAACTTTTTTTTCAAGAAAGATTTCACGATATTTAGTAATAAATTTCAACATTTTTCCGGAAACTAAGGAAAAAGGGAAATTTACTCTAAATTCAATTTTAACTTTGCATAATAGTCTAATATACGTATATAGAGAGATATATATAGATATACTGAGTCAATGGGATCCACCGTCGTAACTAATTGAACGTGTTGATCATCGAGGATCGAATGCGCATGTGGAGTATAACTCCTCGAGGAGTAAAACTCTTCGAGAGTCGAGCGGTTTCGATCCTTACCTTAATTTTGCTCTCCGTACGGTCATCGCTACAATGTCTATACCTATCTATCCAATCACGGGGTGTACAGGAATAAGCATCGATAAATATGTATATAGATATAGACAGAGAGAGATATCGAGCAAGAGAGTGAGACAGAGATATATATAGGTATACTAAGTCTGAGGATCGAAACCTCTCACGAGGCGAGACGTTTCGATCCTTACCTGAATTTTGCTCTCCGTATGGTCATCATTACTATACCTATACCTATATACATTAACACGGGGCGCAGAGGAATGGACGGGCGTATATATACATATATAAGCAGAGATCTCAATATTAATATTTTCAGAACTCTCATCACGAATTCCCATTTAAATAATTCAGGGAAAAAATGTTTATACTTTGAAATGTCATACCTCGACTTCAAGTCCTTGTACCAAAATCTGCGATACATATTCATATATGAAATGGAACGCTTTACAAAAAACGTCTCTTAAGATTATTTTGAAAAACTCACTCCTTCGAAAGTTATGCAAAGTTAAAATTGAATTGAGAGTAAATTTCCCTTTTTTTCAGTTTCTGGAAAAATGTTGAAATTTCTTACTAAATATCGTGAAATCTTTCTTGAAAGAGAAGTTTGAATTGCACTATCGTAAATAACTATCGTAAATAAATTTTTAAAGAAATGTCCAACAGTAGTTCACACAAAGTCGAGGTAAAAAATTACAAAGTTTGAAATTTTTTTTCCTGCAATAGTTAAATCTAAAATTTTAATTTACAACGGGAGACTTTTAAATATATCAATATTCGGAACTCTGCTTTCAACAGGCATCTTTTTCACCTCCCCGAAAGTATTTAATCGGAGAAAAAAAATCTAATTTTGTGAATCAGTCCAATATACGTATACAGATAGATATATATAGGTATACTGAATCAATGGGATCCCTCGTCGGAACTCATTGAACGTGTTGATCATCGAGGATCGAATGCGCATGGGCTCGATGAAGTATAACTCCTCGAGGAGTAAAACACCTCGAGAGTCGGTCTCGCGGTTTCGATCCTTATATTACCTGAATTTTGCTCTCCGTACGGTAATCGCTACAATGTCTATACCTATATATATATATTATCACGGGGTGTACATATGATGGATATATGATGGATATATATGTATATAGATATAGAGTTTCAAGATATGATGGTACTCAGGAAATTACAAAATTCTCAAAAACTCAAAAAAATTCGATCCTCAAATTTTGAAAAAATGTACACTACCCTTTTTCATATAATCAAATAATTTGATAAAATGTCAATTTTTTAGACTGGACAACTTTTTGACCGTTCGAAATCGCATGGAATGCATTATATAGATATATATATATGTGGCATTCCACGGTATTTCGATCAAAATCTAACCTTCATGATTTTGATTTTCCTCTTAATTTTTTATATAAATAAGGACATTAAAAAAAAATTTACCAAATTTATTCAGAATTTTTCAGTCACGCGTTTTTTGGATTTATTTATTTTTTTTGAAAAAAAACGGGACAACTTTGTATAATCTGAAGAAATTCAGAAAAATCTAATAAAAAATAACAAATTTTTTGGGCTTTGTTCCATAACAGAGATTTCAATACTCTATGAGTCAAATTGAAAAAAAAAAATTGACTTATAGAATTTCAAAATCTCCATTTTCGAACAAAGCCCAAAAATTTTGTTATATTTTATTAGATTATTCTAAATTTTTCAGATTTGACGAAGAGGTCCCTTAAAAAAAAAACAAAAAAAATCCAAAGAACGCGTGACCGAAAAATTCTGAAATAATCTGGAAAAAACAATTCCAATGTGTTTTTTTATATAAAAAATTTCGAGGAGAATCGAAATGATCTAGGCAAGATTTTGATCGGAATGTCGTGGAATGACACGAAAAAATCTTGTTTCAATGATTTCGATTTTTCTCTCAATTTGTTATATAAAAGAAAACAAAAAAAAATTCCTGAGTTTTTTCAGAATTTTTTGGTCACGCGTTCTTTGGATTTTTTTTTTTCAAAGGACCTCTTTGTAAAATCTGAAAAATTTCAGAATAATCTAATAAAATATAACAAAATTTTCGGGCTTTGTTCCAAAATGGAGATTTCAAAACTCTATGAGTCAATTTTTTTTTTAATTTTTTGAATTTGACTCATGGAGTATTGAAATCTCCGTTATGGAACAAAGCCCAAAAAATTTGTTATATTTTTTTAGATTTTCCTGCATTTTTTCAGATTTCACAAAGTTGTCCCGTTTTTTTTTCAAAAAATAAAAAATAAATCCAAAAA
Source organism: Alloplasta piceator (assembly GCA_946863875.1). Lineage (NCBI taxonomy): Eukaryota > Metazoa > Arthropoda > Insecta > Hymenoptera > Ichneumonidae > Alloplasta > Alloplasta piceator. The sequence continues at coordinate 29,131,723 of OX333073.1, read as the reverse complement.
ACGCGTGTGTTGTGACCTCGAATTTCGACTCGACTCGAGAGGAGGAAATGAGATCCGGAATTGTGGGGTATTTGCCAATGCAAATGAAATTGCTCAGTTCGATGTAATGAAAAGTATTCGTACTTTATTGAGGAAACCAATATGAATAGTGATTAAGTAATTGTAAGTGAAGTTTAAAGATCGACCAACCGCTTCGAGAGTTCCTCGAAGACTGTCGAATTTTGTCGTGAGCTGGAGGCTCACGATTTTGAATAATCGCGTTTCGTCATTTGTACACGCGCTGCATTGTCAGCAGCGGTCAAAGACCTGAAGTTATTTGTTAGCGTTGACAAATCGAACGTTCTGGAACATCCGGTCAATACTCTTGCTATGTGGCAATAACGTATTGTTCCTACTTGCTCGGGGTACAACATCCCTCCCCCTTTAAATGAAATCACTCCGTGATTTTTGTTGTCTCTTGAAACGGTCGTCGTTACAATTCGGTTAAATTATACGTTTTTCCATACATTTTTGTTTTTTATACCGTACCAGTTGCAGGGGTATTGCGCTTAAATCTTACTGTTAGACCTGTACGATTCTTTCGTTTTGCTGGTCTTGGTTCTTCTATCGCTGATACGGTTGGCATTGCGTAAACAATTGGTGGTGATTTTTTCTTGTATAGATAAATGCACAATGCTACAATAGATATAATTATGAATGATCCTATAGAGTATGTGCCGACCGATTGATAGTACATAGTTGACAGTTTCTTATTTGAATTTAGTTTTTCTTTCAAATTTTCTATTCTGTCTCCAATGCGATTTAATTCCGCTGGGTCGTGCACTATATCGTGTGTTAATGTATTATGTGTGATCAAATCTGAAACGTTTAGTTTTCTTATTTCGCTTTCTAAAAATGTCATGTTAATTGCGGGTAAATAAGAATTTTGAACTTTTTATTCTATATCTGATAAAGATTCTAATCTAAAATTTCTAGATGTGACGGAACATTTCTCGTCCAAAGCCAGTCTTCCTGTATCTATTATCGTTTCATGTTTCGCTTGTGTCTTGTTACATCTTATTGTTAGCGCATCGGCGCTTGGTGCTATGTATAACCAGCGATTTATTTTCTCTAGCGCGATCAGTATTGTAGTGTTTAGATGCGTTATTCTATGTTTGCATTGTTGCGCGTGTGTGCCGTGTATGCCTTTAAAGGCGAGGTCACACAGGGATGGCAACTTCGGTTGTCATTTCCTTTATAATAAATGTTGCGCGTGTGTGTGTGGATTATTATACATAGCTATCTCGCATGGTACTCCTGGTTTTATCGTTAATATTCCGTTCTTTGCTTTACAATAGTAGTGATTTACAATTTTTTTACATTGATTTAATTTGTTTTCATCCATTGATACATATGTTTGTAATTTTTCATCGATAATAACATGTTTTCGGGTAGTCTCTACGAACGAAAATATATTTTCTTTTACTCTTGACGGTAACGGATATACTTTGCTTATAGTATACAAATTATTATCAATTAAAGGTATTTTTATTACTACTACTAACGTGTAGCGTGTACTATACGCTCCTATATCTGCTAACTTGAATAAATTGCTTATCGTAGTACGTTCTAGACGTGTTGGGAAAGTCAGTCCGGTCGGTAAGTTCGGTACAGCTTCCCTTAAATAATCTATTAATTTTCTGGGTGATATTATGCCTGGATTTATTATTCCATGAGTTATTCCTGACAAAAAATCTACCATTCTTCGCATGTCGCTTAAAAGTGATTCGATGATCATGCTCAATGCTGTGATTCGTTCGTCTAATTGTTGTCTTGCTGTTTGTTCGTTTACTTTGTTTGAAAGACTTTCTTCTACGTTTTTTACAAGAGTTTTTAACATGTTTTCGTTTGCTGTTAATTCTTCCGTACTTTTATTGAACGCTTTTACGGTGTATTCTAAAATCTGTAAATTGTCTTTAATTGTTGTTTCTGCGTTTTCTTGTCTTGTTGCAATGGTATTAATTTTATTGTTAATTTCTATTGCGTATGACCGTTGTCCCGTTTCCGCTCCCTGGGTCATTGTTATCCCGAGAGTCCTGCGGATATATTCATTGTTCAATTAGTTTTTTATCTATTTATTTATTAAATTTTTTTTTTTTTCATATGTATTCACTCTTCTTTATTTCTGTTCTGGTTTTGTTCTCCTTTTCTGTTTGCTAAGCGTTTTGTGTTTTTTTTTTGTACTTATTTTATTAATGATTTAAAATACCAAGCAAAATTTTCTTCTCTCTTTATTTATTTATTTTTTATTTTCATCTATTTATTTTTCGTGGTATCCTAAAATTCATTTTGGTTAAGAAAATTTTCGTGTATGACATTTTTCGTAAGATATTTTTCGTTTCTTGCACGAGTATGTGCCCTTATTATTCGCTGGATCGGTGTTTGCCGGAGTCGGAGAGGTAGGTATCAGCGAAATACGAGGCGGGCCTCCGTCTGTTGGCTCGTCGTAACCTCTCCTTTCCCCTATACTCTTCGTCTCAGTGCTCGACGTAGTGCTTGAGACGATTTATATGGATTCTCTGTTGCTTTTTTCCGCGACCAATTATGTAGGTAACGGGTGATTCTTTACCCATTACCATGTAAGGCCCAACCCATTTTGGCGTTAATTTTCCTGACCGTCCTTGGCGAACGACTGGGTTCGATAATAATATTTTACCTCCCACCCTGAATTTTTGTTCTTTTGTTTTTTGATCATAATATTTTTTTGTTTTTTACTTTTTTTCCATTAAATTCTCTTTCGCTTCCTGCCATGCAGTTCTCAATTTTTGTTTGAGATTTTGCAGGAAATTATCATACGTGTATTGTGTGTTCGGTGGTGTTTGAAGCGCGCTCGGTAGCACTGCGTTTCTCCCGAACACCAGTTCGTGTGGCGAGAATCCCGTTGCTGTGTGTGGCGTAACGTTATACACACACATGGCATATGGTAGCCATTCATCCCAGTCTGTTTGGTCCTTATTCACAAATGCCTTTAGATATTCCGCCAATGTTTTGTGCGATCTTTCTAACGCACCGTTAGATTCTGGATGGTACGCTGTGGTTTGTATCTTCTTTATTTTGAATAATTTGCATAAGTCTTTGAATATTTCACTTAAAGAATTCGTTCCCTGGTCTGATAAAATTACCTTGGGTGTTCCATATTTGCAAATTATTTCTGTCGCGAGTCCTTTAGCGACGCTTTCCGCTTCCTGCTTTTTCAAGGGTATGGCTGCGCTAAATTTGGTTAGCAAATCCTGGAATGTCAAAATATATTTGTTTCCATTTTCGGTTTCGGGTAATGGCCCTACTATATCGACAGCGCATTTTTCGAATGCATGCTCTGGCGTGTCGGTAATCATTAAAGGTGCACTTTTTCTGTATGCCGTTTTGTTCCGTTGGCATTTATCACACTTGGCGACGTATTCTTCTATTTCTTTCTTCATTCCCGGCCAGTGGTATAGTCTTTTTATTCTATTTAGCATGCGTTGGACTCCTTGATGACCGCCCAACGGTGTGTCATGATATTCTTTCAAGATAAGTTTTCTTTCGTCCTCGGTGGGGCTAGCATGCGCCCAGTTATCATCGCATTCTTCACTACAGCTGATGTCGCTATCTTCCGATTCGTAGTTTTCGTTCAATATTTATTTCTCTTTCTCTCCTTCGTCTTTTGTGTTCTCCTTTTTCTCGCGTTCTTCGTTTTCCGTCTCCGATTCGGTGGCGGGTGGGGGGCTCGCGCTCTGTGGTGTTACCTTGCACGGCCTCCCTCTTTTCCGCGGCCCCTCTGGCCCCGGGTGTCTGGTGGGTGTCGCGATCGCGCGGGCGGCCTTGCGCGGCCTTCCCCTCCCTCTTTTCTCTACTGTTGCCGTATCACTCGCTCCACCCTGCTACTGCAATCCGAGTAGATACAACCGGCTAAGGGCATCGGCGTTTGTATTCATTTTTCCAGCTTTATATTCGACTGTGTAGTCGTATTCTTCAAGTTTTATTCTCCATCGCATTAATCTCGTACCTGGGTCTTTTATGCTAAATAACCAGGTGAAGGGTTTATGGTCTGTAACGATTGTAAAGGCCATATACATAAGGCCGAAATTGAGCTACCGCCCATACTATCGCGAGCATTTCTTTCTCCGTTGTAGAATAATTTATTTCAGCTTTGTTCAACGTCCTACTCGTATAGCATATGGGTAAATCCGATCCAATTTTCCCTTGTGATAATATGCCTCCGATTGCTTTGTCTGATGCGTCGGTCGTGATAACGAAGGGCTTCGAAAAATCTGGGTACTGCAAAATTGGAGCAGTGATGATTTTTTCCTTTAACTTTTCGAATGCGAGTTGGCATGTTTCTGTCCAATCGTATTTTTTATCTTTTTTTATCAGTTCCGTGAGAGGTTTCGCAATTTTTGCGAAGTCCCAAATGAACTTCCTGTAGTATCCTATTAGTCCCAAAAACGATTGTAATTGCTTCGCGTTTTTTGGAGCAGTGAAATCCTGTACTGCCGATATTTTCGAGGGGTCTGGTTTTAGCCCTACCTCCGTTATGATGTGTCCCAAATATTGCGGTTCTTTTTTCAGAACTTGGCATTTTCGAGGTTGTATTTTTAATTTCGCCTCTCTCAGCCGTTCGAAAATTTCTTCGAGTCGATCGTTATGTTCCTTGAACGATCTTCCGTAAACGACAATATCATCTAGGTATACATAGCATTTGATACCTTGTATTCCTGCTAGTACGGCGTCCATTAATCTTTGGAACGTCGGTGGCGCATTTTTCAAACCGAAAGGCATGCGATTGAATTCGTAATGCCCTAACGGAGTTGAAAATGCTGTTTTTCCTTTGTCTTTTTCCGCCATTGGTATCTGATGAAAACCCGATGCGAGATCCAGAGTCGAAAAATATTCTGCTTGTCCCAACTGGTCCAGTATCTCTGTAATATTAGGCAGTGGGTATGAGTCGCCTTTGGTGACGTCATTCAATTTTCGAAAATCAACTACGACCCTTTTTCTTATTATGCCGTCAGCACCGGTTTTCTTCGGCACCACCAACAAAGGCGCGTTCCATTGGCTTTTGCTCGGCCGAATAATTCCTCTTTTCAGCATTTCCTTCGTTTGTTTCATAACTTCCTGTTTGTGTACTTCTGGGAGTCGATAAGGACGTACTTTGATCGGGAGAGTATTTTCCTTTACGTGTATATCGTGCTGTACTTTGTTCGTGCCATATAGGGGCTCACCCTCTATATGAAATACGTCTGCATATTGTTGGCAAAAATTCCTGAGATATTTTTCCTCTTCCGCATTGAGATGTGTTTCTCTCGTAATTTCTTTCGATATGTTTTCTATACGTTCATTCGCATAGTACGAGTTGACTGCATTTATTACGGCCGTAGGCGCTCGAATTTCTGCTGCGTCGGCAGAGTCTCCTCTGTCCTCCTCGTGCTCGACCGTTGGTCTCTCTATTTCGAGCGAATATTCGTTTGTATTGCGTATCACGGTTAAACAACAGTGACCGTCACGTTTGACAAACCCTTCGCCGAGTTGCACGCCCTTTTCCAAGGTTCGTCCTGATATGATTCCTTGCTTTGGGCCGGTTGCCTTTGCGCAAATTTAAATTTCCGCTCTTGCTGGTAGGGACAATTTTTTTGATCCGTTGATTAAGGGTATACAGTGCCCTTGTTTTAATTGTTTCTCCATTTAAAATGTCGACTTTATGTTTTTTCATAAAATCTATTCCCATTAGCCCGTCAATTCCTAATGGTACATCATCTCCGAGAACAAAAAATGGGTGATTTATTTTTGCCGTAGGAGTCTCCAGCTCCAGCATGATTTTACACAATGCTTGAAACGTCGTTCCAGTGACTCCTCTGAATTCAACGATTTCGTCTATTATTTCGATGCTTTGATCGAGCACGCCTTTTTTGATGACGCTGCACTGCGCGCCTGTATCCCCTTTCAGTGTGAGCATCCCGCTCTTCGCGTGCATTGAAGGGATAAAGAAGTCGTTGGCTGTTTCCTCGGCCGTCGGAACGTTCACATTAAAAATTTTTTCTCTACGTCCTTGCTGCGGATCGTATTTCTTCGTCTCGAACGCGTCATCTTCAACGTCGCGTAGCGTACGTACCATTAACCTCGCAGCTGTGCTTGTATCGTTTTTCTCGGGTCTGTGGGTTACCATTCCGATGTCGAATGAGCTGAGGGTTTTCTTTTCGATTATTCCGTCCCGTTTTTCGTTCTGCGGTTTATCTTGTTCTTTCTTTTTCTCGCGCGCGTTTGACTGCCTTTGGTAGTCCTTTTTTGGCCCTTGGTATTTTTGCTGTCCTTGATCTCGTATTCGATGGCAACAATCCCTTTGGTAGTGTCCTGGCTTCTTGCAGTAATGGCAGATCACCTCTACCTGATTCATACCTCTCGATGGTGCTGCCGGAAGGCTCCGTCTTCCATAGCCGGAAGTTGTACTTCTGCAGTCCTTGGCCAGGTGCCCTATTTTGTTGCACTTGTGCCATTTTTGTGGTTCTTTTGTGTGCGTTTGACGGTAGATTGAATCTCCTCCTTGCATCGATTTTTCCTCTTCTATTGCGCCCTTGAGCGCCTCGCTTAAATCGGTGAATCCTCGGGCCTTAATTATTACCTGATATTCCCTTTTTAATCCTCTTTCGAAATTATGCAGAGCTAGTTGACGTACATATGTTTCGATTGTTTGTTTGCCCGCGGCTGTAGCTTCGTTTATCGTACTTGCGTCAATTAATTCCATCATTATTCCCTCAAGTCGTTGACCGTAAGCTAATACTGTTTCTCCGTGTTTCTGCTTGCACGCCATACAAAGCTGTCATTTGTTCTTTAAATTGTCGGAATGAATTTATCTGTTTATATCGCGTATCTTTTCCTACGATTTTTGTCGCTAATACTGATTCTAGCAACGACGCGCGAGCTTTTCCTACGATTTTTGTCGCTAATACTGATTCTAGCAACGACGCGCGATCTCGCATGGCCACGCTTTTATCGGCATAACCGAACGCTTCGATTATATCGTCTACTTCTTCCGGTTTCGATCCGTCAAACCAGCGTATGAGGCTACGGGCCTCCTTAAGGGACATGTATTCCGCATTCTCTGGAGTTTCTTGTCTAGACATATTGTTCGTCTGTCCGTCGATATTTAGCAATGAAAAATCTATCGGGTTTATTTCTCGACCGCGTTCTGTTTCTACTACGTCAAAGGGGTCGCTGTCCTCTACTTCAGGGTCGCTGTCCTCTAATTCAGGGTCGAGTCCAATTACAGTGACTCTTCTTTTCTTTTCTATAAATTTAGTACGTCTAGCGGGTACAGGAGTACGTCCAAATTCTTCAGAACTGTCTGTTGCCCTACGTCGATTTTTTGAGTTTTCGGTTGATTCTTCTACTCGATCGTAATCTAATGAACGATCAAAAAATGATTCTAGTGATCTCGAAATTGACTTATTTCCGCGTAATTTGAGTCTGTCCACTAGCTCGTCGTCCGACATATGACGTTAAAAAAATTGCTGACTTTGGCGAGTTACAAAAATTTTTGTTCCATCACTTACATTTATTATAAAGGAAATGACAACCGAAGTTGCCATCCCTGTGTGACCTTGCCTTTAAAGGCATACACGGCAGCACAAAATCAATACGAGACACCCCACTAGGAGGTGCCTCACGCAAACCATCTCTACGCACCGGCTAGCCACCACCGGACGACATGCCGCATTTGACATCAGGAATTAGCGGCTTGGTTTCTCAGGAAACTTCACGTTACCAGGGAATGCCTCGCGGAGGCTCCTTGTGCAAGAGGCTACCACGAAGGAACGTGGTTACTCGAGCTCTGCCGCGCTGCTACCCTCGTTCTAATGGCAGCAACTTGGCCCACTTAAGGGCAATAGCTACCTCACTTTCAAAACGGTAGCTAGACTCCTTCCTAGTGGAACCTATGACTAGGCCGGTCGTGGGCGTCAAATTCCACCGCAGGAGTAAGCGCAAACGCCGGACGAACCTAGCGTATTCGTTCAAATCGCTTATCCAGGCCTCCCATCAAGTCGCTGCAAGAATAACCGTGGGCCAAGACCACAGAGCGCCCGATGTTTGTGTGAGAAACATTTGGAGCGCCCCAGTGTGGCCTCAACCGCCTGAGAGCCAAGTCTCCCAGGACCGGATCGTGAAAGGCACGCACGGGATGAACCAACAATGCTTCCGTGGAAACACTGCGGTCAACCCGTAACGTACACATACCGTTCTCGTACTTGCCCCCGTTCCATCACTTACAGTAAGATGAGAAGACCCATGATGATCTTGACCCTCTTTGCGTTGGTCGTCTGGACTACTGATTGCCTTCTTCAGCGATGTCGTCGCTGGATACCAAGTGCCTCTTCAGGGAGTCTTCGGTTCGGTTGATCGTCCTTCCTTCCTTGATCCTCGGATCCTTGGTCCTCGGTCGCCTGGAGTCTTGGAGTATCTTCTCTCGTCCAGTTTCTCGTACAATCGATATTATATCGATTTTTCGAACTGTTGGCATCCCACCGCTGCCACCATTGTTGTGACCTCGAATTTCGACTCGACTCGAGAGGAGGAAATGAGATCCGGAATTGTGGGGTATTTGCCAATGCAAATGAAATTGCTCAGTTCGATGTAACGAAAAGTATTCGTACTTTATTGAGGAAACCAATATGAATAGTGATTAAGTAATTGTAAGTGAAGTTTAAAGATCGACCAACCGCTTCGAGAGTTCCTCGAAGACTGTCGAATTTTGTCGTGAGCTGGAGGCTCACGATTTTGAATAATCGCGTTTCGTCATTTGTACACGCGCTGCATCGTCAGCAGCGGTCAAAGACCTGCAGTTATTTGTTAGCGTTGACAAATCGAACGGTCTGGAACGTCCGGTCAATACTCTTGCTATGTGGCAATAACGTATTGTTGCTACTTGCTCGGGGTACAACACGTGGCTAAAAAATTCTGAAAAAATTTGGGAAATTTTTTTTAATGTCCTTATTTATATAAAAAATTTAGAGGAAAATCGAAATCATCAAGGTAAGATTTTGATCAAAATACCGTGGAATGCCACATATATATATGTTATTATTTGTTGATCCGGTTTACGAAAGCCCGGCTTCCGTTAGTGCTTACCTAATATCATAATTTTTCGTTACATTCACCACTGGGTGATAATTGTCAAGCAAAAATGCGAATAAAAGAATAACAGGAAATGGTCATTTAGAAAAACAACGAAATTAACGGAAATAAATTACGACAATTCTCAAACATTAATCATGTTAACAAAAATTTGTATTCCAATACTCCTGTTTCCCGAGAACTTAAAGATGAAAAAATAATTGTTGGCTTAAAATTTAAAAAAAAAGATTGTCGCAACGTAATTAACTCTTAACGGTTGCATGCCCAAAAGAAAATGAAGCGTTCAACAACAATCGTCATTTCAGTAGTAGAATATTTAAAAAAAAATACGTTTCCATTGAAAAGATTACATTAATCATAATATGTAATCTATGCGATTTTTGCAGTAACAATTTTTTAAAAGTTCAATGTTTTATTATTTCATGTGGAAATGCCGTTTTAATATTTCATCCAATCGTCAAGATCGTACATATCAAGAGACGCGGTGGCGTCTCGACGCCAAGTATTAAAAACTGAGAGTCTCAGTCGAGACGCCGCGCACTCTTATATACGCGAATATGCCTCAATCCACGCCCCTTTTACACTTCAATTCGATATTACTAAAAAACGAGACAACTTTTTAAAAATTTACGAATATACTTTTCTTAAAAAAAAATTAGCTTTCCATTGATACCATTATTTTTTTTTCCGCCCACGCGATGCTGAGATATCATAATATTGGGCGAATTATTTCGAATATTTATCATCAGAAAAATTCTTCAAGTTTGCATGTCACGCTTATAGATATACGAGCCCGTGTATAAGCGGTGTAAGACGATTTTATAGAGAGAGGCTTGTATGTGGTAGTGAGAAAATATGAGTGTGTGCGCAGCGCTCTCTCTCACCCCTCAGCTCGAGCGTCGTGTAATACGATTTTACAGAGAGAGGCTTGCATGTGTTAGTGGGAAAATATGAGTGTGTGCGTAGCGCTCTCTCTCGCCTCAGCTCGAGCGTCGTGTAATACGATTTTACAGGGAGGGGCTTGCATGTGTTAGTGGGAAAATATGAGTGTGTGCGCAGCGCTCTCTCTCTCGCCTCAGCTCGAGCATCGTGTAATACGATTTTATAGAGAGGGGCTTGCATGTGTTAGTGGGAAAATATGAGTGTACGCGAGATAACCACAGCGCTCTTTCGCGCCTCACTCTCCGACGCCTGCGCGCGATAGTGCTCTTTAAGGGTTGAAATAATAATTTTGAACCCACTAATATAAAGTTTTTTAGGAATTTTAAATAAATTAGTATAAAATATGTTTCATATGTTTTGTATATTTTTAATTTACATAACATAACACATTTTCTAATTCTTCATGTTTTTTTTAATACAAAATTATAATCAAATCATTTTTTAGTTCCTTAACAAAATAATACTCTTCTCATACATTTGTCATGCATTTTTTAATCATTTTCAATAAACTATGAATTTTGTTAAACGAAATAATACGATGCTTAATTTATTTTCATTTTTCATTGTTTCAATAAGTTTTTTAAATCATATTTCTTAAGATAATGATTTGAATACTTAAATTAAACTAAGTAATGATTTTTTAGTTTTTATTACGTACAAGTATATACAGGTATATATAGGTATATACATACAAGTATATATAGGTATATACATGTATATACTGGTATATAAAGGCATATAGAGGTATATTCAGGTATATTTATATCTATGTACTATGTATTTCTATGTATATCTATGTATTTAAATGTTGTTTTATTAATACATGTATTTATACTATATATATTAGGGTGGCCGCTATTTCAGGTCTCAACTTATATTTAAATAGTCATTCGAGATTTGATTTCTTTAAATAGCATTTTCTATCTATAAAGCATGTCTATGAATATATATCATTATATAGCGCTAATAAGTCAAAATCTAATTCAATTTGAAGCTGAATCAAAATTCAACCTGTATGTTAGGCTAAATGAAAATCGAACTTAAATTTAAAGCTAAATCAAAATTTGACCTCAATTTGAGGCTAAACTAAAATCAAACTCAAATTTTAGGCTAAACCAAAATTTAACTCAAATTTTAGGCTAAACCAAAATTCAACTTGAATTTTAGGCTAAACCGAAATCTAACTTAAATTTTAGGCTAAACTAAAATTTAACTTGAATTTTAGACTAAACCAAAATTTGACTTAAATTTTAGGCTGAACCTAAATTTAAATTGAATTTTTGGCTAAATCAAAATCTAACTTAAATTTTAGGCTAAATAAAAATCTAACTTAAATTTCAGGCTAAACCAAAATCAAACTTAAATTTCAGGCTGAACCAAAATTTAACTCAAATTTTAGGCTGAACCAAAATTTAACTTGAATTTTAGGCTAAACCCAAATTTAACTTAAATTTTAGGCTAAGCCAAAATCTAACTTAAATTGTAGGCTAAGCCAAAATCTAACTTAAATTTTAGGCTAAACTAAAATTTAACTTAAATTTTAGGCTTAACCAAAATCTAACTTCAATTTTAGGCTAAACCAAAATTGAACTTAAATTTTAGGCTAAACCAAAATTAAACTTAAATTTTAGGCTGAACCAAAATCTAACTTAAATTTTAGGCTAAACCAAAATCTAACTTAAATTTCAGGCTAAACCATAATTTAACTCAAATTTTAGGCTAAACCAAAGTTTATCTCAAATTTTAGGCTAAACCGAAATCTAACTTAAACTTTAAGCTAAACCACTATCTTACTTTAATTTAAGGCTATATTTGTTAACGCTCTATAAAAAAAATCTGAATGAAGATTTGCGTGAGCCGTTTCGGAATAAGAACAACATGGGAAAAATTATTCTTACGTCATCTGATTTTTATAACTCACAAACGATTCATCATAAGAGAAATCTACAGACATATCTTTGTACAGAATTGAACGCTCTACAAAAAAGGTTTCGAGTTAATTTTGATAAGTCCACTCGTTTAAAAGTTATTCAATGTCAAAGTTCAATTTTTCGAAGATTTGGCCGATTTTATAACGGAACGATTAGTTTTATCATCAAAATGTGAATAAAATTTCATGTAAAATACATATTAAACTCTCGAGAAATGTTTAAGAATAGTTCTTACTATAATAATAATAAAAAATAACGTCTTTAGAAAGTTGTGCGGTAGAATTTGGCTTATACATTTTTTTTAATTCTATTCAAAAATAAAATCGAATAATAATATTCTGTTACACTACAATAAATGTCATTTTCTTACTAGAAAAATGAAATTTTTAAGCAAACTTCTACTGCACAATTTTCTTAAAGCGTTCCATTTTTTTTTATTCCTATAGTAAGAACTATTGGTTGCAATGACTGGAAAGCTCGATTTATGTTTCACACGAAAGTTTATGCACATTTTGTCGATGCAACTAATAGTTCCAATTCTGTTTGTAGATTTCTCTTATGATGAATTGTTTGTTAGTCATAAAAATCAGAAGACGTAAAAATAATTCTTCCCATGTTATTCTTATGGAAAATAGAAAAATGCGATGAGTACGATGTTAACATTAATATTAAGTGCCCATATTTTCACACGCCCTTTCTTATACCTAATAAAACTTTTGAGCCTAATTTTTTTAACGCCATGTATATTGTACCATCACCAATTTGGATCATAGGGCTGTGATAGTTATAGGAATTTAATTTTTCTTGCTTATTTTTGTCGACAATTGCGAATCTACGGAAAGGTTTTACAAAGCATTGTTTGAGAATATCTGCGTATTGGATTATAATTAAATTTCACACTGTCTTTATAGCGAATATTTCCTCTAATATAACTGGCAGCTACTACACTGAGAAAAAAATAGTTGAACGAACTAAATCTTTAGTCACATACGCACGACTAAATATTTAGTTGTACGACTCCAATTTTTTTTCTATGAATCATATTTTCGTCAACGGAAGCGCAGAATTATTCAAGAAACTAATTATTTAGTTATACCAAATAAATATTTACTCGTGCGTATGCGACTACAAATATAGTTCATTCGACAATTTTTTTCTCAGTGTATAATTTTAGGCATTCCTATCAAATATAGTTACATTACAAGAGATATCAATCAATTGAAACAATTAAATTTTTTTTGATATACAAAGAATGTACCGAAATAACTGTACTGTAGTTCCAACTGCGTATACACAACAAGCCATGCACAAATTCATGTTAATAAATTAAATCAGTAAAGATACTTCGAAACAACTTTCAAAAAGAAGTGAAATCAATTACAAAATACTTCTCAGAAGTAAAAAAAAGGACGCCAAGTATTAAATCCCAAAAATTCGAATTCAAAAAATCTCAAAAATTCAAAAAAAATCCTAAAAATAAAAAATCTGAAATTAACAAAAAAAAACAAAAAAAAACCAATCACAGAAGCCAAGTCAAAAACTTAGCGTGCGTAAATTATTAAAGACCAAGCCAAACTAAAAAACTTGGCGTGCAGGGTTGAGAACCAATACGCTCGGCGAGGAAAAACCGAGACCATCCACCCTTGTCGTTTAACGAAAGAGTTGATTGAATGAATAGTTGATACATCTATGACGCAAAGGAACACTCACAGCTGTGTGTCGCTTATGAGTGCTCATCTGGAAGTCACATTTGCATCATACGATGATTGACAATAACACATCATAGGGGGCTCATATGGCAGTCACGGCGTGATGAAATTGTGGTGCTCATACGAAGATCATATTGTCGTCATACCCTGGTGAAATTGCTTGCGCTCATATGAAGCTCATATGACCGTCGGGATGTGAGGTATTATTGTAATTTTCATACGATTTTTTTTTTTAAATTTCTTTTGCTTGAAAAAAAATTTATTATGTATATTTTTTCATTTACATAGCTTCTGAACCGATTACATTTTAAAAAAATCAAAAAAACACCCAATTTCATTATATTTCAATTTCTTCTGTCTCCAGTGGGATTCGAACCTGCGACCTGCCTACTATCCTACCTAACAACCCAACACGCTACCTATTACGCTACCGAGTACTTATGAATTTTCTTCACTTATATGATATATCAGTGGTGACATGCCAGGGAAAACTAATCACATTTGAATATTATATATACACAGTTAAAAATGAAAGTAATTAATAAATTAAGAATTAAAAAAATAGACGATTCAATATAGCATCCGAAAATTCAAAAAAATGAGATATTCGTGAAAGTCAATTCCTTAGTTTTTTTTACAGTTTCGCGAATTCGAATATCTCAATCGAATCTATAGGGAAATTTGTAGAATTCAAAATGGGGGTTCTATTTGATAAAAAAAAAATGATGAAAAATAGTGCAACTTTTTTAAAAGTTTGTTTGCTTATATGAAACTGAAATATAAAACAAAAAAATTAAAACATTCAAAGAAAATTAGTTGAAATAATTTTTTTTTCTAAGTAAATGAAAACAATTTTCAAAAATTCAATATGGCGGCCGTGATTTGCAAAAATTCTCAGATATTGGTGAACATTATTAATAACTTTATAATTAATTTTTTGGACTTGCAAAAGATGCGAGGGTTGTCACAACATGCTGTCATTTTGCAGTGATTTTGCAGCCGTCATATTGCGCTCATCGAATGTATCACTAAGAAACATGCATGTCGCCGTCATATTGCGCTCATCGAATGTATAACTGAGAAACACGCATAACGCCACACGGTGGGGAATTTTCACGAAAACGTGGCCATAAGTCGAAAGACAAATTTTCCCATCCAGGTATAATGACCCGAGGGATTGGTTAAGAACTAAATTCTGCACAAGATGCTCGCTGTCCCATATTTTTATTCCTCATAGTCCTTAAGATATTTCAGTTCAAAGTTGACCCTCGTCGGAGACGGTTGCGTGCGTCAAAATCGCTCTCTCATTGAATATAACTTTGAAAGGATATAACTCAAAAGTGTGAAGTGATAGTTCATTTTTTAAAAATGGATACTGTTCCTCAAGGTATGTAGAAATTTTTGCTTATTTTACAATTGAAAAAAAAAAATATTTGTTGTCCATGTTTATTTAATGTAACGATAGTTTCAAAAAGGGCCTTCGTTCGGAAATAAATTTTGACTTTCCGCATGCTTTTAGTACAGAATTCCAAGCAATTCCAATTTCGTTTTTTTTTTTTAAATTGTAGCTTAGAATCTAAGCTTTTAAATGGCGTATCTCATAGAGTGCGCAACCATGTGACGGGTGATCTAGAGCATTTTTTGTGAGCGTGTGCGTGTTCCCGAGAAGAAGCGACGCGACGCGACGCGACGCGCTGGCTCTCTGCGTGCCATGTACATGCTTGGGTCAAGAGAGCGAGGCGCGGCGCGCGGGGCAGGTGGAATATATATTAACATAAATATATATTTCATGAAAATCCTGGTAACCTGGTTTAGCGTGCGTACCAGTGATCAGCAGTATCGATTATTTCGTCAACGTTATTGATAATGTTAATTTTTTTTTCGAAAATTGATCACTAGTCAAAAAAACAGATCTGATTTGTTATGAAAATTCGTAATTGACGGAAAAATATTAGTAATTTTTTCAAAAAATAATAATAATTAGCGACAAAATGTTTCTAATTTTTCCAAAAAAATTTGTAATTAGCGCAAAAATATTACTACGTTTTTTTTTTCTAAATGCAGTAATTGGTGAGGAAAATATTACTAACTAATAAAAAAAACAGTAATTTGTAGAAAATTATAACCGAATGCCCAAGAGTCGTGTATGTCTTAGCATAATTCAGATCACAATGCCATTTAATTTACGAAATACTATTCTTGCTTTACAGATCCTGGAGCTCCCCCCATCAAATTTACGCGGAGGGAGATCTTTTTGATTATGAAGAAGTACTTGACCGCGACTTTCGAGAAGCAGTTAGACCATCTGGTAGAAGAGTTGTCGAAGAGAAGTAATTGCGCCATTGAAATTCACCAGCATACCAAGCGAAATTTGTCATGGTTATTTTCCAAAATGCGCACAAGATGGCTACAGTCAGGAAGAAAAATGACAAATTTTCTTACCAAGTATTAGGAGTGGCTACAGACGGATGTAGTCTTTTCTGCTGATTCAAAACTGGATGAAGCCAGCACACGTGGTCGTCCTTCTCTTGACTTTGCTGCCTTAAGTGAGCGATCAAACCGACGAAAAACAAAAGAACTTTGTGACAGTCATAGCTCAGAGGAGTTGTGCTATGCGGCGCAAATGAGTCTACGCGCTTCCGGAGACTTAGATTTGTCGAAAGTGATCAGAGACGCTGTAACACCCACACCTGCACCTACATCATCAAAGACAGAACATACTCCGTTATCAATAGATGAAGCTCTTTCGGTTATCGTCGAAGCCAAACTCAGCAGACATCAGTATAATGTTATAAGAAACTCGATGAAAGATCATAACTGTCATTTATATCCAAGTTACGAAGCAATCAGAGAGGCCAAAGCATTGTTACCCACCACGATCCCATTATTAGCGAGCCCCAGTATTGCGGACGCAAATGATTAAGCGGATTCCGATTCACGTAGTTGATGTAATTTGCGGTAATAAAGACTTTGTTTACTACATTATGGGAGAATAATAATTTTCCCCGAAATTTCCTAACCTATTTTCCATATTTTCAGTCTTGCAACTTGTTGATATAAATATTGATATCAGAACCGTAATCAGCGACCTCAAAACCATGAGAAAAGTGAATTTTAAATCGATTTTTTTACGAATTTTATGTTTTTATCGGCCATATTGAAGCCACCATTTTGTTTTTATAAATTTCGATATCAGATTCGTAATCAGCGACCCCGAGAACATTGGAAAAGTACATTTTCAATCGAATTTTTGACGAATTTCGTGTTTCGATCGGCCATATTGAAGCCGCCATTTTGTTATGATAAATTTTGATATCGGAATCGTAATCAGCGACCCCGAAAACATTGGAAAAGTACATTTTCAATCAAATTTTTGACGAATTTCGTGTTTCGATCGGCCATATTGAAGCCGCCATTTTGTTTTTATAAATTTCGATATCAGATTCGTAATCAGCGGCCCCAAGAACGTGAGTATACCAAATTTCACAAAACTCCGGTGAAACCCGGATTTATGGCCACGTTTTCGTGAAAATTCCCCACTGTGCGCCATCATATTGCATGCATGGCATGTATACTTTCAATGCTAACCTAGTGAATACACTAAAGAAATCATTGAATGGCTTTCAAATGATATCCATCTGCAAATATTCTTTGCAGAATGTAAATTTGCCGGCTTATGAGTTCATCTTGTAGTCAACGGATGATGCATTTGTAAACGACATGATGAGATCGAAATGTTTTGTAAATTCATCATACTAAATCAACTAATGGGCATGCATCACAACATGTAGCCAATATACTGGAAAATTTGCTTCATCGAATGTATGCATGACGTGATAATCATGGCTGTCTATCTGAGTTGGTTATGTCCGAATTTGATAAATCACAATAGCTACTTCCTTGTCATAAATATTCTCGGTCAGTAATCGTCAGCAAACTACAGTAGGCGATCAGATAACTTAACTCGACGGGGCCGGAAACATTCACATAACTTAACTTTCCCCTCATTCTCCTACTCACGTGTCTAAGCGCATGCGCACTACGCATGTTGGCAATACGCATGCTCATAGATGTTTCGCGGTCGTTCAAAGGTTTGAAGCGGTGAGAAACGGTTATAGGGAGTGTCAAGATTCGCGAGCAGTCAAGTTATCCGATTGTCTACTGTACTTGACAGTAAAAAATACAAGTGATAATAATCTGTGTTATCACTATATGAGTAGGTATAATAATTTTCTATCTGATCTCGAGGAAATCCTACAGCACCTTCCGGGCTTATTTTTCTTAACCCTGCACGCCAAGTTTTTTAGTTTGGCTTGGTCTTTAATAATTTACGCACGCTAAGTTTTTGACTTGGCTTCTGTGATTGGTTTTTTTTTGTTTTTTTTTGTTAATTTCAGATTTTTTATTTTTAGGATTTTTTTTGAATTTTTGAGATTTTTTGAATTCGAATTTTTGGGATTTTAATGTTACGCAAAACAAAGAGGGAAACATCCTATGCCCAACAAGATCGGGCCAGGTTAAGATCGAAACCCTTTCGCCTCGCTCGAGGTTTTGATCCGCGGCAAGTTTTACTGGAAGAGTTCTCGGACGTTTCGATCCTCATAGGATCGATCCGACGGACTCGAGGACACCCAATAACTCGCGATAGGATGGAAACTTCATCCGAGAACTAATTTACTCGCTCGCGATACGATCCCCAAAAATAAACGTCTACTCGACTCGCGAGGAGAGGGAAACTACCTGAGTCCCTTTGCGCTCCCTCTCTGATTCGATCGTCCCGGTATACCGGTATTGCAGGTATACCCCGTATACCTGCAATGTGCTCGCTCAAGGATTAAATCCCCAATCGAGCAAAACGTTTCGCTCGCAACCCCTGGAATAAAGTGCAAGAATACACGATATGGACATATAAAATACAATGCTTTCTATGATTATTCAATTATTTTATACTATAGACGTATTCAAAGGATGATGGTGATATATTTTTTTGTATAGGTTATAAAATTAGGAGACGTATTTTTCGTAGACGTGGAGCAGCCAAGAAGACTAGAATACAGGAGACCGAACTCCTATCGAAAAGTGAGTTTGAGGCACGGTCGTACATACAGGTCTGGGAACTCTTGTTTTTTCGGTGGTGGGGGTGATGACCCGCTTAGTGTGGCTGTTTCGCAGGTTCGCCATCTGACCGTGCGTGGCGCTGCGCTGCAAGAATTTTTCAAAGAAGCTAACAATTCTCCATAAACACCACAAGGGTAATTAATACTTTCAATTTTTTAAAGTTACGTTACAGCCACTGCATAAACCAAACATTACTCTCGTTGTCAACATGTAAATTTCTTAGTTAGGAATTATTTATTCGCTTTTTTGAAAAATCTTTAACGTGCAGCGCTGCAGGTGGGAATAATGTCAACTACAAGATGGTCACACTAAGTGGGTCACCCCCCCCACCACTAGAGTTTACAGACCTGTATGCAGGAAGTAAGAGGTAAGGAGACGAATCTCCACGGAACAGAAGTGGTCAGACTTTTGGCACAAAGTTACCGGTACGTGGTTCCGCCGCTTGGAGCGTGGTTGTCGAGACATCGTTCGAATGTTATGATTATTAGCAGCTGTTTTATTTATTCTGAAGGTTCTGAAGTAACAGATGGCTGACGCCTGATAGCTGTTCTGCTGTTTGCAGCATGGATGTTACAGCTCGGCCAACCTAAATCAAGTGACGCAGCAGCGTCTTGACGCCAAGTAATTAAAAAGTGTTTATACTGATTACAAGAACAAAAATTGTTCAGATATCAAGAGACTCGGCAGCCTCTTGACGCTATGCTGAAATAAAAAAATTTTAACGCGTAAGAATACTCCAGCGACGAAAATTCGTGAAATTTGTTACTCACGGATAAGATAAAGATCTGAATGGTAAGAATAAGTGAGGAATAATTGAATCTTGTGAGATTATAAACTTTTGCATAAAATGCAATGTATGATTCAAGAAAAAAACTAATGTGAATTATTTCCTAACCTCTAGGTATGCCAGAAATGAAGGCAAAAAATATTGGCACACAGTCATGCACTGAAGATTTCAGTTTCCAATATTTACAAAATAATCTACATTTAGTTCAGTTGCCTTCATCGGTGTGGTGTTTCATGAAAGGCAACAGCTCATATTTGTGTTTTCAGAAAATAGAACCTGGCATGAGGATACGTAAGCGTATCGCTGTATTTGCAGAATTAAATGTTAATATCTATATAGACGACGTAATTATGCTATTGTCGCCGTATATCAAGATCACCAGTATAAAGCAATTTAGTGATCTTCTCAAAACGATCAATGAATTGCCATTAGAATAATATCACCTGGAAAAAATGCAGTGATACCGGTGGTGGGAATCGAACCCCGGATGCCTGCGTGGCAGTCCAGAGGCTACCGACTGTGCACTGCTCACTCTGTAAAAATTGGATATGGCTCGGGCCTCAAAAAGCTCGACATTTTTTTTTGTCCTTTCAAGTACTTATGTATAGAAAAAAAGATTCCACGAGTGACAGATTTCTCACAATTTCATTATAGCTCTAATAGCTCTTGGAAGTTTTTCCCTCGAAATTGCTCAATCGTATTTCACGTGTTTGGAAACGCTTCAACAAAAAAATAACATAACTTGCGATGGAAAATTTTCAGAATTTTTCCAGAAAAATTGTCATTCCCCTCCCCCCATCATTTTTTTCAGAACATTTCCGATAGAAAACCTATTTTAAAATTTTCCGCTCATATGCTGTGCAGCCAACAAAGAATTTGAAAACATACTGAAATATACTATATAGTATATTTTATATATATAGTAATACACGATATAGAAAAGTTTTCGAACGATGTTGGAACACCAGCGCTACGAGTGGACAGGTTGGTACTACTATCTTTGTGCCAAAACCCGAACCATTTTTCGCCGGCCAGCCTGGTAGAGTTTCGACTCCTTACCTCTTACTTCCTGCCAAGCAGCTTATGGTAATGTGGCGATGTGTTGGTGCACACCGTTACAAGCAGCGCTCGCCGTGGTCAGGGTGCGAACTAGCCGGGCACCCCGAGAAAGTCTGCCAAGCGCTCCCATAAGGCCTACGCTTCAATGTACCTCTATGTTCTCTGTCGAGAATTTAAATCGCATTTCAGGTGAGTACATGAAATTGATTGCACTTTTGACCTATGTACAAGTTAGTAAGATTTACATGAGCTGCAATGATGTTTTAAGTTCGTGCAAACTAGCAAGTAATATTACTAGCCAATAATTACTTCAACTAATCATTTATCGCCAATAGGTACACTTTTAAAAAGCTGAGACCACCATGCCATTCTTGCGCATATAGAAAAGCTTGCCCTACAATAAGAGTTTTCTTGAGAATCTGTATTCGAAATATTCAAATTCTTTCAAAATTCTCCCTGACCCTTTCGAGTTTGTACTTGGCCTCGTAGGATCAGCGATTTTGAAAACTAAATCTGTGTGCGAAAGAAAACCAATCTCAGCCAAAGTGCAACTGCTCTTAACATTGTGGGTGATGGCGACGCCAGACTCATACAGGTTTAACTCGATCGGTTGTAACCAATTATTATACTTGGAAATGAAACTATTACCAATTATTTCAATATTTTTAACATAGATCCATTTGCATCCTTTTTGGCTCCTCAATTCATCCAATGGCCAACAGGGGACCAAGCTACTCAGGTTATATCCGAGTTTGAGGCAAATACTGGATTTCCTGGTCTTATTAGAGCAATCGATTGGACACATATTCGGATAAGAGCTCCTCATCATAATGGAAATTTGTACTTAAGTAGAAAATCATATCACTCAATCCAAGTACAGGTAATATTTTTGCAGATGTTACTTTCATGGCTTAGATTTGTCAAAGCTTATTTGAAACATGGTAATTTCTATTTCAGGCAGTCTGCACATACGATTTTTTGTTCACAAGCGTATTGGCTGGATACGCTGGATGTGTCCACGATGCCAGAGTCTTTCGGTTATCTCCCGTCCAAGAATACATAAACCAACCGTATTTTCCGAATGATTGTCATATCATTGGTGATGCAGCCTATGAAATTCATCCCAACGTGATGGTTCCCTTCAAAGACAATGGACATTTGACGGAGAACCAGAAAAATTTTAATTTCTGTCTATCATTGGTAAGTTTGTCGATTGAACGAGCTTTTCGACTCTGGAAAGGTCGTTGGCGTAGAATACTTGATTGCTTACCGATGATTAAACTTGAAAAAATTCTACAATATTTATTGGCTATGTGTGTTCTTCATAATATTTGTATTCAGAGAAGAGATGTTTTCCAGTGTACAGAAACGTTAAGAATAATCGCCAGACAGCACCTCATATATAATCAAAGAGCCGAAGGTGATGCTAAACGTCAAAGAATAATGAACAAATTGCCGATAAGAACCGTTTAGAAATGTCAGAAGCCATCGATTTTTTTATTTTCATAAATTTAAGGATTTTTGGAAAAAAAAAATGCGTGGGATGTGGTCAATTTAAGTAGCACGAATATTAACGTAGCTTCCGGGTTCGGTCCCCACGTATAAACACGTATTAAAACACTCTAAGTACTAAAACAAGTACGTAAAAACCCGTATTTGTTTATTATTGTTGTATTATGTTTATTTATATATTTTGTATATTTTTTTCATTCAATGTTTTGTATAATGTATTAATGTTTTATTTGTTTGTTTGTACTAAAACAAGTACGTAAAACATTCGTATTTGTTTCTTTAATGTTTTATATTACGTTTATTTAATATATTTTGTTTATTTAATGTTTTGTATTATGTTTATATAATATATTTTTTATATTTTGTTGATTTAATGTTTTGTATAACGTATTAATGTTTTATTTGTTCAATTCGTAATTTTTGTACACTTCATTATTCGCGTTGGGCGCATAACTTAAGGATATTTTTTTTTTGTCTTTTTTATCTACGCAACATTTCAAAGGTTTAGAAGCCGCTCCATTTTCATTCTTTGAAGATTTTCGTACGATTTTTTCTCGCACAACCATTTTACTTTTGGCTAAAAAAGACAAATTTTGAAAGATACAACGTTACTCAAAGACTATTAAGTTTAATTGAATATTACAAGTATGAAAAAAAATAGCGTACGTATGCACGGAATCGCCTGGAATTATTTCAGAATTTTCCCATGAAATTGTTTTTTTTTTCAATATTTTTGTTCCAGCGAAAAATTTCATCTGTTTGAAATTTCCGTACTTCGTGATGAAATGAGAATCTGAAAAAAATCAGCAATATTCAGCATGCTATAAAACAACAATGATGAATAATAATTATTGATCATTGTTCATTATTGTTGAATAATTTGTTTAAACAATTTGTTAATAACTTGTGGGCAATATTATTATTGATAATTGTTGCTTATAGCATGCCAAATGATGCTTAACTTTTTAAGATTTTTATTTTATCATGAAGTACGTAAATTTCAAACAGATGAAATCTTACGGTAGAACGAAAATAGTAAAAAAAAAAAATTTCATGGGATAATTCGAAAATAATTCCAGGCGATTCCGTGTATACCTACGCTACTTTTTTCATACTTGACATTTTCTCTAAAACTCTACAGTCTTTGAGTTACGTTGCATCATCTTTCAAAATTTGGCTTTCTCAGCCAATATAACTTGGCGAAAAAAAATCGTACGATAATCTTTAAAGAATGAAAATGAGCGGCTTTTAATACCCTTTTAAATGGAACGTTGATAAATAAGACACAAAAAAAAATCCTCAAGTTGTGCGCCCGATTTGCAATGGCCGAAAAAATGCCGAAAAACGGTCACTTTCAAAAATACATACTAGGTCGAAAAAAAATCAGAAAAAAAATAGAGGAAACATAGCTGAATTCCTTCCTGTTTAAACGCTTCTTTCAAAGTTCGATCATATTTTTTTTGACCGACTTATGCAACTTTTAGTGCGGCAAGAAATGTCGACGGGTATATCCAAACTTTTGAGTGGGAGTGTATGTGACGTAATATATTTCGTAAAACTGTTATCATGTCCGCAAGTTATGTTAGTATTTTTAAACTTGGAACCAATTGGATAGTCCGCACACGGTATGTGACGTAATATATTTCGTAAAACTGTTATCGTATCCGAAAGTTATGTTAATATTTTTAAACTTGGAAACAATTGGATAGTCCGCACACGGTAAACACAACGGACAAATGCAATGAATAATGTACGATGGAATAATTTCGTGAAGTTGCGTTTATAATATTGCAAACAAATTTCTATTGGATTGTAATCTCGATAAAAAAAAAGTAATTGTAATGTCAGAAAATGTAGATTCTGAAAAATGTCAAATATTCCGCGTATTTGACATATGCAGGAATTGGTTTGTCAATTTTAGATCTGTTCGATTGTTGTTGCAAAAAGTTAAACTGTACGAGTTGTCAGTAATATATACTCTTGATTACAATGCAATTATGATGACTTCTCACTCTACTGATGAAGACTGTTTTAACATAACGGTTTATAAATATGAACACGCACGCGAACGATAAGTCCAAGTATCGTCTAATATTATACGAAAACAACAACTATTTATAAGTAATGACGTTACCTATATATTGCGCTGATACGTGCACTGCCAATTTAATAATTTAACAATTGTTGTCAAACATTTTGTAATAATAAATCGAAAAAAACACCCATCACCAAATTCTCACCAAGAACGATACTCCACTGTTCCCCAAATATAAACAAACAACATTTCCCTATAACATATTTTCAGCTGTGGCAAAATATTAATCCCTTCCTGAAATATTCCCTAGACATCAATTTCCCACGATACCAAATCCGTCGGTTCATCCGAGGGTAAGGTCCGCTACGACGTAGATCCGGCGCTTGGTCCGACGGTGAAAGTAGCTGGGTCTGTTCCGACGTAGATCCGACGCTTGATCCGACGGTACAGTGGATAGGTCTGCTGCGACGTAGATCCGACGGTAAAGGGGCTAGGTTTGCTCCGGCAGTTGGTCCGACGGTATAGTGGCTAGGTCTGCTCCGACGGTTGGCCCGACGGTAAAGGGGCTAGGTTTGCTCCGGCGTAGATCCGGCGGTTGGTCTGACGGTACAGTGTCTAGGTTTGCTCCGACGTAGATCCGACGGTTCGTCCAACGGTAAAGGGGCTAGGTTTGCTCCGACGTACATCCGGCGGTTGATTCGACGGTACAGTGTCTAGGTTTGCTCCGTCGTAGATCCGACGGTAAAGTGGTTAGGCTGCTCCGACGTAGATCCGGCGTTTGGTCCGGCGGTACGATGCTGCAAATCTGAAAATAATCCGACGGTAAGGTTGGGATATCTTTAGTCCGACTGGAATCCGACTCTGGTCCGGCGGTAACAAAGATATCTTCTATCTGACTCGACTCCGGCGTTAGGACCGACGGTACCATTAAGTCGTTTTTTATCCAACTGTAATCCGACTATGATTCGGCGGTACCAGAGGAGGGGTTGGTTCTCGGCTCAGTTCCGATGCTTCATCCGGCAATTCGCTCGGGGGGTTGATCTCCGACTGTTTTCCGCCAACTGATCGGTGACACACCGACGGTTCTCCGACTGCTGGCTCCGACTGAGCCGACATTATCGGACCTCAAGTTCATTCCGACCGTCGGAAGACCTGGTAGGAAGATACCAAATTGTCAGCATATAGTCAACCTTAAATAGTTACCGATAGGACAACGTAAAGTTATCGAAATTGTTTTAGCCAAAAGATGACATTTGAAAGGCATGAAATGAACCGAATATTGTTGGTATTGATACCGGCGATGCCTTTAAAATAGCCAAGAAAGGTAAACAAAACGGCATCTTAAAGACACCAATAAATGATATCCTAAAGACATCGTATCCATACGTTATGTGGGACAGGCGAGCGACAATCAAGTGTGCTATCTAAAATAATATTTATTATTCGTGTATACATTTATAGAGGAAACTCATGTATTTTCTTACAAAAATCAAACAACGATCAATTATATGTGCAGTTTGCAAACTTTTCATATAAAATAATAAATTCTTATATCGGTTTACTTTTTTTTATAAAGATTCAATATGACGTTATGTGTCATGACACATATAACATCACGTTATGTTATATGACATCCCCTACAGCATGTAACATAGCTGCAATGTTGCAGCAATGTTGTCATATTGCACGAGCAATGATATATTGCAGATATGCTGTGGCAACATTGCTACACAACATTGCACTAAAACTTCTCAGCAATGTTTTAGGAATGCAATATTTTGTTGAAACCTTGCGAGTAAATTGCAGCAATATTGGTGGCATGGAACTTCAGATTTTACAACTACACAAGCGTAATAAATATGAAAAAAATCAATTGAAAAAGATCTATTTATTTATTCCTTATAAAATATCAATAACGATTAATTTCACGTCATTTTCTTTTTCTTTTTTCATATTTCTTTTCAAAATTTTGTTGTGCTTTTGACATTAATAAGACATGTGATATTAATATCATTAAGACATTGTTATAGTCGTATCGAAAAAATGTTCAATATCAAAAAAGCTATAAAACCAAAATGTATTTTGTTTCTGAATGATTCGTAAAATGTGACTATATACTTGTAAAATGTGATTTATACGTAAAATATGACTACATACTGGACTACAACATATGACTACAACAGGACGACCCACAGTGGGACGGAAACCCAAATCGACGGCCAGAAGTCTGATAAGTTTTCAATTCGTGTGAAAGTTTGTACTCGGGGGTTTTTGGGGTTGCTGATTACGAATCTGAAGTGAAAATTTCGAAAAACAAAATGGCGGATTGATTAAGTCAAAAAATTTAATGAAAAACGAATTGAATCGAGGTAAAAGTCTGTACTTGGAGGTTTTTGGGGTTGCTGATTACGAATCTGAAGTCAAAATTTCGAAAAACAAAATGGCGGATCCAGTACGACAAAAAATTGATGAAAAATGAATTGAATCGACGTGAAAGTCCATACTCGGGGGTTTTTGGGGTTGCTAATTACGAATCTGAAGACAAAATTTGGGAATACAAAATAGCAAATTCAATATGTACGACTTGTGTAGAAAAAGCGTTATATTTATGTCACATCGCAAAGGTTTTCCTTAAAATTAGGATGATACAAAGTATTGAAATTGAAATAATGTATACAAAGTGTAGATATTAGCATTATATTTCTTAATAAATATGTATTTGCTTATAAAAACAAGTAACCCAGTGGACACAGTAATGTTCCAGCAATGTAACGGCAATGTTACTGTTTGTAACATGTAACATTACATGGACGTTACATGTAAGTTACATGTAAGTTACAATTTTCTACTCAGCAATGTAACATTGTTACATAACAGTTATGTAACGTTATGTAACAGTTACGTAACAGTTATGTAACTGTGTTACGTTACCGTAACTAGAATTAATTGTTGTTAAACATGTTATAAAAAATATGTAGCTTTTGCAAAATAATTTAATATGCATAGTTTACTGGCCCGAAAGAGATTCGTAGAAAAAAAAATCTGCACGAATTGTTTGATCTAACTTTTCTCAGAGACTGGGATAACCTACATGTAACAAATATGTTACATAACATGTTACTTGCACGTTATATAACAGCAACGTTACATAGGAATAACATTATAACATTACATGTAACTTCCGTGGTATATAGCCGCAATATAACATCTGCTACGTTACTGTAATGTAACAAAGTTATATTGCAGTTATGTAACCTACATGTAACAAATGTTACATAACATTGTTACTTGCATGTTATATAACAGCAACGTTAAATAGGGATAACATTGTAACATTACATGTAACTTCCATGTTACATTGCGGCAACATAACGTGTTCACTGGGAACTGACGGAAAAAATCGACATTCCGAATAACTGTTCAGTTATCATAATACATTCGATTACATACAACTTTATTCATCGTCACCAGAAATATCTTATTCACAGTCAGTGAATTCAACTGACGACGCATTGCCCGAGCTCCCGGCATTTGTTGAGACGCTTGGCGCAATTGAAAACTGGATTGCTTCTGGTGGCAACGATTTCATTTTCTCACCAGATAATTTGCGCAAGCTAGAAATGTATGGATCAGACGTTAATAGTAGGCGTGAAAAAACGTCTCCCATGGTTTTTGTTCGGGAGAATTTTCGTGAAAAATCTGACCTATTAGTAGTGTAATAGGGCCGGTTCTGCCCCAAGATCCCTACCCCGACATTTACCGACCTTTTTTTAGCCCGTGATTCGAGCCACTTGGCCGAGACACAAACCACTTAGCCGAGACACAAACCGCGTCGTGAGTCATGGGTGGCTTGCGGATGGTGGGTGGCGGGCGGTGGGTGGTGGGTGGCGGGTGGCAGGTGGGTGGTGGGTGGCAGGTGGGTGGGTGGCTTAGGAGGGGGGGGGGGATTTTTTTTTTCGTCAGCACATCCTGCGTGTATATACGTGTGCGTGTGTGTGTGTGTGTGTGTGTGTGTGTGTGTGTGTGTGTGTGTGTGTGTGTGTGTGTGTGTGTGTGTGTGTGTGTGTGTGTGTGCATGTATTGTGCACAGGGGGCGGTGGGTGGACAGGTGCATCGCGGGTGGCAGGTGAAGAGGGGGGGGGGGTAATTTAGGATTTTTTCGTTAGCATGTGTTGCATGTTTGTGCATGCATGTGCGTGTGTGTGCGTGTGTGTGGGGGTGGGGGAGGGGGGTATTGGGATTTTCGATGAGATGCCCGTGATTTTTTGAAGAAAGCGTTAGATTACGGCGTCGTCGATGGCGTTGACCCGCACGCGCTCTCTCTCTCTCTTTCGCTCACTCGCGCTTTCTCTCTCGCATGCGCGCTCTCTCTCTCGCTCTCGCTCGCTCGCGCTCTCACGTGCAGAGTGTCGAGTGTCAAATTTACGATGTATACAAATGTATACAAACATGGTCCAACTTTTTTCGTCGCCACGCATGCGGATATTATCAACACATAGCTGCATAGATTGGTTCACAATTTTCAAAATATATATTTTCGTGGAGTGACGGAATTTTTTCGTCAAGCATTCAATGTATGGTCTATCTCACCCTTACTCTCTTTCAGTCAGCTTCTCTCTCTCTCTCTCTCTCTCTCTCTCTCTCTTTCCCTGCATATCTTTATCCCTCTCATTTGCGCCTTGGATCTCATGCATCCCTATGTTTTAAACTATGAGATTGTGCGGGCGAGAGGTTGGGGTCTATTGACGTTCTCGATTTTCTTTTTCATTCTGAGTTGATCACGCATTCCGTCGACTTCTCTGTTTTTTCATCCATACATTTTTTTTTTTTTTTCATCAACGGTACGATAATGGACGCGAAAAAGTGCAAACGAACTTTGACGATTATGAGAAAAGGATATTCCGCGCACAAGGATAAATCTCCTTCACACGTTGAAGTGCAAAAGTGTATAGCGTTCAGTGATCGCAATGTGGCGCTATTGCGTAAAAGTTTGCGAGCGTCTAATTTGAATGTTGGCGAAAAATTGAGCATTCAATCAAGGATTGCCGCTTTACTATCGCTCGCGGAAAAATTGAAGAAGCGTGGTTCGGGAGTGTCTGTGCCTGGAGTCGAATGGGAGGAAATGGATTCGGCATTCCAGTCCAGAATAACCACAGGGCTGGTAATCAATATATCGCATAAAGATCTTGGACCTTTTTTAGATGATGCGGTTAAACTTATCGATGAGCGGCTAACCGAGTCATTACAAATTCACGGCAATTTAAAATGTAATGTCACTCTAGTTTGCATATTTCGTATTGTGAAAAGTGCCGATATTGCCGAGGAGGAAAAAGCGTTTCAGACTGCGAACGCAGTAATATTACCGACGACAAACATCGTAGAGTGGCTCGACGATCACGTAAAAACTACCTTGCTGGCAAAAGTTGAGGACTTTGAGGAGAAAGAATCGGGTTGGACGCTCCGTGAAGTTTTACATCTACAAGTAAATATTAATCGATACCAACCATTGCGAGGGGGTGTCTCAACGTTTACAAGCTTGCCGAAATTTGTGCAGGGTAAACATGCAGTGATTAACATTGAGAACAATGACCCATATTGTTTTTCATGGTCAGTTACTGCTGCTCTTTCACCACTACCTCCAAGACATAAGGAACGACCAAGTTCTTATCCGCATTTCAGTGAAGTTCTCAATTACGCGGGACTCGATTTTCCCATGAGCATTCGAGATGTTGGAAAATTTGAGAAAATGAATGATCTAGCTATAAACATTTATGGCATAGAAAAGGGACAAAATGAGCGAGGTGAAATAGTACCGATACATATAAGTTCAAACCAATCGCAAACCCGACCATTCATTTGCTCATTGTCGAATGTGAGGACGAGGACGAGGACGAGGACGAGGATGCCGATGACGACGAATTTCAACTGCGCAAGCCAATCCATCACTTCGCTTGGATACGCGATCTTTCTCGTCTGGTCAGCGCGCAAATATCGAATACTGAGCATAGGAAGTTAATATGTGACAGATGCCTGTATCACTTTAAAACGGAATTGGCCCTCAACAAACATCTCGTTGACTGTGCCAATATACGTAAAGCATGTCGAGCCACATTGCCCGAACCAGAACAGGCAATTTTAAAATTCAAAAATTTTCATAATAAATTGAGCGTTCCATTCGTTATTTACGCTGATCTATAATGTCTCCTTGAGCCAATTAATGGGCAACAGAATTGTCAAACACGCACTGTCAGTTATCAAAAACACACACCTTACAGTATCGGCTATTATTTAAATTGTTCTTTTGACGATTCAAAGAGTGAATATAAGAGCCGTCGTGGTAAAAATTGTATTAATTGGTTTATGGAAGAATTGGTGAAATTGTCAAGCAGTCTTCACGAGCGAATAAAAACGATCAAAAAGATGGAACAATTCAACGCCGAGAATCGTCGTAAATTCTATTCAGCTAAAATATGTCATATATGCGAAAAACCTTTTGTTGCTGGATGTATGAAAGTTCGTGATCATTCTCACTTTACGGGGAAATTTCGTGGTGCAGCTCATCAGGATTGTAATTTAAATTACACAAAATCACACGTAGTCCCCGTCGTCTTCCACAATCTCTCAGGTTATGACGCGCATTTTTTGATTCGAGCATTGGCCACGGAATTCGAGGGAAGGGTAGACCTCTTGCCCGTGAATAAAGAAAAATACATCTCATTCACAAAAGTTGTCAAAGGTACATGTATACAATTTCGATTCCTCGATTCATACCGTTTCATGCCGAGTAGCCTCAAAAAATTGGCCTCTTATCTCACAAATGACTGTAAATCGATCACGGGTAATCATTGTAATAGTGCAGTGGAGCTGGAATTATTGGCGAGAAAGGGAGTTTTTCCTTATGAATACCTCGATAAATGGACGAAACTTGACAAGACTGAATTACCAGAAAAAAAAGAATTCTACTCTAAACTTTACGACGAGGACATTACGGACGATGACTATGCACATGCACGTGACGTTTGGACAACTTTCAAAATAAAAGACCTCGGGGAATATTCGGACTTGTATCTCAAGACTGATATATTGCTTCTTGCCGATATTTGTGAAAATTTTCGATCCAACTGCTTGGAGGCATACAATCTCGATCCACTGCACTATTATACAGCGCCCGGTCTTGCGTTTGATGCTATGCTCAAGATCACTAATATTGAACTTGAACTCCTCACTGACATTGACATGCTATTATTTATCGAGCGGGGTATTCGGGGTGGTGTGGCGCAATGCTCGAATCGATATGCAAAAGCCAATAATCGGTACATGAAATCAGACTTTAATAAAAACGAACCTGAGAGCTACTTGATGTATTTTGATGTCAACAATTTATATGGTGCGGCTATGAGCAATCCATTGCCTTATAGTTCCTTCGAGTGGGTACAAAATTTTGATATAAATAGCATCCAATCGCTTGCCGATGACGATGAAATCGGATATATATTCGAGGTTGATCTAGATTATCCGGAAGACATTCACGATTTTCACAAAGATCTCCCTCTATGTCCCGAACATTACACACCTCCGGGTTTCAAGCAAACGAAACTTATGACAACATTATTGCCGAAACAGAGATATGTTATACATTATCAAAATTTAAAACAAGCTCTAACCCTAGGACTTCGGATAACGAAAATTCATCGCACATTAAAATTCCGACAAAAAGCATGGCTGAAAAAATATATTGACATTAACACAGACCTGCGCAAAAAAGCGAAAAATGAATTTGAGAAAAACTTTTTTAAACTCATGAACAATGCAGTTTTCGGCAAGATGATGGAGAACGTTAGGCGACATCAAAATGTTAAGCTTGTAACGAAATGGGACGGTCCTTTTGGTGCAAAAGCTTTAATCGCAAAGGCGACATTTCACAGCTGCACGATTTTTGATCACGATATGGTGATAATTGAATCAAATCGAGTTAAAGTAAAATTTGCAAAACCAATATATGTGGGCTTTTCCATACTCGACATGTCGAAAATCTTCATCTACGACTTTCATTATAATTACATGAAGAAAAAAAATTTTGATCAAGCCAAACTACTTTACACCAATACGGACAGTCTCATTTATCACATCACAACCCCCGATATATACAGCGATATTAAGGACGATTCGCACAAATTTGATACATCCGATTATGAAACCAACAATCCCTATGGCATTCCATTGGTTAATAAAAAAATATTAGGACTGATGAAGGATGAAAATAATGGGAAGATAATGGAGGAATTTGTTGGTTTGAGAGCGAAATTATACGCCTTCAGAGTCCATCGCGAGAATAAGAAAGAAGAGAAAAGAGCCAAAGGCATTTGAGCAGCAACGTTAAGATCGATAACGTTTAGCGATTATAAAGAATGTTTGTTTCACCATGAAAATCTCGAAAAAACTCAGCACTTGATTCGCAGTCGAAAACACGTTGTCGAAACTGTTGCGCAGACAAAGTTAGCTCTCAGTTGGGAGGACAATAAAAGAATTTTGATCCAGAATTCCACGGATCCGTTACCATGGGGCTATAAGATTATCGAAGATATGGATGAATGATGCAAAACAGGGGAAAAAAAAACTCTAAAAAAACATTGAAAACGGAAAAATGTTTGAAAATTAGACTAAAAATGTATAAACATTTATTTTTCATGCGACGAATTTTGTCAAAAAATATATATAAATCTACGAAATTTAATAATGTTTAAGAATTATCCTAAGAATGTATAAACAATTATTTTTTATGCGTGAGTTTTTGGAAAAAATGTATAAAAATCTACGAATTTAGGGAAAAAAAAACCTAAAAAACAGTTGAAAAACTGTAAATGTTTAAGAATTAGACTAAGAATGTATAAACAATTATTTTTCATAAATAAATTTAAATTTATAAACATCCATAAATTTCATAAATCTGCTTTATTGATCCAAGTGTTGTGGGTATCATCGAATCCCAGCCATTTTACAAAAATTTTATCACCACGCTTCCGTAGAACTTTTTCAATCAGATAAATATCTGGATATTTGACTTTCAACAGTTCTTGTTCGTAAAATCCACCGGCGATGGGCTCGTTCTGATAATCATCGATATTATACGTCACAGGATTGGTATTGTTCACTCGGCTGATGGTAAATATTTCCGTCGTCCAATTGGGAGTATAACCCTTTGCAAAAACATTTTTAAATTTACTTATTCGCACTTTGTCGCCAATTTTGAATTTTTTCTTTTTCGTTGGTTCACAATTCTTCTTCTTGAATACACGCTGAAGTAGTTGCTTTTCATTTCCAGCATTAACATTTCGCGGTTTCATACGAATAGTGCGATGCGTGGAATTATTGTAATCAGCGAGTAAATTATCGAGAATATCGATCCATTTGTACTTTCCACGTAAGCTAAATTGCATCCACATTTTATTTTTCAATGTGCGATTAAATCGTTCGCAGATGGATGCCTTCAAGTTGCTGTATGTCGAGTACATGTGAATATTATATTTCCGCATGAGAGATTCAAAATCTGAATTATAAAATTCTTTTCCGCGATCAACGTGAAGTTTCATTGGCACGCGTCCCTCGCTGAGAATAGATTTCATAGCTCTCGTTGTATCTTTGCCGTTCTTGCTTTTCATCGGAACGGCCCATGCATATTTGGAGAATATATCGATGCAGGTGAGGAGGAACTTGTGTCCGGAGTTTTCGTTCGCGTACGTTGACATATCCACCAAATCAGCTTGCCAGGTTTCATCCAAGCCACGTATATCCACGCGGCGACGTGGGTAATTTCGTCGAGCGGGTTTGTGTAGTTCCCCCACCAGCGCTTCTCGCTCGATCTCACTCATTTTTGCCTCCCTCTCTCTTTGTCTCCAGAGCTGTTAATCGAGTATCGAGTTGAGAGATTAGATGTGAGATGCGAACGGTCAAATCTTGTACTGCCTGCACTTTTGCGTTGAGAGTTTGCGCAATGTTTTGTATGCTAGCTTCGAGTCCTTGCACCAGCAATGAATTACTCTGATTTATCTCTTTACGCAGAAATTTTATGTTGCTGTGTGATTTTTTATGCATCGCATTTAACGTAGCGACATCATTTGACGCTTCGGGGTCGGCAACGTTGCACAGTCGTTTTCCCTCTAAATCGTAATCACCGCTGGCGGTAGTCTTAAATCCAATACCCGGTCTGCCGGGGGGACCTCGACTGTTTCCGAGCACACTCTTATTCAACTGTCGTCCAAACACGTCAACGCTCATGTTGCAAATGTGCACAACATTAACACACAACGGATTAATAAATGATTTTGGCCTCACGCAACTCCTCGATTATCGATATAATTTCATTCGAATGCGATGGATTTCCGGCAGCCTGAGATGATAAGAGCGAACGTAGACGATCAACAAGCTCATTAGGATCATCCCAATAAACATAATCGAATTTTGTTGGTTTTTTTCGCGCAATCTTGTATTTCGGCATGCCTTCGCCGCTGTGTGAGTGGTCAGATATCTTGGATATGTAATTTTTGAATTTGGTGCTTTTATCCGCACGTATAGCGCCCGAGGCTTTGTAATATTTCCTATTAGCATTCGTCTCACGAATAATTTTTTCATACGCTCGCAAATCATCCGTTGTAAAATCAGCAGGCTGTTTTTTGAATAAAAGCTCGACTAATCCGAAGGTTTTTGCATAATTTTTTTCTCCCACACGAACGGTCGAGGATGAAAAATCTATCGGTGAATCGCCAATCATTAATTTGTCATTTGCGAGATTTCTCACACCGTACGCGACATCGAGGCTTGTTTTTCTGTTTGAGCGTAACAACGAAAGATACTCGTTTATCAATTCATCGGCGCTGCTGGACATTGTTTCTCCCTCTGCCGAAAGAAAGGATTCATCCAACGACTGATCTTTCATGCTCCGGTCATACGCAACATTTTCATTCCGGTTTTCGCTCTCTTCCACCGCCGCCTTCTCCTCCTCGTCTTCATCGTCGCCTCCCTCCTCCTCCTCCTCCTCCTCCTCTTCCTCATCCTCCTCGTCCTTCTCCTCCTCCTCTTTCTCCTCCTTCTTTTCACGTTTCACATTATTTTCTTGTTTAATTTCTCGCTTGATGGAGGATCTTTTGCGCGATACATTCACCAACTTCTCCAATGGCTGCACTATCGGCTGGAAAACATCTTGCATCGCACGCTCCGCATTGTCTCTGCCCAGCTTTATCATACGATGCTTTCGCCGTATAGCGTCGCTCGCTCGTACAATCTCACGCAAAACGTCTTTTTCCTCTAGCACTTTCATGTTGTCGGCGCAGGGTCAACGATGATACTGTGCTGCTATCTCCATATGATGTATTATTTATCAGTGCTGAGAAAATTGTCAAAACCTCGCCTATATCGGCCCTCGTTCATTTCACTATCCTTGTCAATCATGATAAATGCATACTTGCCCGCTCGCCAACATTCCGAGCACAAATTTTTAAATTTCTCATACGTCATGTCAGTATTCACGTGATCGTTGTACACATGCCGGAGATTCATCTCATCCTGCTTGAATAGCACAACGAAATTCGTATTATCGCGTATTAGGTGTTTGGGTATGCGTGCATATGTTTGACAAAGATAAAAACAATCGACATTTTGATGCCTGCCCATGGCGAAAAATGCACGAATATTGTCCTGTTTTTCGCACGCTACATCGTCAAAGATAAAAATTGAGTTGGGACGTGCATCGCGCGGTGTAATCACCTGTTCGTGCTCATTGAAGGGAAAATATTCGACATCATGCACTGGTTTGAGCAAACGTTCGAGCAACTTGTACTTTGGCTGCTTCAACGACTTTGAGTATACATAAACATTTTCAAATCTCACACCATTCGAATGAGTAATCAGACTCAACAATGCATTAGTTTTGCCGCAATTTGACGGCCCGCAGAAAACCGCGCGAATGCTATTCTGTAATAAATGTCCATGACGTTTCTCCTCCTCCTTCTCGCCCCGCGTCAAAGCATCAAAATTCATTATAGGTAATCCCTGTTGCTTGGACACCATCTTCATCACGACTAACTTGACAATAAGTATAAATAAGGTTTTTATAGTTGTCACTAGTCAGTCGGGTATTTACTCCTGTATGGACATGATCGTGCACGCTCGTGGGAGAAAAAAGTGTGGCAACAGTCTGGTAAACAGTATCATCAATAATCTCCCCGTTGAGCTGCATTTGAGCGGTTATCAGTACTGCGGTCCTGGCACAAAATTGGCAAAACGTCTCGCTCGAGGTGATCCGGGCATTAATCCACTAGACACAGCCTGCAAACAGCACGATATCGCCTATTCGAAAAATCGTGAAAATCTCGAGGCGAGAAGCGGAGCCGATAGAGTATTGGCTGAGAGAGCTTGGAAACGAGTTTTCGCGAAAGACGCGAGTATCGCGGAAAAAGCAAGTGCTTGCGGTGTAGCGACTATCATGAAGGGCAAGAGAAAATTCGGAATGGGTGCGGGGACGCCGAAGAAAAAGAAGATTTGTAACCTTAAACGGATTATCGGTGCTGCGAGGAAGACAATGAGTCATAGCAGTGACCCGAAGGTTATAATTACGTCAGCTTTGAAGGGTGCACGGGCTGCTGTAAAGAGGATAGGGGGTGAACAAAAATTGCGTACACCGCGGATTCTTCCGGTGCCGGGGGAAATTGGTGGTTTCTTGCCATTCCTCGTGCCAATATTTGCCGGTCTTAGTGCTGCTGGAGCACTGACGGGTGGTGCAGCGAGTATAGCAAAAGCTGTAAATGCTGCTCAAGCCGCAAAACGTGAATTGGACGAGAGTAAACGACATAATAAAACGATGGAATCCATTGCATTGGGTAGGGGTTTGCATCTCGAGCCATACAAGAAGGGTCTCGGTCTCCATATTGGGTCAAAAAACGTAAAATAACGCTACACTGTGGGCAGAATCACAGAAAAATCGGCAAAACCCAAAAATTGAGTGTTCTCATTTCGTATTTCTATGTATGTCATTTCAAAGACCAGGTATTTGTACGCCCTATTGTAAAAGGACCGGTCCCTACCCTTCGCGGTACTCGACTTACGACAGTCTGAACTCGACCGTTCGAGAGTGAAGAACGTAGCGATTTTGTACGCTGAAATTTTCGATTCGCGCAAAGTGAAATATATTTTGTTCTACGCTACCGATTTCAAATCGGTAAAATGGGAGATAATCTTGAAGGTATGTAGAATATTATCATGTCAAATAGTTTTTTGAAATTTGAAATATTGTATGTATAAAAGAGTGTTCAATGTATGCATTTTAAGCAAGCTTGTAAATTTATTTTTCCAAAAGAAGTATAAAAATAGTTGTGATCCCAGGAGATCCCAGACTTTTGAACATTGTAGCCTATTGATAATGTTATTAAGATTAGAATTTATAAAAAAAATTCTGCAGATTGTTGCATATCTGGCTTTGGGAACCGGAACTCTCATGTCGCGCAACGCTTGGCTTCTTTGTTCAGGCTGGGCGCATAGTCCCCAGCAGGTAAACGTATACCTACTGGGGACAATAGCCGGTCCTTGTGGAATATAAAATAATTTTCTACCCAGTGATCTATTCGTAAAGAGTCATGATTCATGTAACGGGTGTTCAAAATGTTACAATAATTTATTCTATCATTTACAATTAGATTAAAATTTTTCCCATGAACACATTCATTTTTAGTAAATGTTTATCATACTTGTTTTATTCTAGGTTCACGTGCCATGGATTACACGTGCACTTATCAGGATATTTTTGGAATGATTAAGGAGAAATTTAAATTGTGCCTGGATGAGCAACTTCAGATTTTTGAGGAAAAAATTACTCTTGAGTCATCCGAATCTTTCACGATTGACAACAATGAAAAGGATTCATTAAAAAAATTACTTTGTAATATCAAAAGTAGATGGCTCGAAGTGCACAGAAGCCACGATGCATTTTTTAAAAAAAATGAAAAATGGTTGCAAACTTCAATAACTATTTTGGTAATTAATTTTATTGATGTTTCGAAAACTCGAGTTATGGATCAAGATGTATAGTATAACGCTCGCGCTATTTTTTTCAGAATTGTACGAAACCAATTGGAGAGCCATCAACTTCAGGTGTATCTGGGCGACCTCGAAAATTGAGTTTCGAAGAGTCGAGTGAACGTACCAAGAAAAGAAGGGCTTCAGATTCAGTGAAAAGCATTGCGTGGAGGAATTAAGTTTGGCCACCAGGATGAGACTCAGTTCTGCAGGATTAAACGATGCTGCCACTATTTTAAAAAACATCACAACAAAATCTCCCTCAAGAGCTGCGAGATACCGAACAGCATATGAATCGTCGATAGATCCACGGCTAGTTGAGATGTCTGGAGATGAAGCACTGATAGATTTTGTAAATGCAAAACTAACAAAACAGTAATACATAGACATCAGGCGATCTTTGAGAAATAAAAAAGTTGCTATTTATCCATCGTACGCAAAAGTCGTTGCTGCTAAAAACCGTTGTTACCCTTCAGATATAACGGTAACTGAGACTTTAGCCGAAGTGAAATTACAGTCTTTGATTGATCACACTTGCGACAGAATTCTAAAGTTGCAAACTGACGTGATTAACTCTTTGCGCCCTGAAGAATCGAAGAATTTAAGACTAATTTGTAAATGGGGTTGTGATGGAAGCTCTGGGCACAGTGAATACAAACAAAAGTTTACGAATGCTGAGAGTTCTGATGCGAGTATATTTTTAACGTCTTTAGCTCCATTGCAAATTTTAGGATCGGATATCTCAAAAAAAGAATTCGTCCTTTGGAAAAATCCCAGGCCCTCATCTCCACGGTATTGTCGCCCTATTAGAATTCAATTTTTAAAAGAAACTGTGTCGTCAACGATTCAGGAACGGCAACACGTTGATAATCAGATCGAGTCTCTCACCCCTTTTACGACATTTATTGACGGGAAGGAAGTTACTGTTAAATACGAGCTGTATTTCACTATGATTGACGGCAAAGTTTGCAACTCCGTGACAAATACAAAATCCGCAATGCGTTGCTATATATGCAATCTCACATCATCGCAATTTAATGACATAGAGCTGATGAAAACTGTAGACGTTGACAGAACTCGACTCGAACTTGGATTATCAACGTTGCATGCGTGGATCCGTTTTTTTGAGTGCTTCTTGCACATCGGCTATAAAATCGGTGTTCACAAGTGGCAAACTCGAAAAGATGAAGAAAAAAAAGTAGTTGCTGAGCGAAAACGAGTTATTCAAGCCGCATTCAAGAAAGAGTTGCATCTTGATGTTGATAAACCGAAACAAGGGTTTGGTAGCAGTAACGACGGAAACACTGCGCGACGTTTTTTCGAAAATACTCAAATTTCATCAAGAATTTTGGGTTTGGACGAGAATATTATGAAAAGATTCCACATAATATTGCAAGTTCTTTCAAGTGGCTTTGCCGTAAATGTAACTGCTTTCAAACAATATAGTCTTGAAACCGCCGAAATGTTCGTAACTTTGTATTCTTGGTACTGCATGCCAACTACGGTTCACAAAGTTTTGATTCACGGTCCTTTGATAATTGAATGGTCCCCGCTTCCTATCGGGCAAATGTCAGAAGACGCACAGGAAGCCCGTAACAAGGATATTAAAAAATATCGCGAGTGTTTAGCGCGAAAACACTCGAGAACAGCGACCATGCAAGACGTTTTCAATCGACTCCTCTTAACTTCAGATCCGTACATATCGAGCATGGGCAAGCAGTATCCGAAAAAAGCAAAAAGTTTATCACCAGAAGCATTGCAACTTTTGCTCTGTACCGATAGTTCTCGCGATAAGTATGGTTTAGGTGAATTAATGGAATACACGAGTGACGAATCAGAATCCACCAATTCCTCTGACGACGGCG
The DNA here is from genome assembly GCA_946863875.1 of Alloplasta piceator. Lineage (NCBI taxonomy): Eukaryota > Metazoa > Arthropoda > Insecta > Hymenoptera > Ichneumonidae > Alloplasta > Alloplasta piceator. The sequence continues at coordinate 29,091,557 of OX333073.1, read as the reverse complement.
ATCGCGATTCCGACGCTGACGATTATGATTAATATTGAAATCAGGAATGATTATTAATAATTAATATTATTATTATTATTATTAATTATTAATTATTCTATGTAACGCACGTAATATTTTCGGTAAAATTTAATTCGTTAAGTGTCGATTGCTGTTTCAAATGTATTTAGCAATAAAATTCGTTGAAAATGATTTATAACTAATTTTCCGAAATTATTTGAAAACTTTCTCTCACTTCCAGACAATCGTTTTGTTTTCCCCAAATCTCATTCAAAATTTATAAAAAACAACCTTCAAAACACAAAAATTGATTTCTGATAGCAAAAGTTGCTTATGAGTAAGATAAAAATATATTTTCGGTTCGCCATTTTGTTTTTTTTCGAAATTTTGATTCAGGATTTTCAATAAGTGACTTTTAAACCGCAAATTTACCGATCCCTACACAAATCGGATGCTTTTTAGTAATGCAGATAGTCACTTCCGGTCCGCCATTTTGTTTTTTTGAAATTTTGATTAGAGATTTTCAATAAGTGACTTTTAAACCGCAAATTTACCGACCCCCACTCAAATCGGATTCTTTTTAGTAACGCAGATAGTCACTTCCGGTCCGCCATTTTGTTTTTTCGAAATTTTGATTTAAGATTTTCAATAAGTGACTTTTAAACCGCAAATTTACCGATCCCTACTCAAATCGGATGCTTTTTAGTAACGCAGATAGTCACTTCCGGTCTGCCATTTTGTTTTTTCAAAATTTGGATTTGAGATTTTTAATCAGTGACTTTTAAACCGCTAATTTACCGATCCCTACTCAAATCGGATTCTTTTTAGTAACGCAGATAGTCACTTCCGGTCCGTCATTTTGTTTTTTCGAAATTTTGATTCCAGATTTGAAATCAGCGAGGTTGAAAACTTAAGAATCACCATTGCATTTTTCAGTACGCACATCGGCCTAGTTTTGCCGATTTTTCTGTGAATCTACCCACAGTGCGCTACCACGCCAAGCACTCACCGACGTCGATATTCTCAAGTCCGCGAAATCTATGAAAATTCCCCATTTTCGTGGTGTTTTCATGCGAAATGATCTGCCAAAGGGTGGACCGTGGAAACGTGAGTCTGCGATTATTAATCTCGATGAGCGTAGTGGACCAGGCACATCCTGGGTCGCATACACGAAGATTGGACGCAAAGTCGTATACTTTGACAGTTTCGGTGATCTTCAACCACCATCCGAACTCATGAGATATCTCGGTGTGCGTAGCGTTAATTACAATTATATACGATATCAGAACTACGACACGATAGAGTGCGGACATTTATGCCTTAAATTTCTCTGCAAACAGCTTAATCGAAAAGACATTTATAGCCTATATAAATGTGCATCGTGATGAAATCAGTATCAATATCGCGCGATCAGCATGGATGATAGTTTCACCCTGACAATATCGGGGACATCTTCTATCCTCGAGGCGCAATATTTTCCCCCAATTGAACTTGACGCGCACAAAAATTATACTCTCGGACTCGTTGAGCCGTTAACCTTCAATTCTATTCCCAACATAGACGCGGGCAATGATAAATTTTACGCGGGCGATGAGATAGTAACGATACCCACCGGCAGCTACGAAATTGAAGATATTGAGGCATACTTGCAGTCAGAGTTGACCAATAAGAACATCAACATTACAATTAAACCCAATAACAATACGCTGCGAAGTGAAATTGTGTGTAATCGCGATGTAAATTTTTTCATCTGATGATTCAATTGGATCTCTATTGGGATTCACCCGACGCATCCTCGAAGCCAATAAAAACCACAAATCTGATCTTCCGGTGGCCATTCTGAAAGTGAACGCCTTGCGTGTCGAATGTAGCATCACAGCAGGTGCATATATAAACGAGCAAAAAGTCCACACAATTCACGAATTTTTTCCGCTCGCACCACCGGGCTATAAAATCATTGAAGTTCCGTCGCACGTCATTTATCTGCCAATAACGAGCAAGACAATAGATCATATTCAGCTTCGAATAGTAGATCAAGACGGTGATTTAGTCAATTTTCGTGGTGAGGTTATAACCATACGATTGCACATCAAATCCGGATAATGGGTATAGTCTTTGATAGAACAACAACAACAACGTCAACTGTGAATAATAATAGGGTACCTTGGGTAAAGGCAATCAGTCGTCGAACTACATTCAGAGGACTAACACCTCAAAACGTGCAACTGTTGAAGAGCCTCGGCCTTCACGTTCGTGGCAAAGGACTGTAAAACATTACTTTTTCTGTGTGCTTTGCATTTGTTACGTCCCGCGACTTTCGGGATTTCTCATCGTCCACGGGTTTACCTATATCGGGTATTTCTCGAGGAAAAATGCGCATGAGAGGGAAACACGGTCGAGGCGAGGATCTATCCTTACGGTGGTCATATTCCCACCAATTCTCGAATTGCAGGCCATAGCGACAGAGTTGACGCCTCACGCATCAACGCATACCATCGAGGAGAATTTCGAGCGAAGTAATTATAATGCCGAAAGAAAAGATGGTATATCAAATATATTAAACATCCGCGGAGATACGGACTCCGAGAAAATAGCGATAGGGCCGCTGTCGGGCCAAGCGACGCGGGCATTAAAATCTTTGAAAGCGCGTGGCACACACACTAAATTCGAGATACTCACGTACACTAGCGTGTGTCCACACCGACGCCATCATGAATGATACGTCGAGTAATGATATTAATACGTATGATCAGTGGTTCTTCCCTTTCATTTTTGGTAACGAAATAATTTTGAAATCCCGAAAGTCCGAAAAATAGGACAATAAAGTCAAGTCAAGTCTAAATTCAAGAATGGAAATTATTGCCTGGGTCAGGTCGGTCGAATCAGAAAATAGATTTATTTTTTTTTTTTTCTGGAAAAAAACACAAACATAAAAAGCGCAGAGGAAAAATTCCTCTTGAGAATATTGAATTTCGCTGCTTGAAAGTTTCAAGATGGTTGGGTTTTGCGATGATTTATTAGGGTAGAAGAAAAAAAAGGGGAAGGAACATGCGGAAAAAAATGACGAAAGAAAAGAACACCACTGCGTCGTGAAAAGAGCACACGTGGCTCTTCGAGAATTAGTCACCCTGCGGGGAAAGAGAAAGGAAATCGCTTGGAGATAGAGAGCACTTCAGTGCAACCCAATATCTATTTATTTCCAACGTTTATAGTTGAGATTTTCAAGCAGAGGAACATATCGAATATATTAAACATCCGGGCGTAATTAAATTTATCAACTCTCAAAGAAAAATAAGTCCGCGCGAGAGAGAATTAGCGAGGCAGGCGTGAGTGTTTGTCCAAGGGTCCGAGGAAATCTCCTCGCGCCCCGCGGACGACACGAGGCCCGCTGCCCCCTCGAATCGCGTCGTTCTCTCTCGCACAACGGGCTGCTACAGAGGATACACGCCATATATGGGCACAAGTAATATTCAAAAGCATTTCTTTTTTTTTTGTATGAAAAGACAAATTAAAAATCTCAGGAGAAATTTCGCCTCAAAGAGTACGAGCGAATTATTATTAATTATGAATGCATGTATGAATGATTTGTTCCAGGCTAATACAAAAATTTATTTATTTCAAATGATAGAATTCACATAAAAATTTTATTAAAAATCAGGAAATCCCAATAATACAGATTTTATTTCAAAATAATGATTTCAAGTAGGAAAATTCAAACAAAGGGTTTTAATTAAAATGACCAAATTCTAATTTTGAATGATACAATTCAAATAAGAATTTTTGTATCTTTTCTAATAATTTGTCAATTGAATCTTTGGACCCTTTAATCTTTATTGACAGAAGTAATTGAAATGTTAAAATATTCATTATAATAATTTTATCAGCGCATTTTTTTTCCCTCCATAGAAAATCAGTTCAATAAATAAGGAAAATTTACCATTTTGAGATTGTAAAATCATCGAATTTTTTGGAAATTACGAAACAGTTTATTGAAAGAAATTATTGGAATCAAAAAAAAAAAGAAAAAAATAAGACAAAAAAAAAATAATTCATTCAACTAAAAGTAAAATTTATTAATTTAAAGACTCTCCTTCTCTTGCAAACGAACGATGGGAGGAGTCGAAGGGAAAAGAGGAAATGCAGAGCAGTGGAGCAAAGAAGGAGAAAGAAATATGAATTTGTCATAGGAAAGAGAGTGAGAGAGTCATAGCCGAAAATTAAGCCAATTGGAAGTATCGATGAGTGAGAGAGTCCGAGCGCGCGTGCGAGAGCGAAAGAGAAGAGAGGGATGGTCAGAGCCTCCGTGGCGGGGCCTAGAGCGCGGCGAGAGCCCAAGCGAGGGCGGGAGTAAGAGAGAGGGAGAGCGAAAAAGAGACCCCTCGACTCCCTGTACGCGCGAAAATTTACATAAAAGTTGAAAATTAAAAATTGAAAATTGTCCTCAAACCTGCGAATTATAAAAGTATGGACGAATGAAAGTAATTCGGTATAAAAAAATTAAGTTTAATTATAGTTTAATTATTGTAAAAACTAGGATGACCAGCGAGGTGGAGGGGAGAACCAAGGCGTGAACGTCTTGGAGACAAGGGACGAATTACCCCTTCCCGAAGCTAAGCGGGTCATGATTATAAAAACGCGTGTCAAGAAGCACACGTACCCTTAATCATCTTCGGACTTTGCGCGCTTCAAGTATTCCACGACACTCGTCTCAATATTCATTAAATATTCAGTTCTGGAAAAGTTTTGTCGAGATTTTGAGTGTGGTTTTATTCAACATAATTGTTAAAGCATCTTTTTTTTCCCTCCGACTATATTTCTTTCTTTCCGTCGAATCTTTATGCGCAACTCTGATAATCATAATTTCAAACATTTTTATTCTAACTTTACTATTGACGTGATCATAAATATTGTGCGGGATCATCGAGTGAATTGTGTGGAAAAAAAAGAGAAATAGATCTGTGAATCCTTGTGTTGAGCTGTGAAAAATATAGGCAACAAAAATTTCGCAAACAGTGCATGTTTAGTATCTTCAAATCGCCTCTCCCTTCGTTGCATCGAGCTATCCTGCGTTTCATCGTTTTGGGATTCGTTTTCATCGTTGGATTCATCGGATTTCTCGGGATCCATCCCCGTTGTTTGAGCTCTGATTCCTGGCTTCATCTCCGTCGCTCAACCCCTTGTCACTGGACTCATCGACGTCTTTCGCTTCATCGTCATTGCAGCTCGTCTGCCATTTCTCACCCCTCAAAGAGAACAACACCAGGTAAGAAAGGAAAAATTAAAAAATTGTCTTTCGCATGAGGATTCCGCAATCCAGGGGAACATGGCCTCGACGTCCCGCGAGGATCTCTCTCGGTGGGTTGACCGATTTCCCTCACCGAATTTTCGCGACATTTTTGTCGGAAAAACTAGCAAGTTATGAATAAACTAAATTTTCCTCCTGTACCTCTGATTTCAAGGAAATAATTTTCCTTCAAATTTTAATAATTTTGAGAAATAATTTCACTCTAAAGTATTCATTTCCGAAAATTAATTTTGTTTAAGTTTTAATAACTTTTGAAAAATGATTCATTTTAAATATCCACTTTCGGAAATTGATTTTATCTTCGGAAGGTTATTGTATTCCGGAGCCTCGCAACCGAACGCTATCGAGACAATTACCCTTGTTTAGTTCAGATTTTTCCTTTATTTTCTTCCATCATTTAAATTCAATTCCAAGAATCAATTCCGTTCTACATTACAAACCGTCGGCCCCCGGCGAATCAGTTGTTGGTACAGGCTACCATACCGGCCAGTAGCTGATATCAAAAGGCCCCGAAGGTTACACAGAAATCACACACGAACAAATCCGAAGGTTCTGACGGGTTAGATCGGCTGACCCAGGCAATCCTGCCAGTCAGTGACTAACCACGAAGGTGATTCCCTAGGATTACACACAAGCTCTGGGACCCGGAACACACAGTTGTTGGTACAGGCTACCATACCGGCCAGCGGCTGCTGATGTGAAACCTCTCAGAGCAACACAAATACTAGTCAATCCGAAAACCTCCTCAAATATTCCTGATTTTATCTCCTAAAAAAATGATTATCTGTAGGAGAATAATTTTCGCTCGTGGACGGTTTTGGTTGGCTGCGGAAAAATAATTTTCCGGTTCAAATGGATTTATGAATAAAAAAAAATCGTTTTCCACTCCAAGTAACCTTTCAAGGATTTATATTTTCCCCCTTTTAAAAATTTTAAATGAATATTTTTCGGTCTCTTGTAGTAGTTCTGAACGTTTGGAGAAAGTAAATCTTCATCGGTGATGGTTTCTTTGGTTGGATATTTCCGGAAAAATAATTCCTGCACGGAAAGTCGTTGCGCTACCGATCAGAAAAAAATCACTTAACGATGAATCCTATCGTCGAATTACGAATCGCGACCCTGTTAATGATCTTTTGTTTGCTCATCCTGGTTGCTTTAACGTGCTGGGTTTATTTTAAAAAATCAAAAGAAATCCATTCCCATTAAAATCGTTTCGCGTGTAAAATTCTCCCCGGCTGAGAGAAATCACCCTGTTCAATCCGGAGGAATTGCAGCAGCGGTTTAATCGAGATCCCTGTTCATACGCGACCTTTATAATTTTCGACTATGCAATTTTTCAACATATTATCTTTTTTTTGTGTTGTCGCCATATTCCAACGCTTCAGTTACAATCCGTTATTTAAGACACCGAGCTCAATAAAATACACTCTCACGGCCGTCCTGAGCAATTTTCCGCAAGGTTAGGCTCGAAAAGGCCACTTGTCCAGCAGAACGCTGCTATTTCGAAAAACGTGTAAAGGAAGGGTTTTATCTCTTCTTGACCGAGATGAAAAGCTAGCCGGCTGAGGCGTAACAAATTGGGGGCTCGTCCGGGATGTTCGAGGGTGTGTTTTCTCGAAAAATATTATGTTCATTGCATTTGTTTGCGCATGAATTTTTTTTTTTCCTTTTTTTTCCTGATAACCTGCGCATGAAAACATGATTTTGTCACTGTTAATACTCTTTGTACTTCGCCCCCTCATCAAATGTGGACCAGGGTTAGTCCGTTTGTCCGCCTCATGTCTTCTGTCAACCTTCTCGACGCATATGAATTGGGAAGCATGTTTAAAAACATTCTTAGACGATTCCGTTGTTAAAAGCTATCCGAACGAGTGAAAGTCCAGAAAAGATTCAGTCGCAACCAACTTATCGCGCGCAAATTCTCCCGAGATCACAGGAAAAATTGAAAAATCCAAAGAAAAATCGGGTTTCATAGATAATTCTTCAGAAATCACTGACAGTGAGCGAAAAGACGCGTATGAAGAACAATTAAATCAATCAATTAAAGACACGGAAAATAAATTACCGAAATTAATAACAAAATCGCAAGAAAATTCGGAAATTTCAGATGGATCCAGAAATTCAAATGACGTAAGATCAAAATCTAAATTCGCAGAACGAAAAATAAATTCATCCCTCGATTCTGAAAATGAAAAAGTAGCGTCATCGTCAAAATCTGCGAAAAATCGGACATTTAGATCATCTTTAATTTCATTTCAATGCAATGATAGTTATCGAACGCCTTCAAAATCACACGTAATTAAATCTCCTCGCGTTAATCTCATCGATTTGGAATCTGAAAAAAATCTCGATAATTCATCTGACCCCCCAATCATGACAGCGTTAACTCCAGCAACGTTAAGCTTTTTAAGGGCAACAATGGAAGTTGTCCCAGATTTTGACGGAAAACGCGAATCGCTCGAACAATATCTATCCGGTGTCGAAGTAGCAGCCTCGTTGGTAGGGGAAGACCTTCAAGTTCAATTATTAAAGCTCGTAAAAATTAAATTACCTCCCACAATTTGGAACAAAATTTCAAAAATGTCTTTTGCAACTATCAAAGACTATCTCTATTATCTCCGCGAAACGTATGATCCCCCGCGAGACGTTTACCAATTGGTTGCAGAATTAGGAAACATGTGCCAAAAATTGAACGAAAGTGTAGATGACTATGTAGATCGAATCCGTTATTTTGCCGACAAAATATTACAATCTTCTTCCGCCAACGGTCCTGTATCCGATGAGGAAATAGAAAAAATTGACGAAATGTTGAGAAAAGTCATGACTCGCGGTTTATTGCCTGAAATAGAATCGAGAATGCGCGTCGAAGGATCTCTTAGCGACGCGGTAATAGAAGCCAAAGCCATCGAACGACAGTTAGCTGACGTAAAGCGTATACGGGAAAATAATACAGTAAATTCAAAAGTATTCGAAAAATCTGAGAAAAAAAGCGAGATAAATTTTGTTGAGCCCGAAAAAATTAACAAACCAGGTAAACAGGTGAATGCAGGAGTCTTGGGCTCCGTAAGCTGCCAGCCTTGCGGAAAGCCTGGAGACACTGCAAATCGGTGTGAAAGGGGTCAGGGCGCCGCTGCGCCTCAGCTCTCGATCGTGTGCCAGCTGTGTGGGTTAATGGGTCATATAGCCAAAAGCTGCCCGTCCGTTGATCCCGTAAAACAGCCTGTGGCCACGTTTATATGTCAAATCTGTGAGAAACCTGGTCATACTGCAGATAGATGTTACTCTCGACCCTACATGGCAAATAGGCAAGGAGTAACAATTTGTCAAAAATGCGGAAAAAGAGGGCATCTTGCGGAAAAATGTTTCCAAAATCCATGTCACAATTGTGGTCGAGCAGGGCATAATCCGGATACCTGTTATCCGATGCAGCGCAATACCGAAAGGCAAGCGTTCGTAGGTAATCAGGGACTCCATCAAGTTCAAATGCCCATGATTCAATGTTATAAATGTCAAGGATGGGGACACGTGGCTAAAAATTGTTCAACGCCAAGTTTCAATCAGGGAAACGCGAAGGGCCAGCCGGGAACGGGTGCCCAGGCGGAGGCCTTCACGGGGACTCACCCAACCCTAATAATGAATGTTGCGCAAGAATTCAGCCAAGAATAATAGATGTTTTTTTAACGGAACTAGTGAATGACGTGATTCCACCGACAATCTTACTCCAAGGAGGGGATTCGGGAAACATCATATTAACGCTAGATACAGAAGCAAGTAAAAATATTTTAAAAGAAAACTTTTTATATCCAGAAACGTCAATTTGTCAAGATTTAGTTTTGGGTTTGAGAGGAATAACTGAGAACGTGGTCCGCACAAAAGGATACGTAGAAGTTACAACTCTCGGAATGAGTGCAGTTTTTCATGTCGTTCCCAATGAATTTCCTATAAAACAATCGGGAATTTTATCATCAGAATATTTTCGCAATAATTTTGCTAAAATAGATTATGAGAATAATTGTTTAGAAGTTCACGAGAAAAAGGTTCCATTCTATACTAAAGAAAGCATGATATTTCCACCCCGTACAACCAGATTATTTTACGTGCGTATAAAAAATAGTGAAGTTCAAGAAGGTTATTTGCCGACTCTCACGATCGATGAGAGTGTAACCATCCAACAAGGATTGGTTCAAAATAAAAGAGGAAAGGCATATATCTACGTAACGAATCATAGAGATCATATAGTTGAAATCGAGATACCAGTAGTAACCCTATTGCCTGCTCCGCTCTCTTGGCCAAAAAGAGAGAATAAGGAAATGCAACAAATACTCGTGTCACAGAACGTTGACATACAGGAAGAAACCGATCCATCCATAGAGACGGCTATCGGAATTATTCCTTGTACAAGAGTAATTGACGGGGAAACTAAATCAAAGGTGAGTAAAATCGAAGGGGGGAGGTTCCCCGAAAAATCCCGCCAAAGTCAAGAAGAAATTGAGGTTCGAAATCATGAAACAAATGTCCAGAATTCAAAGAATCGGAGCGAGAATTCAGGTATAAACAATAAAAGGTTTGAAGATAAAATCGAGGTAGAAATTCCAGGAAGTTCAAAGAAATCCAAGTCCAGTGAAAATCCAGTCAAGTCCAGAAAAAATTCAGTCAAGTCCAGTGAAAATCAAGTCAAGTCCAGTAGTGAAAATTTTGAAAATTCAATTGAGGAAAATAATCGGATGAAAAATTTTGAGAATAAGAATTTCGAGAATTTCGGCAAAAATTTCGTTGAGAAGAAGGGTCCTGTTCAAGTTGAGTATCCCGTAGGCAAAATAAATTTTGCTGATCCTGTGAGTTTTGAGAATTTTGTTGCTGAAAAAGAGAATTCGGTCGTTGAAGAGAATCCTGTTGTTGAAAAAGTGAATTATTTGAAAGAAGAGAATTTAGTTGATATGTCAGGAGAAAATTTAGAACAGGAATCCGAAAACCTCATTCAATCGAAAAAGAAAACGAGTTCAGAAAATTTTGAGAATAGTGAGATTTTTGAAGAAAATAAAAATTTTGAAAATTATAAGAATTTTGCAGAAAATAAAAATGAGAGGTTTGAAAATATCAAGAATTTTAAAGAAAATGAAAATAAAAATGTTGAAAATGTTGGAAATTATGAAAATGTTGAAAGTCATGAGAATTCTGAAGAAAATGAAAATTCCGAGAATCCAGAAAATCCTGTAAATCGAGAAAATTCCGAGAATCCAGAAAATCCTGTAAATCGAGAAAATTCCGAGAATCCAGAGAATCCTGTAAATCGAGAAAATTCCGAGAATCCAGAAAATCCTGTAAATCGAGAAAATTCCGAGAATCCAGAAAATCCTGTAAATCGAGAAAATTCCGAGAATCCAGAATATCCTGTAAATCGAGAAAATTCCGAGAATCCAGAAAATCCTGTAAATCGAGAAAATTCCGAGAATCCAGAAAATCCTGTAAATCGAGAAAATTCCGAGAATCCAGAAAATCCTGTAAATCGAGAAAATTCCGAGAATCCAGAAAATCCTGTAAATCGAGAAAATTCCGAGAATCCAGAAAATCCTGTAAATCGAGAAAATTCCGAGAATCCAGAAAATCCTGTAAATCGAGAAAATTCCGAGAATCCAGAAAATCCTGTAAATCGAGAAAATTCCGAGAATCCAGAGAATCCTGTAAATCGAGAAAATTCCGAGAATCCAGAAAATCCTGTAAATCGAGAAAATTCCGAGAATCCAGAAAATCCTGTAAATCGAGAAAATTTCAATAATCCAGAAAATCGTGAAAATTTCAAGAATCCAGAAAATCGTGAAAATTTCAAAAATCCCGAAAGTTATGAAAATTGTGGCTATGAAAATCGTGAAAATTTTAAAATTTGTGAGAATTTTGAAGATCTTAAAAGAAATCCTGAAAATCATAAGAATCCTGAAAATCATAGAAATCTTGAAAATCATGAAAATTTTGGAAATCCTGAAAGTTATGAAAATTGTGGCTATGAAAATCGTGAAAATTTTAAAATTTGTGAGAATTTTATTGAGAACTTTGAAAATTTTGTTGCAAAAACTGAGAATCGTGAAAATTTTGGAAACTGTAAAAATCTCGAAAACCGGGAGAGTCCCGAAAATCATGAAAAAGCTGGAAATTGTGAACATTTTGAATATCCTGAAAATCTTGAGAAAAATCGTGAGAACCATAAAAATCAAGAAAATCCCGAAATTTGTGAAAATCGAGAGAAATCTGAAAAACCTGGAATCTTTGAGAATTTTGAGAATTTTGATAATCCTGAAATCCAAACCTTAAATACAGAAGCAAAGAATTTTAAAATTTATGAAGAAATAAAGAAATGTCACAATGTGAATTTTGATATCTTTGCGATAACAGGGAAAAATCCAGAAGAAAATCATCCCGGAGAAAATAACAAAAATGAAAATGCAAATGATAAAGGACCACGAATAATTAAAGAGGAAATAATGCCTCGCTATATTATTCAATTCCGAGATCCTTTCTTTGCGCGAAAAGAGACACTAGTCGACTATTTGAACATCCTAGGCGAACCTTTTGACCCAGGGATAAGCAAACGGAGCGACCATGGTGAATTACCGCATTTTCCTGACCTGCAGCTGGGACATGCTTGCGCGGGGAAAAAGGGAAATAGGTACCACGTGGGTTTGCCGGTTAGCAACGATTCCGGGGAAGGAATGTTATTGACCCTTGAACATATTAAAGATGTCATAACTAGTCCTCGTGAAGTAACGAAACATACGCCATATGCTCTAGATTTCGGTAAAAAGGCCCGAGTGCAACTAGAAGATCCTTTACGAGTAAAAGATGAATTACCGGATTACAATGATGATCTCGTAAAACTTGTTACTCAATTGCACGAGGATCGACAGATGGCAAGAGCAAACCTAACCTGTCAAATATCATTTATCCGTGCTTACTCCAATTTTAGGCCTTATGTCGTATGTTATTTAACGCTTTTAGGGAAATACTAATACAAAATAGAAATAAAAGAAAAATGGGGAAAATCAAATTTAAAAAAAAAAAAAAAGAAGAATTTTAGAAATAGAAAATATAGATTAAAAAAAAAAAAAAACGAAAATTAAGAATAAAAATTCTTTTTTCATTTTTATAAATACATTAAATATTAAAATACTAGAATATTTTGAAAGTAAGACAATTCCATGCAATTATTGAAACTGGGAGTAAATTTAAAAAAAGTACCTTAAATGTTAATAACGATAAGAGATTTCGAAAATTCAAAAAAATCGATTTCGCTCTAAAAAAAAATGGATGTTAATTCTATTCGCGTTACACATTAATTATTAAAATTAAAGTAATATCAATGGGAAAAGGTGGGAGGGGGGTAATCCCTAATTATTTTATTTTTATGTTATCCAGATAAATTCAAAGAGATATGGTAATCCAGGTGATGGATTGTTGGTCTGAGGAATGCTAGTACCCTTGCTAGAAGAGGCGATTGTCGAATACGAATGTGGAACATCAGCATCCAAAATCTCTACTTTATCCATTACCTGGTTTAATCCGTATCCCTACTCTTACCATACTTTTCCCAAAAATTTTTTTTTGGAGTATTCTTTGTAAATTCATAAATGATTAACGTCTTAAAGATCATACTCCTCGTAGTTAATTGAAGTTTTACTTTTGTAATAAAAATCTTATTATTTACATTGACTACACTTCCTTTCATTTTTTTTTCCTTTTTAATTATACTACTGTCGACATCTATTTACCAGAGATGAGATATTGTTTTCTTTTGCTTGATTTATTTGCTTGCCTTAATTAATCCTCTGGTAAACGGTCGAAATGTTTAGTGAATATTTTTATTGCAATAAATTATTAATAATAATTTGGTGTTGGTATTGCTTGATTTTAAATGTTGTTTGAAGTAAAATTAATAGAGTAAAGTAGAATCATAAGGAAGAGAAAGAGGAGAGACGACGGGAGGATGACATCATTTGAGGAAATTCAGTTCATCATCAATCGACCGATAAAATCCAGATAACATCATTCGAGAAAATTCAGTTCATCATCAATCGACCGATAAAATCCAGATGACATCATTCGAGAAAATTCAGTTCATCATCAATCAACCAATAAAATCCAGATTACATCATTCGAGAAAATTCAGTTCATCATCAATCAACCAATAAAATCAGGATGACATCATTTGAGGAAATTCAGTTCATCATCAATCGACCGATAAAATCCAGATAACATCATTCGAGAAAATTCAGTTCATCATCAATCGACCGATAAAATCCAGATGACATCATTCGAGAAAATTCAGTTCATCATCAATCAACCAATAAAATCCAGATTACATCATTCGAGAAAATTCAGTTCATCATCAATCAACCAATAAAATCCAGATGACATCATTCGAGAAAATTCAGTTCATCATCAATCAACCAATAAAATCCAGATGACATCATTTGAGGAAATTCAGTTTATCATCAATCGACCAATAAAATCCCGATGACATCATCCAATGAAAATTAGTTTATCTTCAATCAACTACTGAAATCAAAAAGACATCTTTCCAGCCAACTCAGTCCATCTTCGGTAGACCAATCAAATTCGTAAGGAAACGACATTCGAGGATCCAGTACATCTATAGTCAGTCAATCAAGTTACAAATATGGAACCTCCAAGAAGAAAACATCATCTAAGGAAATTCAGCTCATATTCAGCCAACCAGTCCAAATACAAAAGAAAGCTTCAAGAATAGGAGATCAATCCAAAGCTTGTTCATCACCATTTTCATTTAACAACGTCATAAAACAAGAAGAGAAGATCCATTTATCAGGACACTCTCCAAAAAAAACCAGCTACAAGACCATCATCATCGGAGAATGAAAGGCCATTTTAAAAAGGCACGTACGAGGTCCTGAAGGATTCTTTCCAACATTTATAAAATTGTTTTTTTAAATCGATGTACTTATTTTGTATACTTCGAGTTCGTCTTTCTGTTCGTTTATCTTATTTTTACAGATTAAGGATCAATTCGACCATGAGCTGACCCAGGAAAATCGCAAAGATGTGCCTCTTCCGAGGTCGAGCGCCGTTCTTCGAAGCGACGCTCGTTTAAGGGGGGAGGTGTTACGTCCCGCGACTTTCGGGATTTCTCATCGTCCACGGGTTTACCTATATCGGGTATTTCTCGAGGAAAAATGCGCATGAGAGGGAAACACGGTCGAGGCGAGGATCTATCCTTACGGTGGTCATATTCCCACCAATTCTCGAATTGCAGGCCATAGCGACAGAGTTGACGCCTCACGCATCAACGCATACCATCGAGGAGAATTTCGAGCGAAGTAATTATAATGCCGAAAGAAAAGATGGTATATCAAATATATTAAACATCCGCGGAGATACGGACTCCGAGAAAATAGCGATAGGGCCGCTGTCGGGCCAAGCGACGCGGGCATTAAAATCTTTGAAAGCGCGTGGCACACACACTAAATTCGAGATACTCACGTACACTAGCGTGTGTCCACACCGACGCCATCATGAATGATACGTCGAGTAATGATATTAATACGTATGATCAGTGGTTCTTCCCTTTCATTTTTGGTAACGAAATAATTTTGAAATCCCGAAAGTCCGAAAAATAGGACAATAAAGTCAAGTCGAGTCTGAATTCAAGAATGGAAATTATTGCCTGGGTCAGGTCGGTCGAATCAGAAAATAGATTTATTTTTTTTTTTTCTGGAAAAAAACACAAACATAAAAAGCGCAGAGGAAAAATTCCTCTTGAGAATATTGAATTTCGCTGCTTGAAAGTTTCAAGATGGTTGGGTTTTGCGATGATTTATTAGGGTAGAAGAAAAAAAAGGGAAAGGAACATGCGGAAAAAAATGACGAAAGAAAAGAACACCACTGCGTCGTGAAAAGAGCACACGTGGCTCTTCGAGAATTAGTCACCCTGCGGGGAAAGAGAAAGGAAATCGCTTGGAGATAGAGAGCACTTCAGTGCAACCCAATATCTATTTATTTCCAACGTTTATAGTTGAGATTTTCAAGCAGAGGAACATATCGAATATATTAAACATCCGGGCGTAATTAAATTTATCAACTCTCAAAGAAAAATAAGTCCGCGCGAGAGAGAATTAGCGAGGCAGGCGTGAGTGTTTGTCCAAGGGTCCGAGGAAATCTCCTCGCGCCCCGCGGACGACACGAGGCCCGCTGCCCCCTCGAATCGCGTCGTTCTCTCTCGCACAACGGGCTGCTACAGAGGATACACGCCATATATGGGCACAAGTAATATTCAAAAGCATTTCTTTTTTTTTTGTATGAAAAGACAAATTAAAAATCTCAGGAGAAATTTCGCCTCAAAGAGTACGAGCGAATTATTATTAATTATGAATGCATGTATGAATGATTTGTTCCAGGCTAATACAAAAATTTATTTATTTCAAATGATAGAATTCACATAAAAATTTTATTAAAAATCAGGAAATCCCAATAATACAGATTTTATTTCAAAATAATGATTTCAAGTAGGAAAATTCAAACAAAGGGTTTTAATTAAAATGACCAAATTCTAATTTTGAATGATACAATTCAAATAAGAATTTTTGTATCTTTTCTAATAATTTGTCAATTGAATCTTTGGACCCTTTAATCTTTATTGACAGAAGTAATTGAAATGTTAAAATATTCATTATAATAATTTTATCAGCGCATTTTTTTTCCCTCCATAGAAAATCAGTTCAATAAATAAGGAAAATTTACCATTTTGAGATTGTAAAATCATCGAATTTTTTGGAAATTACGAAACAGTTTATTGAAAGAAATTATTGGAATCAAAAAAAAAAAGAAAAAAATAAGACAAAAAAAAAATAATTCATTCAACTAAAAGTAAAATTTATTAATTTAAAGACTCTCCTTCTCTTGCAAACGAACGATGGGAGGAGTCGAAGGGAAAAGAGGAAATGCAGAGCAGTGGAGCAAAGAAGGAGAAAGAAATATGAATTTGTCATAGGAAAGAGAGTGAGAGAGTCATAGCCGAAAATTAAGCCAATTGGAAGTATCGATGAGTGAGAGAGTCCGAGCGCGCGTGCGAGAGCGAAAGAGAAGAGAGGGATGGTCAGAGCCTCCGTGGCGGGGCCTAGAGCGCGGCGAGAGCCCAAGCGAGGGCGGGAGTAAGAGAGAGGGAGAGCGAAAAAGAGACCCCTCGACTCCCTGTACGCGCGAAAATTTACATAAAAGTTGAAAATTAAAAATTGAAAATTGTCCTCAAACCTGCGAATTATAAAAGTATGGACGAATGAAAGTAATTCGGTATAAAAAAATTAAGTTTAATTATAGTTTAATTATTGTAAAAACTAGGATGACCAGCGGGGTGGAGGGGAGAACCAAGGCGTGAACGTCTTGGAGACAAGGGACGAATTACCCCTTCCCGAAGCTAAGCGGGTCATGATTATAAAAACGCGTGTCAAGAAGCACACGTACCCTTAATCATCTTCGGACTTTGCGCGCTTCAAGTATTCCACGACACTCGTCTCAATATTCATTAAATATTCAGTTCTGGAAAAGTTTTGTCGAGATTTTGAGTGTGGTTTTATTCAACATAATTGTTAAAGCATCTTTTTTTTCCCTCCGACTATATTTCTTTCTTTCCGTCGAATCTTTATGCGCAACTCTGATAATCATAATTTCAAACATTTTTATTCTAACTTTACTATTGACGTGATCATAAATATTGTGCGGGATCATCGAGTGAATTGTGTGGAAAAAAAAGAGAAATAGATCTGTGAATCCTTGTGTTGAGCTGTGAAAAATATAGGCAACAAAAATTTCGCAAACAGTGCATGTTTAGTATCTTCAAATCGCCTCTCCCTTCGTTGCATCGAGCTATCCTGCGTTTCATCGTTTTGGGATTCGTTTTCATCGTTGGATTCATCGGATTTCTCGGGATCCATCCCCGTTGTTTGAGCTCTGATTCCTGGCTTCATCTCCGTCGCTCAACCCCTTGTCACTGGACTCATCGACGTCTTTCGCTTCATCGTCATTGCAGCTCGTCTGCCATTTCTCACCCCTCAAAGAGAACAACACCAGGTAAGAAAGGAAAAATTAAAAAATTGTCTTTCGCATGAGGATTCCGCAATCCAGGGGAACATGGCCTCGACGTCCCGCGAGGATCTCTCTCGGTGGGTTGACCGATTTCCCTCACCGAATTTTCGCGACATTTTTGTCGGAAAAACTAGCAAGTTATGAATAAACTAAATTTTCCTCCTGTACCTCTGATTTCAAGGAAATAATTTTCCTTCAAATTTTAATAATTTTGAGAAATAATTTCACTCTAAAGTATTCATTTCCGAAAATTAATTTTGTTTAAGTTTTAATAACTTTTGAAAAATGATTCATTTTAAATATCCACTTTCGGAAATTGATTTTATCTTCGGAAGGTTATTGTATTCCGGAGCCTCGCAACCGAACGCTATCGAGACAATTACCCTTGTTTAGTTCAGATTTTTCCTTTATTTTCTTCCATCATTTAAATTCAATTCCAAGAATCAATTCCGTTCTACATTACAAACCGTCGGCCCCCGGCGAATCAGTTGTTGGTACAGGCTACCATACCGGCCAGTAGCTGATATCAAAAGGCCCCGAAGGTTACACAGAAATCACACACGAACAAATCCGAAGGTTCTGACGGGTTAGATCGGCTGACCCAGGCAATCCTGCCAGTCAGTGACTAACCACGAAGGTGATTCCCTAGGATTACACACAAGCTCTGGGACCCGGAACACACAGTTGTTGGTACAGGCTACCATACCGGCCAGCGGCTGCTGATGTGAAACCTCTCAGAGCAACACAAATACTAGTCAATCCGAAAACCTCCTCAAATATTCCTGATTTTATCTCCTAAAAAAATGATTATCTGTAGGAGAATAATTTTCGCTCGTGGACGGTTTTGGTTGGCTGCGGAAAAATAATTTTCCGGTTCAAATGGATTTATGAATAAAAAAAAATCGTTTTCCACTCCAAGTAACCTTTCAAGGATTTATATTTTCCCCCTTTTAAAAATTTTAAATGAATATTTTTCGGTCTCTTGTAGTAGTTCTGAACGTTTGGAGAAAGTAAATCTTCATCGGTGATGGTTTCTTTGGTTGGATATTTCCGGAAAAATAATTCCTGCACGGAAAGTCGTTGCGCTACCGATCAGAAAAAAATCACTTAACGATGAATCCTATCGTCGAATTACGAATCGCGACCCTGTTAATGATCTTTTGTTTGCTCATCCTGGTTGCTTTAACGTGCTGGGTTTATTTTAAAAAATCAAAAGAAATCCATTCCCATTAAAATCGTTTCGCGTGTAAAATTCTCCCCGGCTGAGAGAAATCACCCTGTTCAATCCGGAGGAATTGCAGCAGCGGTTTAATCGAGATCCCTGTTCATACGCGACCTTTATAATTTTCGACTATGCAATTTTTCAACATATTATCTTTTTTTTGTGTTGTCGCCATATTCCAACGCTTCAGTTACAATCCGTTATTTAAGACACCGAGCTCAATAAAATACACTCTCACGGCCGTCCTGAGCAATTTTCCGCAAGGTTAGGCTCGAAAAGGCCACTTGTCCAGCAGAACGCTGCTATTTCGAAAAACGTGTAAAGGAAGGGTTTTATCTCTTCTTGACCGAGATGAAAAGCTAGCCGGCTGAGACGTAACACATTTGTTGTGCAAGATGGCCGAAGCAATAGTGAATATTCACACACCAATTATCTTTGACGAATCTATCGTGCACTCGGAGATTCACGCACACCAGCCATACGCCTCATCGACGTTCAACAACAGCGATGAAATACGTATTGCCGTTCAGCATTAAGATCTCTGTCTACTACCGAGCAAAAGTTCTCTTCATATATGCGGGAAATTGAGTAAACCATGGGTGGGACGCATGGCGCTCCATGCGTCAGCACTAAACTCGTCAATAATGCAATTTGCCATTTGTTTGAGGAGATACGTTATGAACTCAATGCCATAGAAATCGATCGAAATAAAAATGTTGGGCTTACGAGTCTGATGAAGGGTTACGCGTCGTTGGGCGCTGGTAAAATTTCCATGCTTGAAAATACGGGCTGGCTCGACGTGGATGAAACGAAACAAATAACCGATGCCGCGGGCTTTTTCGATATATGCATACCACTGAGCATGCTGCTCGGTTTTGCCGAAGATTATCAAAAAATTCTCGTCAATGCCAAGCACGAATTAATTCTCTCGCGATCCAAGAGCGATGATAATGCAGTTATTCAAACGGATGTGGAAGAT
Source organism: Alloplasta piceator (assembly GCA_946863875.1). NCBI lineage: Eukaryota > Metazoa > Arthropoda > Insecta > Hymenoptera > Ichneumonidae > Alloplasta > Alloplasta piceator. The sequence goes on along the minus strand of OX333073.1, from coordinate 29,071,946 downwards.
AATGCAGTTAATCGACCGCCTGCGGAAGATTATAAGCTGGTGTTGCAAAAAGTTGAATGGCTCATACCATACGTGACAATTTCCGATCAACGGCGAATACAACTTTTAAAGTTTATTGCCAAAGACGCGCCAATCTCCATGAGTTTTCTCACGTGGGAATTGTATGAATATCCAATGCTTCCGGCTACGTCAAAGCACGTGTGGACCGTCAAAACATCCACTCAGCTTGAAAAACCTCGTTATGTCATTCTCGCCTTTCAGACCGATCGAAAAAATCGTGTGAAGAAGAATGCAAGCCATTTCGATCATTGTAATATTGCCGACATTAAGCTTTATTTGAATTCGCAATGTTATCCGTACGGAAATTTGAATCTAAATATAGGACAAAACCAGTATGCCATGCTCTACGAAATGTATGCAAACTTTCAGAACGCATATTATGGCAAAGAGGCGGAACCATGGCTCGAAAAGACTGAATTTCTCAATTACGCGCCTCTCATCGTCATTGATTGTTCGAAACAGAACGATTCACTCAAGTCCGGACCTGTCGATGTGCGCCTTGAATTTGAAGCAAGAGCTAATTTTCCCCCGCAAACATCAGCATATTGTTCGATCATACATGATCGTATAGTCGAGTATAGTCCGCTGAGCGGTGGCGTGAAAAAATTACTATAAAATCATATTCAGAGCACGAACGCGGGTTAGTCGTTACCGAGATGGACTTTATCGTAGATCTACAAGGCTTCAAAAGACCCATCAATGAGTTTGTACTGAAGGAAATATCAATAATCGCCGTCAATCGCAACGTGGAGCCCTTGACTCTCCACATCAAACCCGCGACACCGTGGACATCTCTACCGGCAAAGTACAAGGCGATTAACGCATGGCTAGAACGAAATTATCATGGGCTGAAATGGAATTCAGGCGAAATATCGTACAGTGCAGCTGTGAAAAAGATTCGAGCGAGCTTGGAAGGTGCTCGCATAATTTACGTCAAAGGACTGGAGAAATCAATCTGGCTGTCGAAAGTGATCGATCCCTCGATGAAGATTATCGACATGGAGACCTTGGACTGTCCATCGCTGCAACAATTACCAAAAATTCCACCAAATACGAGCTGCTCGCTGCACTCGTTCGACTCAAAGTACAATTGTGCTAATGCAAACGTAAAATCGCTGAAAAAATGGTTAAATGTATACGAGGCCTTGTACGAACGAGGAATTTTTTAAATAAAGAAAAACTTTTATTTCGTCGATAAATCATGTCTTCTTTGTTTTATTATTATTCGAAGCGTGGAAAAATCGATACATACAATTTTCCTTAATAGCTAGCTCTAACGAAGAATGTAGATTATTATTATTATTATTATTATTTTTTTTAAACTCAAAATAATTTTTTTTTTCACACTTTCAAGTTCTTGTTACGTTTTTCACGTATATTGTTCGAGAATTCACTTTCCCCCCATAACAACGCGAAAATCGTCGTTTTTATCCTTGAGATAATGCGGGCTTCTCTGATGTCGTGATGATGATGATGATGATGATGGTCCAGCAGCGATATTCTCAAATGTATGATGATGATGAGATGATTCCGTTGGATAAAGTCGCATGACATGGTGGATCTATATTTTTTCCTCACATGTGTTTGAATTCAATGCTGTTGTACTTTCCACCAAAATAGTTCATGTACAATTGGCTATTGTGAGCGGCATCCATCATTTTCGTCAATGCGTCGCGATCATCGTCAAAGGCTTTTGCGAGCCTAGCCGGAAGGAAGACGGAAAACTAGTCGCTGACATCCACGACGATTCTCTTGCCAAATTTAGTCTCCGCGACTCTGATGTCAGATATTTGATAATCTGATTGTTGAATTAGCTCCGTCAACTTTTTCAATGGCAGAAATTTTCCCATTTTTGCCACTTTGTTGATTTTCGTGAAATCCATGTCGATTGATGTAAGTATTCCGCAACGACGATGTGATAAATTTAAAATCAGATCGCGTTCGAATGACTTCTTTAACTTGATCAATTTCTTTTATCAGCAACTCTAGGCGCGTCTTGAGTTCACGACGTTGAGATGACATTTGACCGCTGACTATGATGAAGCTTGATTCGACATGCACATTTCGTCCACCACCAAATTATCCCCCCCCCCCTCCCACGCAACGGGCGACGAAAAATCAACGCTTTTCTTTGTCCTCGATACTCTCTCTAGTTTCGGCTTTCTCCGTCTTTTCCTCCTCCTCCTCCTCCTCCTCCTCCTCCTCCTCCTCCTCCTCCTCCAGCTTCTCTTTCGCCTCCCGACAACATTGAATGCAATCTCGTCGTAGGGGTGGGAGGCCATCTATGCAATCTCCCGTTGGTCCAACCGTATACCAATGTTTTTCGCACCGTGAATATGAGATAATTTCCCCATCTTCGCGTAGATGCTCGGGTAAACGATCCCACAGCGAATTAATATCTTGCGGATACAATACCAAAATAATCCGTTTTGGCATATATTTTAAGTCACTAGGTGTCAATTCCCACACCTTTTTTTGACGATGCACTCTTTTGTCGCTCTCTTCAGCTCTCCCCTTCTCCGCCGTTTCCTCTTTCGCCTTCCGACGACAGCCCGCGCAATTTCGTCGTAAGGGCGCCTTAATTTCTTCCGAATAAAACTCATCCCAATGTTTTACGCACGGTAGATATGACATCATTTCCTCATCTTCGCGTAAATGCTCGGGTAAACGATCCCACAGCCAGTAAATCAATCGTGGATACAATATTAAAATCATCTCTTTTGACGCATATTTTAAGTCACTATGTGTCAATTCCCGCGCATCTTTCGGAGGATAATACACTCGCCCACTTGAATCCATTTTAACAGCAAGCGACACACACACAATGACGGCAGAGGATTGACTGAAATTTCTTCTCAATAAAAATGAGAATTAGCCGATATGATTCTCGATGAAATTCACGTCTCAGCCTGATCACTCTGTCATCCCCAATTGTTTATCTCAAAATATCAAAAGGCATGCCGACAGAAATTCCACGAACTCCCTCTGCAACGGACGACGAAAAACTCAACGCTCCTCTTTGTCCTCTTCAGTTTTCGCTTTCTTCGCCTTTTCCTCCTCCTCCTTCTCTTTCACCTCGCAACAACATTTAACGCAATCTCGTCGTGGTGGTGTGGGACCATCTATGCGAGTTTCCAGCATATCAAGCGTATTCCAATGTTTTTCGCACGGTAGACATGAGATTATTTCCCTATCCTCGCGTAAATGCTGCGGTAAACGATCCCACAGCCAATGAATATTTCGCGAATAAAACATTAAAATGACCTCTTTCGACATATATTTCAAGTCACTATGTGTCAATTCCCACGCTGCTTTTGCGGGGTAACACACTCGCACGCTCGTGTCCATTTTACCGGTAAGCGGATCAACCATTGCAACGGGCGGCGAATCGACTAAAATATTTTTTATTGTGAATTGCGACGATCGTCTATGCAGCTATGTGTTTATAATATCCGCATGCGTCGCGACGAAAAAAGTTGGACCATGTTTGAATACATTTGTATACATCATAAATTTGACACTCGACACTCTGCGCGTGAGAGCGCGCGCGAGCGAGAGCGAGAGAGAGAGCGCGAGCGAGCGAAAGAGAGAGAGAGAGAGCGCGCGAGCGAGCGAGAGAGAGAGAGAGAGAGAGAGAGCGCGTGCGGGTCAACGCCATCGACGACGCCGCACTGTGGGTAGATTCACAGAAAAATCGGCAAAACTAGGCCGATGTGCGTACTGAATAATGCAATGGTGATTCTTAAGTTTTTAACCTCGCTGATTTCAAATCTGGAATCAAAATTTCGAAAAAACAAAATGGCGGACCGGAAGTGACTATCTGCGTTACTAAAAAGAATCCAATTTGAGTAGGGATCGGTAAATTAGCGGTTAAAAAGTCGCTGATTCAAAATCTCAAATCCAAATTTTGAAAAAACAAAATGGCAGACCGGAAGTGACTATCTGCGTTACCAAAAAGCATCCGATTTGAGTAGGGATCGGTAAATTTGCGGTTTAAAAGTCACTTATTGAAAATCTTGAATTAAAATTTCGAAAAAACAAAATGGCGGACCGGAAGTGACTATCTGCGTTACTAAAAAGAATCCGATTTGAGTAGGGGTCGGTGAATTTGCGGTTTAAAAGTCACTTATTGAAAATCTCTAATCAAAATTTCGAAAAAACAAAATGGCGGACCGGAAGTGACTATCTGCATTACTAAAAAGCATCCGATTTGTGTAGGGATCGGTAAATTTGCGGTTTAAAAGTCACTTATTGAAAATCCTGAATCAAAATTTCGAAAAAAAACAAAATGGCGAACCGAAAATATATTTTTATCTTACTCATAAGCAACTTTTGCTATCAGAAATCAATTTTTGTGTTTTGAAGGTTGTTTTTTATAAATTTTGAATGAGATTTGGGGAAAACAAAACGATTGTCTGGAAGTGAGGGAAAGTTTTCGAATAATTTCGGAAAATTAGTTATAAATCATTTTTAACGAATTTTATTGCTAAATACATTTGAAACAGCAATCGACACTTAACGAATTAAATTTTACCGAAAATAATACGTGCGTTACATAGAATAATTAATAATTAATAATAATAATGATAATATTAATTATTAATAATTATTCCTGATTTCAATATTAATCATAATCGTCAGCGTCGGAATCGCGATCGCCGTCGTCGGAGGAATTGGTGAATTCTGATTCGTCACTCGTGTATTCCATTAATTCACCTAAATCATACTTATCGCGAGAACTATCGGTACAGAGCAAAAGTTGCAATGCTTCTGGTGATGAACTTTTTGCTTTTTTCGGATACTGCTTGCCCATGCTCGATATGTACGGATCTGAAGTTAAGAGGAGTCGATTGAAAACGTCTTGCATGGTCGCTGTTCTCGAGTGTTTTCGAGCTAAACACTCGCGATATTTTTTGATATCCTTGTTACGGGCTTCCTGTGCGTCTTCTGACATTTGCCCGATAGGAAGCGGGGACCATTCAATTATCAAAGGACCGTGAATCAAAACTTTGTGAACCGTAGTTGGCATGCAGTACCAAGAATACAAAGTTACGAACATTTCGGCGGTTTCAAGACTATATTGTTTGAAAGCAGTTACATTTACGGCAAAGCCACTTGAAAGAACTTGCAATATTATGTGGAATCTTTTCATAATATTCTCGTCCAAACCCAAAATTCTTGATGAAATTTGAGTATTTTCGAAAAAACGTCGCGCAGTGTTTCCGTCGTTACTGCTACCAAACCCTTGTTTCGGTTTATCAACATCAAGATGCAACTCTTTCTTGAATGCGGCTTGAATAACTCGTTTTCGCTCAGCAACTACTTTTTTTTCTTCATCTTTTCGAGTTTGCCACTTGTGAACACTGATTTTATAGCCGATGTGCAAGAAGCACTCAAAAAAACGGATCCACGCATGCAACGTTGATAATCCAAGTTCGAGTCGAGTTCTGTCAACGTCTACAGTTTTCATCAGCTCTATGTCATTAAATTGCGATGATGTGAGATTGCATATATAGCAACGCATTGCGGATTTTGTATTTGTCACGGAGTTGCAAACTTTGCCGTCAATCATAGTGAAATACAGCTCGTATTTAACAGTAACTTCCTTCCCGTCAATAAATGTCGTAAAAGGGGTGAGAGACTCGATCTGATTATCAACGTGTTGCCGTTCCTGAATCGTTGACGACACAGTTTCTTTTAAAAATTGAATTCTAATAGGGCGACAATACCGTGGAGATGAGGGCCTGGGATTTTTCCAAAGGACGAATTCTTTTTTTGAGATATCCGATCCTAAAATTTGCAATGGAGCTAAAGACGTTAAAAATATACTCGCATCAGAACTCTCAGCATTCGTAAACTTTTGTTTGTATTCACTGTGCCCAGAGCTTCCATCACAACCCCATTTACAAATTAGTCTTAAATTCTTCGATTCTTCAGGGCGCAAAGAGTTAATCACGTCAGTTTGCAACTTTAGAATTCTGTCGCAAGTGTGATCAATCAAAGACTGTAATTTCACTTCGGCTAAAGTCTCAGTTACCGTTATATCTGAAGGGTAACAACGGTTTTTAGCAGCAACGACTTTTGCGTACGATGGATAAATAGCAACTTTTTTATTTCTCAAAGATCGCCTGATGTCTATGTATTACTGTTTTGTTAGTTTTGCATTTACAAAATCTATCAGTGCTTCATCTCCAGACATCTCAACTAGCCGTGGATCTATCGACGATTCATATGCTGTTCGGTATCTCGCAGCTCTTGAGGGAGATTTTGTTGTGATGTTTTTTAAAATAGTGGCAGCATCGTTTAATCCTGCAGAACTGAGTCTCATCCTGGTGGCCAAACTTAATTCCTCCACGCAATGCTTTTCACTGAATCTGAAGCCCTTCTTTTCTTGGTACGTTCACTCGACTCTTCGAAACTCAATTTTCGAGGTCGCCCAGATACACCTGAAGTTGATGGCTCTCCAATTGGTTTCGTACAATTCTGAAAAAAATAGCGCGAGCGTTATACTATACATCTTGACCCATAACTCGAGTTTTCGAAACATCAATAAAATTAATTACCAAAATAGTTATTGAAGTTTGCAACCATTTTTCATTTTTTTTAAAAAATGCATCGTGGCTTCTGTGCACTTCGAGTTATCTACTTTTGATATTACAAAGTAATTTTTTTAATGAATCCTTTTCATTGTTGTCAATCGTGAAAGATTCGGATGACTCAAGAGTAATTTTTTCCTCAAAAATCTGAAGTTGCTCATCCAGGCACAATTTAAATTTCTCCTTAATCATTCCAAAAATATCCTGATAAGTGCACGTGTAATCCATGGCACGTGAACCTAGAATAAAACAAGTATGATAAACATTTACTAAAAATGAATGTGTTCATGGGAAAAATTTTAATCTAATTGTAAATGATAGAATAAATTATTGTAACATTTTGAACACCCGTTACATGAATCATGACTCTTTACGAATAGATCACTGGGTAGAAAATTATTTTATATTCCACCATGACCGGCTATTGTCCCCAGTAGGTATACGTTTACCTGCTGGGGACTATGCGCCCAGCCTGAACAAAGAAGCCAAGCGTTGCGCGACATGAGAGTTCCGGTTCCCAAAGCCAGATATGCAACAATCTGCAGAATTTTTTTTATAAATTCTAATCTTAATAACATTATCAATAGGCTACAATGTTCAAAAGTCTGGGATCTCCTGGGATCACAACTATTTTTATACTTCTTTTGGAAAAATAAATTTACAAGCTTGCTTAAAATGCATACATTGAACACTCTTTTATACATACAATATTTCAAATTTCAAAAAACTATTTGACATGATAATATTCTACATACCTTCAAGATTATCTCCCATTTTACCGATTTGAAATCGGTAGCGTAGAACAAAATATATTTCACTTTGCACGAATCGAAAATTTCAGCGTACAAAATCGCTACGTTCTTCACTCTCGAACGGTCGAGTTCAGACTGTCGTAAGTCGAGTACCGCGAAGGGTAGGGACCGGTCCTTTTACAATAGGGCGTACAAATACCTGGTCTTTGAAATGACATACATAGAAATACGAAATGAGAACACTCAATTTTTGGGTTTTGCCGATTTTTCTGTGATTCTGCCCACAGTGCGCCGTCATCTAACGCTTTCTTCAAAAAATCACGGGCATCTCATCGAAAATCCCAAGACTTCCCCCCCCTCCCCCGCACACACGCACATGCACGTACATAAACGCACATACACGCAACACATGCTAACGAAAAAAATCCCAAATCCCCCCCCCCTTCCGCCCACCACCCACCTGCCACCCACCACCCACCTGCCTCCCACCACCCCCTGTGCGCAACATACACACACACACACACACACACATGCACACGCATACGTATATACACACAAGATGTGCGGACGAAAAAATCCCCCTCCCCTGAGCCACCCACCCACCACCCACTGGCCACCCGTAAGCCACCCACTCACGACGCGCAACGGTTTGTGTCTCGGCTAAGTGGTTTGTGTCTCGGCTAAGTGCCTCGAATCGCGGGTTGAAAAAGGTCGGTAAATGTCGGGGTAGGGATCTTGGGACAGAACCGGCCCTATTACACTACTCCTATTCTTTTTTATGTATTTATCGGTAGACTCTTGGGCGTCTTCGGACATTTGTCCAATTGATAATATTGCAGATTTTATAATCGCTGCGCCAAGAATCAACATTTTATGCATTGAAGTCGGCATATAAAACCACGGATACAACTTCACGTAGCCGCGAGCAGTTTGCACGGCATAATCTTGGAATCTGATTATATCAATCTCATGGCCACTCAAAAGTGTTTGCAATATAACGTGAAATCGTTTGATCAGACCTTCATTTCCCCCCTCAATTGAGGCAGAAGTGATTGAATCTTCAAAAAACCGTCGAGCAGTATTCCCGTCATTGGAGCTACCAAATCCGGGCTTTGGTTGATCAACTATGAGACCCAATCATATGCGGAAACCTTTTTGTATACTTGCTTTTCGGTTTTTTACAATTTCTTTATCATTTGCAGTACGTGCTTGCCACTTCTAATGTCAAATTCATACCCTACATGCAAACAACATTCGAAGAAGCGAATCCACGCATGCAGAGTCGATAACCCGAACTGTAGACAATCTTCATTGATTTTTCGATTCAACATCGCATCGATATCGTTGAAGTCTTTTGATGTTGCTTGACATAAATAGCAACGTTGAGCAGAAGCATCACTCGTGATTGCATTGCGAACTTTACCATCTATCATGGTGAATGCAAGTTTGTAAGAAACGGTTATGTCTTTTCCGTCAATGACAGTCTCGTAAGGGACAAGTTTACTTTCCTGCTGTTTAATAAACTCCATTTTGCTCACCGTGGCTTCAGTATTTTCATGAAAAATTGAATTTTAATTGGCCAACAAAAACGGGTAGACGATGGCCTGGGATTTTTCCATACAACAAGAGTATTTTTTGTTTTTCGGTCAACTGATATCAACTGCAATGGAACAAGCGACGTGAAGAATATGTTAGCATCAGACTTAGTTCCATCATCATCATCGGTAAATGTTTGTTTATATGCATTTTGGCCAGAAGTGCCATCGCGACCCCGATTACAAATTAAATGCAAGCTGCGAACACTTTATTTACATAAGCTTTTAATAACTTTGTCTTGAATCAAGAAGATTCTCTGAATTGTATGATCCAGCAAAGACTGCAGTTTCACTTCAGCACTACATTCCGTAACGCTAATGTCTGATTTCGGTGGATAACATCGAAGCTTCGCTGGATGTATTACATTATACGACGGAAATAACTTACAGCCCTATTCTCTGGTTGAATTCTGAAGTTTCTGACGGTCGGTATTTGACATATCAAGTTCAACTACAAGCGATAGCGATAACGAATTTCTGAAATCGATTCCAAAAATGCTCTGTACTTTTGAGCTCTTGATGGGCTTCCCAGCGTCACATCTTGAACACCTTTTGCGGTATCAAATCTACCAGCTGCTCGAATGCTCATTTGAGCCGCATAAGCAGTTCTTCGGTACTTGTAGTTGCACGCAAATCTTCAGTGTTCCTCCGTTTGGTGCGCACACTAGCTTCAACAAATCCTGAAGAAGGCCGACCCATGTTGCTGGACTATGTTGAAGCTTTTTGGATTTTTACCAGGGGAACCAACACACTGAGCCATGTGAAAAATTTGTCGAAAAATCTGTCTTCGTGCCTCGAAGCCTGCTTCCACTTTTCATTAAATTGGGACAATAATGCGCGTATTGCAAGTTTTGCGTCATCCGACAGAGTAAAAAGTCGTTGATTTAAAAATACACATATGAAAAAAATTTTTAAAATTGTAAAAAATTTTAAAAATTCAAAAAACCAATGTAAAAAAATTAAATTTAAAATGCTAAGAAAACTATTAAATTTTTTTTTTAAATCCTCATTTTTATCATCGAATTCGATTAAACACTTCAAAATATACATTTTGTTCAGACGTTATTTTTCGCTAAGATTTTGGGCCTTTTGGAAGAGACCAAGCAGAAAGTGACTTGACACAAAATATTTCAATTTTACACTGAGAAAAAAAATGTTTGAATGAACAAAATCTGCAGTTAAATACATTCAACTAGATATTTAGTTAGTACAATTCAACATTTCTTTGCGTGAATAATATTTTAGTCAACCGAAGCGCAGAATTGTTCAAAAAACGAATTATTTAGTTAGAACAAATAAATATCTAGTTGAACGTATTTGACTGCAGATTTTGTTAATTCAAACATTTTTTTCTCAGTGTAAAGCGTGAAATCTAAATCCAGTATAAAAACTGAGGGTAATGATAAAAAAATCTATTTTGGCCACACTGGGCCCACTTGGGGCACTGGGCCCACAACGTGAATACACCCCTGAGGAGATAATTTGAAACCATACAACTTTTTTCTGAATCACTTCTCCATATTTTGTTTTAATTGTTCGAAATCGAGAAAAATGCACTTTTTATCACAAAACCTTGTACCAATAGCGGTGGCGCAAATGTGCGCAATTTTGTTTTGCTGTTTCCATTAAACAATAGAATAATCTACAACCCAGAATGAGTGGCGCCGCTTTACAACGTTTTACAATTCAATTTTTCTCTACGTATTTACAATTTTCAGTAGCAATTCTACGTTAATTTTCGGAAAAATCATTCGTCAACTGATATCACATACATCATTATTACAAATTTTTCATTACATGATGATATTTCTACTTACTTTACAACCCAAATAAACCCAAATTTGTCATTATATGATGATATTCTACTTGCTTTCCCTTTTCGAATCCATTTTGAAAATCGTCAATCAGTTTATTTTGCTGCAACCGGCGATGTTTTCAAGAGCGCACTGAAAATTAGGCACAGAGCGCGACGCGTCTGGTTCGAGCGAAGGGCACTTTTGAACTGCGACACAATAGCAGGTATAAAGGATCGTCCCCTCCTGAGTCTGGAACTCAACCCTTAGACTATTACTACATCTAACCTACCACTGCAGATCCCCGAAATCGATACTTTATTTTTAGACTTTTGGCCGTCGATTTGGGTTTCCGTCCCACTGTGCGACCTGAGGCCTGCCACGATCTTGGCCCTTCACCTGAGATCCGTTAGGTGGCGGCAGCTGTTGGGCACTCTCGCGCTGGCGAGAGAGCCATCGAGCACTGATAAAGGACCGATGTATTACCAGCATCGGGGTCCTCAATTAATAATCAATTGTTGGAATATTTACCCGCGCTCTGTGGTCGCGCAGTCTTATGGACTTAAAACTACATATTTTTTATTTTATGCAATAATTCAAATGATAAAGTTTCCATTGCAGGTAATATTCCTGAAATATTGAATATCTAATTCGAGTGATATTGCTGGAAAATTGCATATTGATTATTCGTAATATTCCCGAAATATTGAATATCCAATACGAGTGATATTGCTGGAATATTGCGGAATATTGCAGCAATATTTCACTCGTCGGACATAGCAACATTGCAGCACGATTGCTGCAATGTTTCTTGCAATATTACAATGTTGTCGTGCAACATTTCAGCAACATTGCAGGAATATTGTGTGCTGTAGGGGATACGACAGATGGATATATCGCACGCACTTGGTTATTGCTGCTCCACGTCCACGAAAAATACGTCTCCCAATTTTAAAACCTAAAAAAAAAATACGACCATTATACTCCGGATAAGTCTATAGTATAAAATAATTGAATAATCATAGAAAGCATTATATTTTATATGTCCATACCATGTACTCCTGCACTTTATTCACGAAAATCAATTTTATTGCAAATTTGCAAACGTGTTCAACGATGCTATGGATCGTGACGCTCTGGTGTCTCTTTGTCCTTGATGGACACCACTTTTGGCATTTTCGTAACTTCAAACAGTTGTCTAGAGGAGCACTCGCGAAAGTTATCCACTGGACAACTTTTCCACTCACATTTTCGTTGACGATTATTGGATAAATTTTCGATGTCATTAAAGAGTCATCTATTCGATTTACCAAAACGATGACATTTCGGCAACTATTTAACTTGTCATTTTGATAACATCGAAAAGTCATTTTTTGATACCTAAAAATTACCTTTATATAGTTGCCGTTTTGATGATACCTTTCGGACGTATTAAAATAGCCATCTATTTGACAAAGTGGCATGATAAGGTTTCGACAACTACTGGACTTGTCGTTTTGTTAACCCTAAAAAGTCAACCTTCAGATAACCGTATATCGATGTCAATTAAAAGTCGCAAAATAGTTATCTTTAAGTAATTTCCGTAAGGCAACCAAGAAATAATATCTTTTCAATGCCAAATGGACATGCCCTACCAGGACGAACGACAGTAAACGACAGTCGTTCGGGTCGGTAGGGTGTGTGCTACCTGGGAATTGCTGAATTTTTCAAAAATATTTGTGAACGCTCTTGCTTCCGTAATTTTGCAGATATCGAGTGCTAATTGTTTAAAAAATGCACTTACATGAGGTTGCTCTTGAATTTCATAAATGCATTAAGTAACAAAAATGACTAGTAGTGAATTTGCGAAGAACCATCAAAGATATTCTATTACAACAAAAAATTTGAGACAAAAATATGCTTGTAAACGTTCCGACTTGCAAATTGGAAATTTACCTATAGCTTTTTGATATCTTTTTGTCGTTCGGTAACCTTGCCTTATAAGAGAACCATTATTGAACTACTTATCATAGAGGGGCTCAGTACCTGCTTATAAAGGAAACTTGGTAAACGATGGAAAAAAATGAGGAAACTATGCGTAAATTTTTATCTTGCACGAATTTTAAATATCAAGTTTACGTCCCCAAAAAAGAGTTTAAGGGCCGGGTCCCTTAATATCAGACCATCCACAGTAGTTGCCCCTTAGAATTTTACAAAACTCTATAACATAATAATTTGATAACGTGTGATACCAAAACAGGTACGAAATTTCATTATTCTAAAGGCTTCTTTCCCCAATTTAATGAAGAGATAACACCTCTCAACGATTTTGGAAAAAATCGATCTTTTTTGCTTAAGCAATACTTTAGGGTTATAAAAAGAATACCTAATTGGTCAAAAAAAATTCTCAGAGGTTCAATTTTCAATTTTGCCGCAGTGCTTCGCAGCACCCGTTAATGTACTTATAAAACGTTAAAGACGTTTTTGTTGAAATCACTTTTTCAAACTGGGCGAAACGCTGCTTCAAAACCTTTCCATGAATTGGTTTCAAATTTTGACTGTAGTTTCGCAATTACATCATCTGAAGAAGTACATAGCAGAGTAATTCCATGTCAAATCGACCAAGAGTTCGAATCGACCCCTTTCAATTTCGATGAAATTTGGTCAGAAGTTTCCGTTTTTAATAGAACGAAGTTCTACCAAAAGAAAAAAAATTAAAATTTGTTTTTCGAAAGTTCTGGAAGATTCAAAATTTCACAATTTTTTAAATATCTCGAAAACTAGACATAGTTACGAAAAAATCGTTTTCGGTTCGTCTTGAAGAATATACTTGTGGCTACGAAAAAAAAATATTCCGGAACAAAATTTTGGAAGACGGTAAATTTAGAGAATTTCGAAATTTTAAAAATCTTGTAAATCCACGACCAACATTAAATTTTTGGTTAAATTTGCTTAATATAATACCTTGTATTGATCTTAAAAGATCGTGAAATTTTCAGGATGGTGTATATTACTTAACTCGGGGGTAAAACAAAATTTTTTTTTACCAAAATTCAAAAATTTATGTTTTTGAAAAAAAACACCATTCTGGAAATTTCAAAATCTTTGAAGATCAGTACAAGGTATTATATAAATAAACTGAACCAAAAATTTAATGTTGATCGTGGATTTGCACGATTTTAAAAAATTTAAAAATTCATATCTTTGAAAAAAAACACCTGTTTGAAAATTTCAGGATCTTTTAAGATCAGTGCAAGGTATTATATTTAAAAAATTGAACCAAAAATCTAATGTTGATGGTGGATTTTCGCGATTTTTGAAAATTCTAAATTCTTCAAATTCATCATTTTTCAAACAATTTTTTTGGTATATTTTTTTTTTCGTAGCCTCCAGTATATTCTTCAAGAAAAACCCAGAACGATTTTTGCATAACTACAATAGTTTTCAAGATATTTAAAAAATAAACTTAAAAGATTTAAAAAATTGTGAAATTTTGAATCGTGCATAACATGCAAACAAATTTTTTTCAATTTTTTTCCTTTGGTAGAACTTTGTTTTATTAAAAACGAAAACTTCTAATCAAATTTCATCGAAATTGAAAGGGGTAGATTCCAACTCTTGGTCGATTTGACATGGAATGACCCAGCAGTATTTTGATTGAATGTGAACTTTTTTTAAAAACAATTTACTGTTTTTTTAACATGTGCCAATTTCGCAAAAATTGATTTAAAAAAAAAACTATGTGTGTCCATCGAGGTATCGAAAAAATGACGTTCTTGAAGAGTGGCTCGGTCGCCTCCATTTTGTATCAAAAATGCAATTAAATTTTTTTTTACATACTTCAACAAGTATTTAATAAACCCTGAAAAAAGAAACTCGATCCCTTTTTCAATATTCTAAAAAAAAATCAAATTTAGGCCAGAAGGCATTTTTGTTGTCGCGTATATCGCCTCTTACAAACATGGAGAATACATCTCGGTAAATGATTGCCCGGATTATTTTCATGAAAATCCGGATTTTCATTTTCATCTTATTGATCATATTCCATTAGAGATTGCCAAGAGATTACCCTTCAAATAAAAAAAACTTGCGAATTTTAAATTTGCACATAACTTCCTCATTATTTTAACGCATCAGAAAATCCTCCTTTATGAGAAAAAAGTTTTCACAGTCTTGGCGTCCTCGAAGACGAGCTTTGTGAATTCAAAAAAATGATGAGGTAGTAATGGTGAAATTCGAACTTGAATTTTTTTAAAAATTTGCCTAAATTACCTGTGTGAATATTAAAGTCTGCAGCTTTATATCGTAAAATATGCACACGATAGAGGGATCTCATCATCCAATAAGCTATCTATAGAACATTTTTTAGCCCGATATCGTGACATACGGGCAAGCTCGAGCGCTCATGCGTTTTTTGCAAAAACCTTACAATTTTTGCCCTGTAAGCGATTTTCGTAAGATTGAATAACGGCGAAAACTCTATGGATCAGTATAGGATACATATATGTAGCCCGACATCGCAAGATTTCCAGAAGTTAGAGTGCTCCTGGAGGTTAGATCACGCTCCTTAGTTGGAGAATGCAAAATTTTACAGAGTCGAGACTCCTCAATCGAGTATTGCAAAATTCAATTCCAAGTACCTATCTTTGTATACTCAACGATCCCATATACACATTCTCACAATGAGTCTGATATCGCACAACTTGCAGAAGCTAGGGCGATCAATTCTTTTTTTAGAATTCCAAGATCATATAAAATGGGCAAAGCTTAAGCGATATCTGCAAAATTGAATACGAAGTACCTTCGTTTATTAAACTATCATTATACAAATATTCCAATACTAACACTATTACCACTCAAATCGGTATAAATTTCTGTAACCTAATATCATAAAAATTACGAACGCTGGAGCAACCGCGCCATGTTTTTTGTTATTTCAATCATTTTAATGTGACTCAATTGATCTGCAAAATTTCTGCCCGATACTTCAACGACGTCTCGACGGACACGGATACACGCACAAACACGCACGCACGCATGCACGCACGCACGCTCGCGCGCACACACACACACACACACACACACGGTAATTAAAAAAGAAGTGATTTCTTGACGTTTCAGGTCACATTGAACAAACTGTTGTTACGTCCTGGATTAGTTTGGCAACCATTTTTTGTGTCGCCCATTTTTTCTTAGGTCACACCTAAAAATTTGTAATCAATTTATAAACAAACTTCATTCATTGGTGCTCGAAGAGCCAAAGAATTGTCAAATCTCATGTGACGGCTTATCAATGTGCGAGCAAGCAATCGTAGAGGATTCCTCGGTATAGACATCGTCAGTGAATTTTTGCTGACAAATTCGATCTCACAGTACCCTAGCGGATTGGGTGACGATGTTTTCACCCTGAAAAACCACTGAATCACGGTGATTTTTTACGGTGACAAAGTGCCTACAAAATCACCGAGATCTTGGTGATTTTAAGGTGATTCCAACGTGATTCCACGGTGATTGTCACGGTGATTTTGTGACGGTGACAATCACCATGAGAATCACCGTGGAATCACCTTAAAATCACCAAGATCTCGGTGATTTTGTGGGCACTTTGTCACCGTAAAAAATCACCGTGATTCAGTGGTGACTTCATCCACTAGGGTAACCAGAAAGACGCTGCACACCTCGAAGATGTGCGACGGTCAGGCGTAGTCTCTCTGGTCTCGCGCCTTGATTTGCTGAAGTGCTTAGCACTATTTTTCTTTATGATAATTCATTAGTCCACTCACAAAGCTCGACCAGGATGGTCGAACTCCAATAGAAATTGAGCGTCTTCTTCGGGACCTCGACCTTACTGATCGAGCTCCAATAAAATAATACAGTTCGGAATGTCCGGGGCTCGACCAATAGAGTCGACCTCGTTATAATCAGTATCGACGAGGTGATTAGTGCAGCCCGATTGAAAAACATAAAACAAACAAATAAATTAACATCGAAACAAAAAAACAAATGTTAAATTATTAACGAATCCAAATTATCAAAAGTATAAATCCGTTTCTCGTAAAGTATCTCGAGATCATTGTTCAATAAAAGTGTTGTTCTAGTTATTGTTAAACGATTACTTGCGTTGGACAGACATTATTTTTCACTTCAACCAATCTCGCTCGGGCTCCAATCCCTGACGGGCGCATTCCCGTCTAAAAGGAGCAAAGTCAACGTATTAACAGGTTCGTCCAAAATTATACTCAGAACGTAACACTGTCATGAAAACGCGAAAAAAATTTATCACGAATACAAAGCTTCCTCTATGAGGAAGCAAAAAAGATGAATCGCAAATCATCAACTCAAGGAAATTTTGAATTGATTTTACAAAACAAAGCCAATAGAAAATATAGTTGTCTCATTCAGCCATTGCAATAGACTTTCTCGCATATGCCCAATCTCAGTGCCGCTAAAGTGTAAAGTAAAATGTTCATCGGGATCGAATTGAAACTATTCGTATCGATTTTCGCAAACTTTTCAATGTACACGTGATTTTGTTTGCACATGTCTTCTTTTACCCTTTTCCAGCTGTCGCATTCCTGATGTAAAACTTTCTTGCATTTATATAACGTAACCCTTGTGTATTTTAGAGTTCCCAGCAACCGGCGATTGTTACACCGAGAATAAGCGGACTACAAAAAACGTCGAGACAATAAAGAGATTAACCAAAGTATGGCTGGAGGAGGGAAATAATGTTCGAAATAATTCACACAGCGCAAGAGGGGGAAAGAGGGGGAAAGAGGGGGGGGGGGCGTAATAGAGAGCGTCAGCGCCAGTATTGCTACGACTCACGCAGATGCGATACCTCTAGACCGTTTGAAGAGTGATGTAAACGGGGGTGGCTTGGTTCGAGAGAGAAAACTCAAACGCCAAGGCCTTATAAGAAAGACAAAAAGAGCGAGATCGCATAGATGAGATAACATCATAAGCCCGTTACCAAGGATAAAGAAAAGAGCTTCGGGAGCGCGAGATCCGCCGAACTGAAAATAGAATTTATCTCCACTTTCTCACGATTCAGGATCGCTCGGTCATTGTGTTTAAAAAGTTGTGAATATTAATAATTCATACCAGTTCGCTTGTACACTTCAGAAAGCACTTGGAAGATCGCGAAAAGGACACCTGCATAATCGGTATTTAAAACTTATAAAAAACGTAAAAGACCAGAAGTTTTTAATTGTGAACTTATTAAAAGTGTGAAAAACTATACGTATAAATCTGGAGGCTGCATATGTACCGTCTAAATGCATTGCTCCCTCATTTTCGTCACTCTGATTATTCCCTGGTCTATGTACCTCTCTTTCTCCGAAGAAATGCTGCAAGTATTTTTCCGATTTTCCTGACTCGTGCGGGACATGTCCACCTCCACCGCCTTTCCACTCTTGTGAGTGCGAGAGAGATAGATTATACGGGTCGTATGAGAGCGAGAGAGATGCCCGTGAATTAAGTTTGAAATGTTTAAAAAAGCCAACGATTTTCTCAGCTCTCGTCTTTTAGGAATGACAAATGAACATCGAAAGACAGATGCATAGGCTATGCGAGATTTACGTAGAATATTAATATTTTACATACTACATATATTTTCATTCAATAGGATCAACGATTTCATAAATAATATGATTATTTTATTATTGGGCTTTTTTATGATGGATGAAAGGAATCCGTCAAAATAATGTAATTTTTGCTCCTTACTTGATGGGTCTTAGACTTTTGTCGAATCGGTTTTTCATGCACAAGAATTTTATTTTATTTTCTACCGATTAATATAAAGTTGTGGCCTGCTTTCACGATTGAATTTATTCCAACAAAATTTTTTTTGCTACTTTTTCCACGTACTCATAAATATCTGTGACCTCTGCAACAAATGCGTTTTGTTCAGTGAAAAAATGTCTCTTCACGATGATATTTTTTCCAAATCGATTGACCCTGCGAAGGGCCTTCGTTTCGGGCATTCTTCACGGCGACTGAATCATAAAAAATGTAGCGCGACCTCGCAAAGAATGCCCGAAACGAAGGTTTTCTGCACGGACAATCGTTTTGGAATAAATTCCATCGCAAAGAGCACATTTTTTCACACAAGAAAACGGAGTTGTTGCCGGTGACAGATTTTTATTAATAGGTAAAAAAATTACCAAAAAAAGTCTTACATATAAAACTCGCGCGGCCTCGCAAAAAATGCCCGAAACTAAGGTCCTCCGCAGAGTCAATCGCTTTGAAAAAAAATGTCATCATGAAAGGCACATTTTTTTACGCCGTAAAATGCAATTGTTGCAGGTCACAGATTCATATTAATCGGTATAATTTTTTTTTTTTAATAATTCTTGTGCATGAATATCACAGGAGTTTGAGGTACATCGTGTAACGAGCAAAAATTTTGTTTTTTTTACGGATTTTTTTATCCTTTATACAAACAAAAAATTATCATATTATTTATGAAAATGTTCATCCTGATGAATCAAAATCTTATATAATATGTAAAATATTGATATTTTACGTAAACCTCGCTTAAGCTTAGCGATTTCTGCAACCGACCCGAGGAACCATAAAGAAACTTAGGTTCCTTTGAGTATTTTTTTGACTGTCCCGGGGAATCACGAAGAACCAATTAGGAAGGAACAGTCGGAACTACGGAAGGAACTGAATTAACCACGAAAGGCACCCAGCTTCAAAAGCATAGAAATTAATCCAAACCCATTTTAGTTGTACAAATTTAATTGCATGAAACCGCAGTATCATAGGAACCATAGTGAACCGCTGAAACCCTCAGAACTGAGGAATCACGAGGAACTATGAGGAACTGTATGGAACCATCCCGCTATTTTTCAGAGGGAACTACGCACTGAAAAAAAAAATCGTGTCACCAAAAAAATATCGGTTGGCTCAATCCCGCCGCGGGGTTAAATACGGCGAAACCCGTGGCGTTGTTGAGCCAAACTCATGGCTATGGTAACTGAAAGATCTAAATTTCATTCGTCCAAACGTGCTGTTGTTGAATGAGTTGGTTTATGCTTTCATTCAATAGCCGAACGTATTTGGGTTCAATGAAATGCTATTTTGAGTTGACTGAAATCGACTCGCATTTAACCGGCAATTAGTCTAACCAATACATGAAATTGATGGTTCAATAGAATGTTATTTTGTATTAACTGGAATAGAGTTGTATCTAACCGGTAATTAGTCCAATCAACACGAAAAATGATTGATTCAGTAAAATGCGGGTTTGTTAATTGTTGCTAAACATGCTATAAAAAATATATAGCCTTGCCAAATGATTCAAAATGCCTAGTTCACCGGCCTCAAAAAGAGATAAATGGAAAAAAAAGAAAAATCTGCGCTAATTTTCCGATTTAATTTCTCTATCCGACCGGGATTCGAACCCTCGACTCTACCTACCATCATACCTAACTACCTAACACGCTACCTATTACCCAATCGACTACTACTATGCACATGAAAAAAGTTTGGGGTTACGGAGATTCAAATTTTGTCCGGCAATGGAAAATTTACACTACTCGCAAAAATTAAGGGAGTAAAAAAAAAATTTCCAATTTTTCGGTGATATTCAACAGGCTGTATTTCAGTGAAAAATGGTCGTATCGGGATCATAAAAAAAGCATTTTGAAGTACCAAGATTTGAGTTTTAAGATCTTTAAGTCAAAAAATTTTAGGAGCTACGATTCTTACGAAATTTTAAGAAATAGCGTGGAAGAAAAATGTTTACCTTTTTTTTTGGTCCACAGGCTTGGGAAATTTTTTCCCAACAAAACCACTACATGAACTAGGTAGTCTGTTCATTCAGTTTCAATTTCATTTTTTTATTTTTTTCCTAGGTTGATTTCTTGTGGAGATATCCGATTTTGAATGAAAAAGATATTTTTGTCTTTAACCACTGATATCTCAGCAACCAGTCATCATAAAGAAATTAATGGGGCAGATTCAGAAACTGAAATAAATTTTCTACAACATCCTTTCAAGAATATGGCGGAAAAAAAAATTTCTACCCGCCATATTCAGTTGAAAAAAGTACAAAAAAGTGACATTTTCCCTTGATTTGGTAAATCGACTACAGCTTTGCTAATATTGATGGGAAAGCTAATTTTTTAAGGAAAATTTAGAGCTTAATGTACCCCCAATAACCCTGCAAATTTGCAGATCGATCCATTGAGCGATTCTTCCGGACCGATTGATCAAAATTTCCAAAAAAATTAAAGAAGCATGGTTTTTGTTTCTGAACATCGTGTGATTTTCTTGAAAATGGAAAAATTGATTTCTTTTCGACTTTTTTTTTACAATTCTGCATCTGTTACCGGTTAAATTAAAAAAAACATAACGACATAAAATTCAAAAATTTCAAAATTTTTTTTTTTTTAGAATTTTCGATTTTTTTTGCAAATCGACCGATTGAATGGTTTTTCTAGACCGATTGATCAAAATTTCAACAAAAATGAAAGGAGCAAGGTTTTTGTTTCGAAACATCAGGTAATCTTCTAAAAATGTGAAAATTGATTTTTCTTTGACTTATTTACAATTCTGCATTTGTTACCGGTTGAAAATGAAAAAAAAATTTCAAAAATTTTCGAAAAGAATAATGACAGGAGAAGCGTAAATCCGACCGTGCAGCCTTCACGTGGTACGCTTCGGATAACGCAAATGCCGGCAGTTGATAAGCAGCAATCCAAATGTTCGCAAGAACGCTTAAGGATTTTTTTTGAAAATTAAAAAGAAATATATTTTTATTCAACCAGTATCAGATGCAGAATTGTAAAAAAAAGTCGAAGAAAAATCAGTTTTTCTATTTTTAAGAAGATTACCTGATGTTTCGAAACAAAAACCTTGCTCCTTTCATTTTTTTCGAAATTTTGATAAATTGGTCTAGACAAACCATTCAATCGGTCGATTTGCAAAAAAAAATCAAAAATTAAAAAAAAAATGTTTGTTTGAAGTTTTTGAAATTTCGTTGTTATTTGTTTTTTTTATTTAACCGGTAACAGATTCAGAATTGTAAAAAAACGTCAAAAAGAAATCAATTTTGCCATTTTTAAGAAAATTACCCGATGTTCAGAAACAAAAACCATGCTTCTTTAATTTTTTTGGAAATTTTGATCAATCAGGCGGAAGAACTATTGAGTGGATCGATCGACAAATTTGTAGGGTTATTGGGGGTACATTGAGTTGTAAATGTTCCTCAAAACATTAGCCTTCCCATCAATATTAGCAAAGCTACAGTCGATTTACCAAATCAAAGGAAAACGTTACGTTTTTGTACTTTTTTCAACTGAATATTGCGAGTAGAAAAATTTGTTTTTCCCTAATACTCTTGAAATGATCTTATAGAAAATTTATTCCAGTTTCCGAAGATACCCGTTTAATTTCTGTATGACCGCTGGTTGTTGATATATCAGTGGTTAAAGACAAAACGATCTTTTTCATTCAAAGTCGAATATCTCCGCGACAAATTAACGTAGAGAAAAAATTAAAAAAAGGAAATTGAAGCTGTATAAACAAGCTACCTCTCCACGTATTGGTTTAGCTGGAAAAAATTTCCAAGCCCGTGGAGCAAAAATAAAAAAATAAAAAATGTACAAAAATTTCCTTTCGCGTCATTTCTAAAAATTTTGTAAGAACTGTAGCTTCTAAAAACTTCTAAAAAAACCGAAAGATCTGAAAACTAGAATCTTGGAGCTGTAAAATGCTTTTTTTATGACCTTGATACGACCATTTTTCATTTAAATACAGCCTGTTGAAAATCACCGAAAAATTCGGAAATTTTTCTTGCTCCCTTAATTTTTGCGGGTAGTGTATTTTGTTGATGAATACCTTTTTCTCATGGACACTCTGCTCGCTAATTCGTATCGCACATACAAAAAATGCATAAAATAATATATTAGAATGGCCCAGTGCTCGTTTTTTTCGATTTTTATTGTTTGTTAATAAATAGTCGGGAGGAATAAAACATATAAGTGCCGGGTGACAAATAAGTGATAGGTGACGCATCAAGAGACGCGGCATGATCTAGGCTTTAAGTATTAAAATTAGAAAGATCTATGTTATAACAGAAATAGTCTAATCAACGGCGTTTTATGCTGTGACAGGAAAATATAAATCTGTCCTTTCGACGTCAACGCACGATGTCACTCCTCGAGCGTCTGGAAATCCGCTGTTAAAATTGTCAAATTGTGATTAAGGCCCGTAATAGTAATATAAGAATTTGTCATATATCAGACCATATGAATCAAGATGTGACATAATATAAAGAATCTTGTATAAACAGATCGGTCGGGAGAATGTTGAAAATAATTTTGTTTTTTCCAAAATTTTCAAGATTCTGTAAATGAATCTTGGAAAGAACAAAATTATTTCCAACATTTTCCCGACTTATCAGCTTGTACATCAGTCTTTCCAAGATTTATCCAAATAATCTTTCCAAGATTCTTTAAATGCCCACACGGAACCGAGTGTCCATTGGACGTCCATCTATCATCCATAGATCCTTAACACGTCTACATCCACGATGGACGTAATGCGGACATCCATTGAACATCCATGGTATACTTTTGATTGGACAAAACGCAATGGATCACACAGGACGTATATTGTATGTCCACGACACGTACTATTTCTTGAGCTACAAATATACACAACATGGCCATCCATGGTATGCCCATAGGTAGACATTAAATAGCTTTTAATTCAGGATAGTAATTGAACATCCACTGGACGTTCCAGGTTCGTAAACGAAAATCACATTCGGAGGACGTCAATTGAACGTCTATCGGATGTTCCATGTAGGATTTCATATAGACGTGAACCTGGAACGTCCAATAGATGTCCAATTACGATACTGAATTAAGAGCTATTGAATGTCTACCTATGGACATACCATAGATGGCCGTGTTGTGTATATTTGTAGCTTAAGAAATAGTACGTGTGTGAACATACAATATACGCCCTGCGTGATCCATCGCGTGTTGTCCAATGAAAAGCATTCGTCCTTTAGATGTACATTTAAGTATTTCGGGCAGCTGTGATATGGGTACGCCGATTGACCGTCGTATGTACGTACAAATTACGTCTATCGAAGGATAACGCGGAAGTTTATTCGACGTCCACGACACATATTTTTGGAGCTATAAATATATTCCGCGCGTAACTTAACAGCCAGGGGACGTCCAATAATCATTTAAGTTGGATGAAAATTTCATTCCGGGGAAGTCCATGGGACATTCCTTAAACCACTATCGGAGATGCGAAACGGCAGCGATTCTATGTGCTGAAAAAGTTTCGTATACGTACCCTTAGATATTTTTTAGAGGTACCTATAGACCACATAAAGTGACATTTAATGTACGTATTTAAGACGAATGCCAATAGTGCAAAAGATATCTAATGATCATCTATTATACGTCCCTCAATTTAAATGCTATGGATTACACATTATCCATTAATTATAAATTTCATTACGATTATACATTATTCAAGGTTTGTGAGACAAAGATATATAAGTATATCAGCAAACTACATCGTATAAGGTGTTTACATGCATAAATTTCTCATAAGTCAAGTTAGTGTAGGTAGGTAGGTAGGTAGGTAGGAGATTAGAAAAGTTAAGCAGCACCCCTTGAATCCAACACTTGGATGGGTGACCGCAGTGTGAAAAATCGAAAACTATTTTTTTTTCTGTAAAATATGGATATCTCGTAGGCCCCGAATATTATATAATCAGTAACAAAGTTTATAATTAATTAATAATGTGTAGTTAATAACGATTAAATTATTTAAATAAAGGGACGTATAATGGATGATCATTGGACATCTTCCGGATCACTGGTTTATTCGTCTTAAATACGTAAATCAGACGTCATTTTTTGGGGTCTAGTCCGTCTAAAAACCGTCTCAAGGTACGTATAAGGGATGTTCCCAGTACATAGAACAGGTGCCGTTTCGCACTTCTTTTAGCAGTGATAGGGATACTCATAGACGTCCCTGGGATGGAGCATTCATCCACCATGTATGGATATTGGACGTCCCATGGCCCTAATGTTCCGTGTGGGGAACGTTTCAAAGATTCTTTTAATGAATTTTTCGAGTTTTAACGCCTTGTTAAAACGGAATTTGGCCATGATGGTGATTTTAATTTTTTATTTTCTATCTTTTTCCCGAATGAAGTTTTTCGATTTTCTCAAATTTCTTCTTTTTCGAAAATTGACTCGAATTGGTCAGTTTGTAGTTTTTCGTGAGGTTTCGAAAAAACCTCATTGTTTGAAAGAATCTTTGAAAGAATCTTTGAAAGAATCTTTGAAAGAATCTTTGAAAGAATCTTTGAAAGAATCTTTGAAAGAATCTTTGAAAGAATCTTTGAAAGAATCTTTGGAAGAATCTTAAAAAGATTCTTAGAATCTTGGAAATAATCTTTGAGAGAATCTTTGGAAGAATCTTAAAAAGATTCTTAGAATCTTGGAAATAATCTTTGATAGAATCTTGGAAAGAATCTTTAAGAGAATCCCGCTCCGGATCCTATCCGGGATTCTTTGAGAGATTTTTTCCAAGATTCTTTTAAAGATTCTTTCAAAGATTATTTTTTTGACGTGGGAAATTATTTCTCTTCACTGCGATTTCATTCAGATGAATTGAAATTATTTATATCACAACATGTCATGTGATGCTAAATCAATTGTATTAAAAGGTTCAATTAAACGACAAACTACTTTAGCCAATGGCTTTTTTAAATGAACTAACTTCACAAGATTCGATACAACTACACGTGTCATTGATTAGCATGCGTACAGAAGTTTGACTCAACCGGAAACACTATTTATTCGAAACCAAAAGTATTCCATTCAACGGTATTTGCAGTTGAATTAATTTATGCCTGGCAACAAAATCATGAGATTAGCTCAAGGAAATTGATTTTGTTGTATCAACATAGTGTTAATTGATGCAAATAATTTTTCTTTGAGTTAATGGAAAAAGGCTCAACCCCACGGCGGGGTTGGCTGTATTTTTTTTCAGTACGGGGAACTGAAAAAATTGGTGAAGGAACCATGAAGGAACAGACCGAATGAATATTTCTCGGGATGGTTGAAATAATGCGTAAAGGAACTGTGGTTTCTATTTTGGTTCCTTCCCGGTTAATGTCCTCTTAAAGGAACGGTTGCAGGACTTTCTAGGGAACCTATGCATCTGTCATTCGATGTTCATTTGTCATTTCTGGAAGACGAGACTTGCATTTTTGAAACTTTTCAAACTTCACCGGCATGTTTTAGTCGAGGCACGAATTTGATCATCTCAGGTGGGGGGGGCTCCACTTTTTGACACCAGAGCCGCCCGGAATATTAATTTATATTAATGTAGGCAAGCTGCGTGAACACACAAGCGCAACAGTTGAGTGCACTGAGCTCCCGAGATAATGGACAAGACGAAGGTTTGTCCATTAAGTTTAGAGGCATAGGGTAAAAGCCAGATAGTTGCCCCGGGGGGATAGTTGCCCCGGTTTTTAATACACTATATTAGAGATGTCCCTGGCGTTAGCGCTTTTCTGTAATTAGTAGTATGCCCTTGTAGGCCTCAGTGCCCAAAAGACATAGGACAGGGCTCACAAGTTTCGTCTGTGTGAGCGAAAATCTTCCGCGGCGAGACCTCGACGAGCGTCACACTAATATTGGTGACTAATTTTTATTGAATAACTAATGTTATAGTTATTTGTTTCCTCGCATGCACTGGAGTTTCAACAACACGGTCTGAAACGGTATATTGTTAAATAGCTGTTATTAATTTTTTTAATAAAAAGAGCAAGTATTCGTATCGAAAAGGATAGTCACCCCATATTCTTTTCCGGTTAGTTGCCCTAACGGCAATATAACAAAAACCCACGCGTGGTCCTTGCTGGACTGAAGTTAGTTTAGCACTAGCGTTTAAAGAACTAGATAAGAAAGAAAAACTGTAAACTAAAGGTATTTTTAAAAATAATGAAATTATTAATTATAAGATAATAAAATTAATAATAAAATATCAAAATAAAACAATGAGATTTAAAAAATATGAAAAAATAAAATAATCTGTAACTTATTAATTGTAAACTCCTGCGTAGTATTTTCGATGTAAGGCGACTTCCGCTACGTTCAAGAGGTCAAATGAAACGGGATTTACTCAAAAACGTCATTAATTGGGTTTACAAAAATAGTGTACAATGAAAGATTAAAGACCAGTGTTCTAATATACACGAAGCATATTGTCAGCAGATACTCAATGTTTAAGTAATCGAGTTTTTTCCTTAAGTGGGGCAACTATCCGGCTTTTACCCTATATAGGATATAGTGTTTTCAACTTCACAGTTTTGCCGCAGAGCCAATGTAATCACCACACATATAATGCGCCATATATATATACGCGCACTCTCCTGAGTTTTTCTCGGAACGCAGCGCAACGAACCAAGGCCGCGAAATTTGGGATTTATCGTGGCCTTAGCAGATTGGTCACCACTTGGTCACCACAAAATCACCGAGATCTTGGTGATTTTTAATGTGATTGTCACGGTGATTGTTATGGTCACAAAATCACCGTGACAATCACCGTGGATCAAGATTAAAAATCACCAAGAACTCGGTGATTTTGTGGTGACCAAGTGGGCATTTTGTCACCGTAAAAAATCACCGTGATTCAGTGGTAACTTCATCCACTAGGGGGGTGCCAAAATCTTGAGAGTATTGAGGACTAGTATATGTATTGCCATGTACGTGTAAATAAAATCTCCTGTAAAAACTTGCGTCCTGCAAAAAAGATGGTGCTAACAGTATGCACGTTCACAGTCAACACATGCTCAAATATTGCGACTGTATTTCATGCAGGTTGCCTATAGGGGGAAGTATGTAGGAAGTGAAATTTGTTCTTGTACCAGGGGAGAGCAGTAGCCGAGTGGCTCGAGCGCGGGTTCGCAATTCGCGGACCCAGGTTCGATCCCAGGCAACACCGCTGAAAAAATGTATTAGGTTTTTTCAAGTGTTTTCGGCTGTAATCCCGGTGGTATGGACACCACCTTAAATAAGTTTGTCCCAATACCTCATTGCGATGAGTGGAAGTCGTCGCACGGTTTCGGGGGTGGCATCCGCGCGGTCCTTATCGCGCGAATGTGTATCTCTTAACCGGGTGAACGACTCACTGAATTGCAATGGAGGAGGTAACTGCCTAACCATCCGTTGATAGTCGTGCGAGAGTCCTCTCGCGCTACTATCGAGGGAATTAGGTAAGTTACCGGCTGTATCGGTGGAGGTCTTCTGCAGTTTCCCTCCACCCACGGCAAAATTGCGATACAGCTTTGAGTTTCGAATAAATCAAAAAAGGTGCGGGACTGCAGACCGACCTAGAAGTGTGGAAAAAGCGGCTACATGGGCTAGTTCCCGGAGCCACCCAAAGGGGCAATTAAAAAAAAAAAAAAAATGTCCTTGTACCAGCGTATATCATTGCATTTCACGGATCTCCCCCGTTATTTCTCGTAAGGCCGGGCTTCAGCCCGCAACTTACACTTTTCCATTCTGTATCGCAATTCTGCCGAGAGTGAAGGGACACTGCAGAAAACCTTCACTGATCCAGACGGTAACTACCTAAGTCCGCCAGTAGCAATGCGAACACGCTTTAGCACGACTATCGCCGGTCGGTTGCGTCAGTCGCTTGCACAGTTAGATAAACCACCATCCAAACAATAAGAACCGCATCGGCAAGCCTTACTAAAACTATACAATTAACCACCGACTCATCGCAATGAGGTCTTTGAAATTCCATTTATTTAAGGTGGGGTCCCAGTCCACCGGGATTATAGCTGATAACACTTGAAAAAACCAACATATTTTTCAGCGGTTTCACCTGGGCTCGAACCCGGATCTGTGTCCTAGCTGCGAGACCCGTGCTGTAGCCCCTCGACTACTGCTCTCCCCTATGTAAGAAGTATTTTTCACTTAAAATTATTCGCTTATGCATATATCTTTGTGATTATTAGATCAACGAGCATTGGATGACATTGACGGAGGTTCGAAATGAAGTTCTTCAAGATTGCAGCTTTTGTCGCCAGTCTATTACTATGGGTAATTAATAATTGATCTGGATATTAAAAACAATCTGAAAGTACGATATGGTTCTAATAATACATGCCTACAGATAGTAAGTACTATCCATATGAAAACCGTTTTATTGATTGCTAATGATGACAACTTCCCTTCTGCAATGATTAATTAGTCCCAATGCATACAATCGATTGTTTCCAACTGAGAAAATTGCACACCCTGTTGAAAAAGACCTATAGAACTGTGAGAATAATCTGTTATAATCAAGGACAAATGCACAGGAAATTCCAATACGCCTCTTGGGTATCGCGCCGATGCTACGTTAACGCCAACTGTCGGTTAACGGCCAAGCATGCCAAGCTGTCGGTCGGTTAAGCATGCCAAGTTTTCAGCTTGGCTTGTGTAGTTTAGTTTTTTTTTTTGTAATTTCGAATTTGTAGAATTGGCTTTGAATTTTTAATTTTTGTAGTTTTTTAATTTAAATTTTTGGGATTTCAACATATAACTTGGCTTTTATATTAATTGATTTTTATTTTTTTTTAATATTTTGATATTTGACTATTTTTGCACTTTCTTAAATACTTGGCGTTCTTTTTTTACTTTTTATATATCCTTCTGTGTATAAGTAAGGTCCTGCCTGTATAGAGCCAGCTGCTCGTCGAGACGGTGAGGTTAGGTAAATGTTCTTGTCTCAAGTCGGTATCAATTCAGCATATCCAATGTGGATATATTTCTTACATATATTTGACGTATATTTCGCAAGAATATCTCATTTCTACAACAAAATATATTCAATAAATTCGAGATATATTTTCTATATATATCGATATATAGTCTTTTTCCGTGAGGTTGTTTTTATCATATATGAACAAACATATCATTGAATATATCAAAATGTTTATGCCTCAAGTTTACGAAACCATCTCTAAATTTTGCAGACATACTTTCAAGTCTCTCCAGGTGTATAAAAATGAAATATCGATGAGTTTTGATCAGGGGTAGCAAGCGAAACGTTTTGCACGATTGGAGATTTAATCCTTGAGCGAGCACATTGCAGGTATACGAAGGGTAGCTCGTATCGCGAGAGGAACTTTATGGTATACCGGGACGATCGAATCGGAGAGGGAGCGCCAAGGGACTCAGGTAGTTTCCCTCTCTTCGCGAGTCGAGTAGACATTTATTTTTGGGGATCGTATGGCGAGCAAGTAAATAGTTCTCGGACGGGGTTTCCATCCTATCGCGAATTATTGGGTGTCTCGAGTCCGTCGGATCGATCCTATGAGGATCGAAACGTCCGAGAACTCTTCCAGTAAAACTCGCCGAGGATCAAAACCTCGAGCGACGCGAAAGGGTTTCGATCTTTACCTGGCCCGATCTTGTTGGGCATAGGATGTTTCCCTCTTTGTCTTGCGTTACATTATATATGTACAATCTTGACGATTGGATGAAATATTAAAACGGCATTTTCACATGAAATAATAAAACATTGAACTTTTGAAAAATTGTTACTGCAAAAATCGCATAGATCACATATTATGATTAATGTAATCTTTTCAATGGAAACGAATTTATTTTTAAATATTCTACTACTGAAATGACGATTGTTTTTGAACGCTTTATTTTCTTTTGTGCATGCAACCGTCAATAGTTAATTATACGTTGCGACAATCTTTTTTTTTTTTTTAAGCCGACAATTATTTTTTCATCTTTAAATTCTTGGAAAACAGGAGTATTGAAATACAAATTTTTGTTAACACAATTAATCTTTGAGAATTGTCGTAATTTATTTCCATTAATTTCGTTGTTTTTCTAAATTATCATTTCCTGTTATTCTTTTATTCGTATTTTTGCTTGACAATTATCACCAGTTATGGATGTAACGAAAAATTATGACATTAGGTAAGCACTAACGGAAGCCGGGCTCTCGTAAACCGGATCAACAAATAATAACATATATCTATATATAATATATATATTGTAACGCGCTATTTTTCGACGAGCGTTACAAAGGCGAGATCACGGGACATAAGCGAAATTGATGAACATTTTCTGATCTCCTTGAATTTTATTTCATGTATCGGGGAACGTGTGAATCCGACATTCCAAGGTCGCAAGATCTCGACCAAATTATTCCAAAAGGAAAACGGGAATTTCGAGGCGTCGATACACGAGAATTATTGAGAGACCACCGGCTATGACGCGCGAGAAGAATCAAAGCGCATCATTGGTCACGTTCATCACTCATCGCCAATCGACATCTCGCTTAGAGAATTAGAATAAGGGATTTTTGGAAGAAAGTGGGAGAAAGAGAGGTGTAAACGAAGAGCGAAAGAGACTCTTGAGGAGTCTCTCCCGAGCCGTAAAGAAAGTAGGAGTTCGGAGTTGATTTGTTGGAGAAATATCAAAGAAAAAGGAGAGAGAAAGGGACGCGATCGAAAAAGCCGATCTATCTAAGAAAAAGTGAAGAAGCGGTGAGTGCCGTTCCGATTCTCCTCCATACGACTATTATTCCCTTGTTAAGTGTATCTTTTGGTGACGTATTTATCGTGTCGGCGTACTGAATGGTCGAGTCTTTGTCCCGCGAGGATCGGTAGCTGTCGAGTCCTCGTTCAAGGTATTTGAGGTCGTAACGGGGATCGCGGGTATGTTCTCGGGACGGATCGGGAATTATTTTAGCGACGTCGAATCTTGTTAAATATCGCGCCTTTGTAATAATCGGGAGAGAACTTGGTGTGAATGTTGTGTGAACAATTGTGTAATTGCTCAGTTAATTTCTTCGCCGTGTGATAAAAATTGTGGATAAATTGGATTATCCCGAGATGTGGTAAACCCGGCGAATAGTAGAGTAGCTGGGATCCACTATCGAAGGACATATTATTTTTGTGAATAAAATCATTTTTGCGGTGTAAGAAAAATTCTTGATCGAACTGCTTTATTTTACGAACCCCCCACTCTACAATATTTTCGTGACTGTAGCTAGTTGGGACACGGCGTTTTTTTTTTATTATCTTGGGGTTTTTCTCCGGTACTTTTTAGTACCTGGCGCCCTATAAAAATTAAGGAGAAAAGCCCACGCTTTTGTAGCCTGATCGGGGAATTTTGGAATTGAGTAAAATTAACGCTACAATATATTGTTACGTCCCGGTATTATTATTTATTATTGACACTTGTTGTCGTTGTCGCACGAACACTTACCGTGAGCGTAGAACAGAATAGTTGTTGTGCTCCTGTTGTTTAGACGGGAATGCGCCCATCAGGGATCGGAGCAGGAGAGTGGGATTGGTGAAATGTTCGTGAATTTCATATGATTTCATTTTTCTGTAATAATTGGCAATGGCGTTGCCTTGGGCGTAGCGAATTAAACGAATAGTAACTCGTTAAGTTATTGTTTAACAATAACAAATAACTAAATTTATTGAAACTGCCATCGACCGGATTGGTCGATGGATTGGTAATTTCGGAGTTCACCATTTTTACAATTGGTGATGAGGAATAATTTTGAAAGGACGGTTTGGTTCCAAGCTTGTACGGTTTTACAATTCGCAATTGGGGCGTAGTTTTATATCGCGATACGCTTCGCACTAAGCTATCGCGAATTCACAATTTTTTGCACGCGCACCAATGATTGGCCTCGAGGGCAGATGTTTTCTCGCGATATAAGTTTATCCACACGACGGACCTAAATACTCGCGAGCTTCAATTTTATACGCGCACCTCAAGTTTGTAGGTTCGACAGCACTTGATCGTTTGAATGTCGTTCAATGTCCTCGGCTGGTCGTAAAATAACGTTGGTCTGAACTTCGTTTGCGAATGTTTCACCGAATAATATTGGAACTTAAAAGGGTCGACCTTATGGGTGGACCCTCGAACACTTGTAAAATTTCAGTTGGTTCTTTAATTGTGTTGAGAAAAGAACTTGTTAATGTGATTGGAGCTCGGCCGTATTGACAGAGCTCTCGAAGACTGCAATTTTGATTTAGGGCACGACCATTCTGGTCGAGCTCCTAGTCCGAACTGAGGAACTTAGCCTTAGAAAAATAGTGCTCTGCACTCCAGCGAATCAAGGCGCGACTAAAGATAATACTACGCCGGGCGCTGCACATCCTCGAGGTGTGCAGCATCTCACCGGTCACCGTGAGATCCCATTTGTCAGCGAAATTCGCAGACGATTCTACCGTGGGATCTTCAACGGCTACTTGCTCGCACGTTGATAAGCCGGTTACATGAGATTTGCAATGAGAAGTGCTCTTCAGAGCACCTTTTTGTATTATTCGTTTATTTAACGGCAAATTGAATTATTAAAAATTTTCAAATATATATTGAAGAAAATAAAATGGTTGCCACAATAGGTGGCTAAATAACCCCGGACGTAACAATATATATATATATATATATATATCATCAAGGTAAGATTTTGATCAAAACGATCATATATATATATATATATATATATATATTTGTGTGGCATTCCACGGTATTTAGATCAAAATCTTACCTTGATGATTTCGATTTTCCTCTAAATTTTTTATATAAATGAGGACATTAAAAAAAATGTCCTAAATTTTTTCAGAATTTTTTAGCCAAGCGTTTTTTGGATTTTTTTTTTTTTTTTTTTGAAAAAAAACGGGACAACTTTGTGAAATCTGAAAAAATGCAGGAAAATCTAAAAAAATATAAAAAATTCATTGGGCTTTGTCCCATAACGGAGATTTCAATACTCTATGAGACAACTTCAAAAAAAAAAAAAATAAATTTGACTCATAGAGTGTTGTAATCTCCATTTTGGAACAAGGCCCAAAAATTTTGTTATATTTTATTAGATTATTCTGAATTTTTTCAGATTTTACAAAGAGGTCCCTTAAAAAAAGAAATCCAAAGAACGCGTGATCAAAAAATTCTGAAAACATTCAGGAATTTTTTTTTGTGTTCATTTATATAACAAATTAAGAGAAAAATCGAAATCATCGAAACAAAATTTTTTCGTGTCTTTCCACGACATTCCGATCAAAATCTTGCCTAGATCATTTCGATTTTCCTCGAAATTTTTTATATAAAAAAACACATTGGAATCGTTTTTTCCAAAGTATTTCAGAATTTTTTGATCACGCGTTCTTTGGATTTTTTTTTTTAAAGGGACCTCCTTGTAAAATCTGAAAAAAATCAGAATAATCTAATAAAATATAACAAAATTTTTGGGCTTTGTTCAACAATGGAGATTTTGAAATTCTATAAGTCAATTTTTTTTTTTTTAATTTGACTCATAGAGTATTGAAATCTCCGTTATGGAACAAAGCCCAAAAATTTTTTTAAATTTTATTAGATTTTTCTGAATTTCTTGAGATTTTACAAAGTTGTCCCGTTTAAAAATAAAAAAAAATAATAAATCCAAAAAACGCGTGACTGAAAAATTCTGAAAAAATTTGGTAAATTTTTTTTAAATGTCCTTATTTATATAAAAAATTAAGAGGAAAATCAAAATCATCAAGGTAAGATTTTGATCGAAATACCGTGGAATGCCACATATATATATATACAATACATATATAATGCATTCCATGCGATTGCGAACGGTCGAAAAATTGTCCACTCTAAAAAATTGACATTTTATCAAATTGTTTAATTATATGAAAAAGGGTAGTGTACATTTTTTCAAAATTTGAGGATCGCATTTTTTTGAGTTTTTGGGAATATTGTAATTTCCTGAGTACCATATCTTAAAACTCTATATCTACATACATATATATCCATCAGATATCCATCATATGTACACCCCGTGATAATATATATATATAGATAGGTATAGACATTGTAGCGATGACCGTACGGAGCAAAATTCAGGTAATATAAGGATCGAAACCGCGAGACTGACTCTCGAGGTATTTTACTCCTCGAGGAGTTATACTCCATCAAGCCCATGCGCATTCGATCCTCGATGATCAACACGTTCAATGAGTTCTGACGGGGGATCCCATTGATTCAGTATACCTATATACATACGTATACTCTGTATACGTATATTGGACTGATTCACAAAATTAGATTTTTTTTTCAATCTCCGATTAAATACTTTCGGGGAAGTGAAAAAGATGCCTGTTGAAAGCAAAGTTCCGAATGTTGATATATTTAAAAGTCTCCCGTCGTGAATTTAATTTTTAGATTTAAATATTGCAGGAAAAAAAATTTCAAACTTTGAAATTGTTTACCTCGACTTTGTGTGAACTACTGTTGGGCATTTCTTTACAAATTAGGTTATTTACGATAGTGCAATTAAAACTTTTCTTTCAAGAAAGATTTCACGATATTTAGTAATAAATTTCAACATTTTTCCGGAAACTAAAAAAAAAGGAAATTTACTTTAAATTTAATTTTAACTTTGCATAGCTTTCGAAGGAGTGAGTTTTTCAAAAAAATCTTGAGAGACCGTTTTTGTAAAGCGCTTCATTCCCTCTAAAAATATGTATCGCAGATTTTGGTACAAGGACTTTAAGTCGAGGTATGACATTTCGAAGTATAAGCATTTTTTTCCTGTATTATTTAAATCGAAATTCGTGATGAGAGTTCTAAAAATATTAATATTGAGATCTCTGCTTATATATGTATATATATGCCCGTCCATTCTTCTGCGCCCCGTGTTAATGTATATAGGTATAGGTATAGTAATGATGACCATACGGAGAGCAAAATTCAGGTAAGGATCGAAACGTCTCGCCTCGTGAGAGGTTACGATCCTCAGACTTAGTATACCTATATCAGGAAGTAAGAAGTAAGGAGTCGAAACTCTGCCAGGCTGGCTGGCGAAACATGGTTCGGGTTTTGGCACAAAGATAGTAGTACCAACCTGTCCACTCGCAGCGCTGGTGTTCCAACATCGTTCGAAAACTTTTCTATATCGTGTATTACTATATATATAAAATATACTATACAGTATATTTCAGTATGTTCTTAAATTCTTCGTTGGCTTCACAGTATATGAGCGGAAAATTTTAAAATAGGTTTTCTATCGGAAATGTTCTGAAAAAAATGATGGGGGGAGGGGAATGACAATTTTTCTGGAAAAATTCTGAAAATTTTCCATTGCAAGTTATGTTATTTTTTTGTTGAAGCGTTTCCAAACACGTGAAATACGATTGAACAATTTCGAGGGCAAATCTTTCAAGAGCTATTAGAGCTATAATTAAATTGTGAGACATCTGTCACTCGTGGAATCTTTTTTTCTATACATAAGTACTTGAAAAGACCAAAAAAAAATGTCGAGCTCTTTGAGGCCGGAGCCATATCCAATTTTTACAGAGTGAGCAGTGCACAGTCGGTAGGCTCTGGACTGCCACGCAGGCATCCAGGGTTCAATTCCCACCACCGGTATCACTGTATTTCTTCCAGGTGATATTATTCTAATGGCAATTCATCGATCGTTTTGAGAAGATCACTAAATTGCTTTATACTGGTGATCTTGATATAGGGCGATAATAGCATAATTACGTCGTCTATACAGATATTAACATTTAATTCTGCAAATACAGCGATACGCTTACGTGACCTCATGCCAGGTTCTATTTTCTGAAAACCCAAATATGAGCTATTGCCTTTCATGAAACACCACACCGATGGAGGCAACTGAACTAAATGTAGATTATTTTGTAAATATTGGAAACTGAAATCTTCAGTGCATGACTGTGTGCCAATATTTCTTGCTTTCATTTCTCGCATACCTAGAGGTTAGGAAATAATTCACATTAGTTTTTCTCTTGAATCATACATTGCATTTTATGCGAAAGTTTATAATCTCACAATATTCAATTATTCCTCACTTATTCTTACCGTTCAGATCTTTATCTTATCCGTGAGTAACAAATTTCACGAATTTTGGTCGCTGGAGTATGTAAAAGTGCGGCCGTCTTACGCGTTGAAATTTTTTTACTTGGGCTTAGAGTCAAGAGGCTGCCAAGTCTCTTGATATCTGAACAATTTTTGTTCTTGTAATCAGTATAAACACTTTTTAATTACTTGGCGTCAAGACGCTGCTGCGTCACTTGATTTAGGTTGGCCGAGCTGTAACATCCATGCTGCAAACAGCAGAACAGCTATCAGACGTCAGCCATCTGTCACTTCAGAACCTTCAGAATAAATAAAACAGCTGCTAATAATCATAACATTCGAACGATGTCTCGACAACCACGCTCCAAGCGGCGGAACCGTGTACCGGTAACTTTGTGCCAAAAGTCTGACCACTTCTGTTCCGTGGAGATTCGTCTCCTTACCTTTTACTTCCTGACCTATATGTATCTCTGTCTCACTCTCTTGCTCTATATATCTCTCTCTCTATATATATATCTATATACATATTTATCGATGCTCATTCCTGTCACCCCGTGATAGAATCAGTGTTGCCAACTGGCGCAAGAAATATATCGCCAAATCAAACTTCAAAAATCTCCTGATTTCAAATCGCCAAAAATCACCAGTACTTCACCAGAAATTTGACAAATTTCTCTTAATTACAATTTTTTTAGGAGCGTAAAAATTAAGTACCATACAGCTTTTGCTGCCTAAAAAGAGAGCTTTGCTTTCGCGGTAAAATTTTTTTTTCAGTTTTCAATGCCAGTATGTTTAAAATGTCCCAAAACGTCTAGAAATTACATTTGAAAAAAATGTGAGGAGACGCGTGCGCATGTACATGTGTGGAAATTTGGGAATAGAATTCAATTTTTAATGATTCAATTTGGAAAAGTTTCATAATTTTTCGAAAAACACTTGTGAACGATCTAACTTTCATGATTGTCCATCCACAAATCTCGATTTCTTGTGTCAATGCACTAAGTGATAATAACAATTGATTTTGAATTTGAAATTAATCGCTCAAGAGAATCAATTTCTAACAAACGTCCAAATTTTCAAAAAATGCTCATCACCGCTCTAACCCAAATCTTCAATAATTGGCGGAAAGATTATGTCATATCAGAACTTATAAATTTCCATATAGAAAAAAAACATTAGAACACAAGTCATATGAAAGTTATTTTGATTACTCATACATGTGAACTGATACTTATACAACTGAACCGAATTTTATAACCTCTTCCATATCTTCAATTATATATTTTTATTTTTGATGCATACTATCTAATGATATAGGAACAATTGCTGCGAATTTGCAATGCCCTTTCGATAACCTTTTCATCTGTTAGTTACCGACGCAACTACAAAATTATCCACCAGTGGTATGTTCGGAAATAAAAAATCGCGGAGACTGGTGTATTCACCAAAAAATCGATAAATCTCCAGAAAATAGCCAAAAATGTATACAAATCACCAGATTTGCGACATGTCCCAAAGCTGCAGTAAAAATCTTCACAGCCGATTCGAAAACTCGAGATCTAGCTACAAAATCGCTAAATTAGCAACACTGTATAGAATGTATAGGTATAGACATTGTAGCGATGACCGTCCGGAGAGCAAAATTCAGGTAAGGATCGAAACCGCTCGACTCTCGACGAGATATACTCCATCGAGCCCATGCGCATTCGGTC
Organism: Alloplasta piceator; assembly: GCA_946863875.1. Taxonomy (NCBI): domain Eukaryota; kingdom Metazoa; phylum Arthropoda; class Insecta; order Hymenoptera; family Ichneumonidae; genus Alloplasta; species Alloplasta piceator. Next base: position 29,033,558 of record OX333073.1, on the reverse strand, counting down.
CTCGATGATCAACACGTTCAATTAGTTCCGACGGGGGATCCCATTGACTCAGTATACCTATATATATATCTCTCTGTATACGTATATTAGACTATTATGCAAAGTTAAAATTAAATTTAGAGTAAATTTCCCTTTTTTTTAGTTTCCGGAAAAATGTTGAAATTTATTACTACATATCGTAAAATCTTTCTTGAAAAAAAAGCTTGAATTGCATTATCGTAAATAACCTAATTTTAAAAGAAATGGCCAACAGTAGTTCACACAAAGTCGAGGTAAAAAATTTCAAAGTTTAAAATTTTTTTTCCTGTAACATTTGAATCTAAAATTTAAATTCACGACGAGAGACTTCTAAATATATTAACATTTGGAGCTCTGCTGTCAACAGGCATCTTTTTCACTTCCCTGAAAATATTTAATCGGAGATTTCAAAAAAAAAAATCTAATTTTGTGAATCAGTCCAATATACCTATACAGAGATATATATAGGTACACTGAATCAATAGGATCTCCCGTCGGAACTCATTGAACGTGTTGATCATCGAGGATCGAACGCGCATGGGCTCGATGGAATATAACTCCTCGAGGAGTAAAACTCGTCGAGAGTCGAGCAGTTTCGATCCTTACCTGAATTTTGCTCTCCGTACGGTCATCGCTACAATGTCTATACCTATTATATTCTATCGCGGAGTATACAGGAATAAGCGTCGATAAATATGTATATAGATATAGAGAGAGAGATATATAGAGCAAGAGAGCGAGACAGAGATATATATAGGTATACTAAGTCTGAGGATCGAAACCTCTCACGAGGCGAGACGTTTCGATCATTATCAGAATTCTGCTCTCCGTATGGTCATCGTTACTATGCTTTCAAAAAATGAGACTATTTTTTTTAATTCGCAATCTCCAATTAATTACCTTCAGGGAAGTAAAAAAAAGAGCTCTGCTTTTACTTAAAACCAGAGCTCTGAATATTAATATTTAGAGGTCTCTCGTCGCAAATTTGTTTTTTATATTCAAATGACACAGGAAAAAAAAAGTCAAACTTTGAAATTTTTTACCTCGGCTTCAAGTTAATATACCAAAACGAGCAATGCATGTTCTTATAGGGAATTGAACGCTCTACAGAAAACGTTCCTTATGATTTTTCGATAAACACTCTCCTACAGAAGTTATTCACGGTCTAATACATATGTATATTAGACTGTAAATATGTGTTAACTGCTGTTGGTCATTTCTTTAAAAATTAGGTTATTTATGATAATGCAATTTAAACTTTTTTTTAAAGAAACATTTCACGATATTTCGTAATAAGCTTAAACATTTTTCCGGAAACTAAAAATAAAAGGGAAATTTATTCTAAATTTAATTTTACCTTTAAACAATTTTTGAAGGAGTCAGTTTCTTTAAAAATTTCTAAACACACAAAAGGATTTTTTGCAATGCCTGCCCCGAAAGTGCGATTTTTGATGGGTGTTTGACGTGCGGAAAGTGGCTAATTTCTCAACGATGCTTAACATTCCCGCACTTGTGCGGGAATGTCACAGATTCCCGAACTTGTGCGGGAATAACTCTATTTATAGCTCACTTTACCCCATTGATTTACGAAAAAACGGATTTTTTGACAGTTGATCGTTTTTTGTTCTACGATTTTAAACCGATTAAACAAACTTGAATGTAGCGGAATTCATGTGACACGTAACGTCAACTTATGACAGTCGCATTTTCTGAGGGAATACGGAATACAGAATGGATGAAGAAAACGAGCGCCCAAGAGCATCTACACCCGTGGAACTGATTGAAGCCGCTATATCGGCCGAAGAGAAATTATCACCGAAGAAATCAAAGGACAAATATTTGAACATCTATGCAAAATTCATGGAATGGAGAGTGTCTAAAAAAATAAACTTACTGCTGGTTATATATATACGGGTTCTTATTTGAATATGTCATTAGTTTTATTGAATCTCAAATCCCACTTTCGGGGCAGTCATTGCAAAAAATAATGTATGCTACATGTGCAAAAAAAACGAATTCCATCACGCGTAAGTTGCCGCATTTGCCTCGACTTATGGTGCATTTCACACTCGTACTCGTGTGAAATACACCATAAGTCTTCGGCTCATGCGGCAACTTCACGCGCGATGGAATTCGTTGTTTTCTACACTTGTAGCAAAAATTACTATTTTTTCATTAAAAGTCCAATATCTCAGCGAAAAATGGTCACAGCGAGGACTCAACAAAAAGCAAATTGAAGTTAAATAAACAAGCTATTCGGTTCATGTAATAGTTTAGCTGGAAAATTTTTTTCCAAGTAACTGCACCAAAAAAAAAGAGATTGATTTGTCTTACTATTTCTTAGGATTGCGTAAAACCTATATCTTCGAAATTTTTTTGGCTGAAAGATCTTAAAACTAGAAACTTAAAGCTTCAAAATACTTTTTCAAGACCTCGATTGGACAATTTTTCACTGAGATACAGCATTGTTAAAAACCACTAAAAAATTGGAATTTTTTTTGATCCCTCAATTTCTTTCAGTAACGTATATATAAATACACATTTACATATATATATATATATATATGTACGCCCGTTCATTCCTGTGCGCTCCGTTTTCATCTATATAGGTATATGCATAGTAGCGATGGCCGTGCGGAGAGCCAATCTCAGGTAAAGATCGAAACCCTTTCGCTTGGCGAGCGGTTTTGCTCCTCGAGGAATTATACTCCGTCGAGATCGTGGGGATCCGATCCTCGAAGAGTTTTTATCTGTTCGAGAGCGCCGGGATTCAATCGTCAAACGATTCAAACTGCCCGATTCCTTCGACTCGGCGCTCGTTCGAGGAGGGGATCGTTTCCCGAGTTTCATTTACCGTTCTTTCGAAGAGTTATATCACATTTTATTATTTTTCGAAACGTTTATCGCCGTTGTAAAAGTGGATTATGATATAGTTAAGATATATCACGATGTACAAGCGCTTTTATATATTCTAAAAATATCTGACAACGCACTTTTTAACGTTTTTAACTGAATTAATAACGTAAACCGTACAGCTCTCTAACTCCGCGTGTTGCCTGTATCTGCCACAACGCCGCGCCACTAGAGTTATCTACCATCCAAGAGGCGTCTAGAGATTGATAAGGATTTATAGAATTCTATCGATTCATATCGGTCTTTTTCAACAGGGCATGCACTGAAATATCATTATTTGATAATTATGACTCACAACCTAATGTATCAATCGTTAACGAAAATTGTCAGCTGGCAGGATGGATGGTTCTCATGATCGGTGCATGGCTTTTGCTCGATCCGGGCAACAGTCACTTGTACAATCTGTTCGTCGAGGAATTGGCACCCGACGAGACAGTATGTTTTATATCATACAGTGTTTTTGGTCTGGGTGTTGTACTTGTCACCGTTGGATTTCTAGGATGTCAGGGGTCCTTGCGAGGAAATCAATGCATTTTAGAAGTGGTAAAAAGACATTACGATCTTAATGATGAAAAATCTAACTACACTACGATCTCGATTTAAGCAAGAGCGGCGGGACTGGCACCGCTAGACACTTGCATAAATCGAAGTTGCGCAAATGTTGCCCGTGCGTCCACGCGCATCGCACACCAGTCGGAAGCCGTGTCTGCTCTCACACCGGCGCTCTCACACTATTTGCCACGTTGATCGATATGCGCCGCACAGTGAAGACTCTTGCTTATATCGAAGCTGCATAAATCGAGATCGTAGTGTACACGGAGAGAAGGATCTTGTAAAAATTTCCAGGGGCTATTGTAAGAATAACTTGCCAACACGGCAATCGAGTGCCAGCGTCAACAGACAGAGGAATTTTTACGAAGCACCATTGTAATTTTTCCGTCACCAATCGTATTATCCGCGATTCCCTAGCAGATTCATCGACCCCAAATTTAGGGTCGTAAACAGTTTCGGTCGAAAGTGGTCGTTTTGTCGACCGTAATTTTTTGGTCGTATGAAGGATCATCGCAGTCTGCTCGTGAGTCGTTACGACTAAAAACTATTAGTCGTATCGACCGATCCGGGATCCGTTCGCTGGTCGTTACGACCAGAAATGTTTAGTCGCATTTTTTTTTTCCGTGCTCCCTGTCGTGATCATCACGACCAGATATGTAGAGTCGAATTTTTTTCCCCTCATCTCGGCGCCCGTGGTCGTTACGACGAGAAATCCTGAGTCGAATTTTTTCCCCCAGCTCCGCGCCCCTGGCCGTTACGACTCGAAATCTGGAGTCGATTTTGGTTTCCACAGCTCCCCTAGCAGATTTGTTGACCAGAATTTTTCGGTCGTAGTCGTAAGTGGATTTTTTTCAACCGATTTTTTTCGGTCGTAAGAAGTGAGTCGTTACGACTGAGAATTATTAGGCGTAACGACCCATTCTGGGGGCCAGTTGGCTGGTCGTTACGACTGAGAATTATTAGTCGTAACGACCGATTCCGGGGCCCTTTGCTGGTCGTTACGACCCGAAATCCTTAGTCAAATATTTTTTTCCCAGCGCAAATTAATACAAAAATTTGCATAGCTTATTCCGAAATAGCGCCCATGCAATCGCAACTCATAAAATTGTACGCCCGAGATATCCACATTAGGGATATTCGCAAGGGTCAGCTCGACCGAAAGTGCCATGGAAGAGCTTCGCCCTGAAGGAACCGCCTTAATCATCACGGTAACCTCTGCGCTAGGTAAGTACTTGACTTGGCACGCTGGCTGTCCGGTATATAACATCGTCATATGCCTGTTTCGTTTGGGCACAGAGTTTCGAGCGCATGCGACGCATAGTGGTGGACGCGTCAACTATAGTTGACGCGTACATTACATTGACTACGACCAAAAAATTCTGGTCAACAAATCTGCTAGGTAGCACTAGTTGACGCGTCCACCACTACGCGTCGCATGCGCTCAAAACTCTGTGCCCAAACGAAATAGGCATATGACGATGTCATATACCGGACAGCCTGCGTGCCAAGCCAAGTACTTACCTAGCGCATGGGTTACCGTGATGATTAAGGTGGTTCCTCCAGGGCAAAGCTCTTCCATTGCACTTTCGGTCGAGCTGACCCCTGCGAATATCCCTCAGTATTGTGGATATCTCGGGCGTACAATTTTATTAGTTCCGATTGCATGGGCGCTATTTCGGAATAAACGATACAAATTTTCGTATTAATTTGCGCTGGGAAAAAAATATTCGACCAAGGATTTCGGGTCGTAATGACCAGCAAATGGGCCCCGGAATAGGTCGTTACGACTAATAATTCTCAGTCGTAACGACCAGCGAACTGGCTCCCAGAATGGGTCGTTACGACTAATAATTCTCAGTCGTAACGACCAACCAACTGGCCCCCGGAATGGGTCGTTACGACTAATGATTCTCAGTCGTAACGACCAGCCACCTGGCCCCCGGAATGGGTCGTTACGACTAATAATTCTCAGTCGTAACGACTAGCCGACTGGCCCCCGAAATGGGTCTTTACGACTAATAATTCTCATTCGTAACGACCTACTTCTTACGACCGAGAAAAATCGGTTGAAAAAAATCCACTTACGACCGAAATTTTGGTCGTCGAATCCGCTAGGGCCGTGCCCGTGATCGTAACGACGAGAAATTCAAGGTCGATTTTTTTCCCGCGGGTGCCGAACTGAGGGGAAAAACTTCGACTCAAGATTTTTGTTCGTAACGACCAGGGCCCGCGAAGCTGGCAAAATATTATACTCAAAATGTCGGGTCGTAACGACCAGCAAACGGACCCAGGAACGGGTTGTTACGACTAATAATTTTTGATCGTAACGACCCACAAGCAAAATGCGTTGCTTTTTCGGATGACCACAAAATTACGGTCGACAAAACGACCATTTTTGACGGTATGTAGGGTCGTCGAATCCGCTAGGGTTCCCTTCGTTTTGCTTAATTGAGATTAGGACATTAATTAATCTGTCGCAGAACGCGGCTCGATTAGAAAATTCTTTTCGAACGTATTATTAAAACAAAACAGGATTACTATTTACAAAAAATGTGTTTAAATACCCAACGTGAAGTTGGGTATTTTGAACTAATCAAAAACACAATGACACAAAACTGTTACCCAATCTCCTTCACAGAAAAAATAATAAACCAAAGGCTAAGATTAATTCATTCACAATCAAATAACGACAACGCATTCGACTCCTCCAGATTAATAAATTTACCCTATACTGAAAATATTCACCACCAACTAGTCCGCCTTTTTCGACAATTCAATATAACACTAGTCACTAACAACCAACACAACATTCACTCCATCACCGGTTCCACAAAAGATAAAATAGATAACATGGATAAATCAAACGTAGTTTACCAAATCGATTGTAATGATTGTGATGCATTGTACATAGGACAAACAAAAAGATACTTAAAAACGAGAATCAACGAACACAAAAATAGTCTAAAACACACTAACACAATAAATACAGCGTTAGCAAAACACGGAATAGAACTAAAACACAATTTTAAATTTGACGACGTTAAAATTTTAAATAATGAAAAATGGCTCAAAAAGCGATTAATTCTGGAAATGATACAAATTAAAGCACACCCCAAAGCAATCAATTCTAGAACCGACATCGACAAACTAAGCAGCATATATAATTCAATAATTTAATAATACTCAAAATAATAACGGGAAAACCTCAAATTACCATCCATCAATTGAAAATTCATTACCAAATCTAACAGTTATCAATTTAAACCCGATCCAAAACCGGTTAATATAACCAGTCCGGCAAGAAAAATCACTAACGGCAAACTTCCCCAACCATGAAAAACCACCCCCACTTTTCAATACTCAATCACACTACCCCATTAATATAAATACCTCCTCACTCGCTTCAATACTCAGTCGCTACTTAGCTCTCGAATCGCCATGTAATGAAAACTGTAAATTTTGATCACAAATGAATCTCGGAAATTATCAAACATGAAATTCATAGGTAAATAACACATACACAAAAGTCTCAAAAAAAAAAAAAAAAAAAAAAAAACATAAACTAAGCAATAAAATATCAAAATCCTCTCTCTCACAGACACTAAGGATCACAAAAATGACCCGTCTTTATACAATAAATTCATAATGAATATTATCCAAGATTCATTAAATGACCAAAAAAAATTACCCGTACAAATTCAGGTCAGTCAGGACAGATAACATTTAAGCCTATAATGTAAAACATATCATACAAAATAAGACAAAAAGGAATGTAATTTTAGAAATAATAAATCTGAAGAGGATCCGAATTAGGATCGAAACGTTATACCCAAAAAAAAAATTGTCCACTGTCATTTGGACCCACTGGCCGAATCGCAGCCGATTCTTCCTTCACTATTGTCTCTCTACGGCCGCATACCTAAATCACCACTTATAAAATGTGTCGCATACCACGACGTTCATTCAACCGAATCGAATAAAAGTTATCTTAATATTGAAAAGCGTGCTTTTGTTGGAAGATATTTTATTTGATGATAAAAACAAATCATTTTACAAATATTTACAATATTAATTTTAACCATCCTGAATATATACAGTAATGTGCAATTGAAGTGACGCACTCGGTTTTTTGACTCCACCGCCTTCAATTCACTCGTGTCGAAAAGACTACCAAATTGTTTTTTACGTGAAATTTCCACCCCAGCTCAATGCCGTGAAAATCAGCTCGTTCAGATAATAATTAAAAAAATGGCGGCCATTTTTATCAGTGGGTACGCTCGAGAAAAATGGAAAGATTTTGATTTCTGCTCGATATTTTTAATGCGAGCTCAAAAATCGATTCAGTAAGAACATAGTTGGTAAGGAGCAATCTTTCTGAACAAATTGCTTCAAAAAAAATCGGGCAATTATTAATTTAATTAATGCACGGTGAAGCTGACCGGATGTTAATAAAGATAACTCGGGAACGACGAATCAAATCGGAAGCTTCTTTCGCGAGGAGCTGTAATGGAACACCCTCAAAACGTACACAATAAAATTGCAAATATAGGTCTGCTGAAATTAGTAAAGAAGTTAATTTTTTGTTTTTTTCCCTCCGTCTTTTTTATTTTCAACGAATTAATTAGGTAAAGCTGCGGAATCCACTTATGAAACATTCACCATTGAAAAGGTGACGTTTAGACAAAAAAAGCACCCCTTGTTTTTATCGTTGGGACCCTTGTTAGAGGAGAAATCAACGATTGAACACCTGGCCACCGTAATCTGACGCAGCGATAGCGCGTGCTGTGCGATACGAAAATTTGAGCTGACGCCACTGCGAATACCGAGCATCGGTAACGCAGGCAAGGGATAAGCCGCTGCCTCTACCCTCGTTGCAGTTACTAGGGATGCTAGGTACAGAGAGCCGGATAAAATGTTTTAATTTAAATAACAGTTAGATACACTTTGGAATCAAGCAATGGAAGCTGAATTAAACAATCGAACATATTATTCTCTCCTGTACGTTAAATTCATATTTAAATTTGCATCTTCTGACGAATCATGAAAATATTCTATTATTATTTGATATTAATAAATTTTGAACATTAATATTAATTTAATATCAATTTAATATTAATTTTTATTATTAATAAATTGTTATTTGATATAAATTAATTTTCTCTTAAACTGATAAACGGGTTTAGAAAATAGCAACAAGTTCGTCTTTATAGCGCTAATATTGAAAATTTAATGTTTGAAGAAAAATATTTTGAAAAACTTGTACTGGAGAGTTGATAATTTTCGAGTAAGAGAGGTATATGCAGCACAACCTGTGATGCAATAGGCTTTTCTTGCCGTGTAAGAAAGAAAAGATACGCATAGCGGTGCCGCATCGCTCGCACGCGGAATCCAAACAATGGTGGGTTATTATTTTATTAACCGGGCAATTCGGCGCTAGTTTTCATCGATAACCGCAAAATCCTTTCTTTCGTTTCACAACTCTGATCAGCAGAAAAGGAGATCATTCCCATTCTTCTTCCCCAAGACGTTAAAATTTTTTTATTTTTTATTCTTTAAATTTTTTACAACAGCCGTCCTTTCAAACTCCGGCTGCCTTGCGGGAGTCCTTCAAATTTCTTCAATTCTGTTTTCGCAAAAATATTATCCTCCTTCAATAGAATAATATACATGGCAAAGCAGCGGCCTTTTTTCTGCAGGGTCAGTTTTGTGAAATGAAAGAGCAGAGAACATTTCGATTCTCAATGATAACGAGGCCTAAGTTCCTTTATCAATAAATCGACCGAGAAAAAAATTGCTCGAAATATTGCTCTTACTCAAGAGTTATCAACTCTCGAGTACAAGTTAAAAAAAAAATTTCGTCAAACATTAAATTTGTAACATTGGCGGTACAAAGATGAACTGCTTCAAAACCAGTTCATCAGTCTAAGGGAGAATTTATTAATATCAAATAACAATTTATTAATAATAAAAATTAATATTGAATTGATATTAAATTAATATTAATATTAGAAATTTATTAATATCAAATAACAATTGAACATGTTCCTGATTATTCAGAAAATGCAGATTTAAATATGAATTTAACGTACAGTTAAGTATAACATGTCTGATTGTTTAATTCAGCTTCCGTTTCTTATGGATGTATAAAACGTCAAATCCAAAGTGTATCTAGCTGTTATTGAAAATAAAATATTTTTTTCGGCTCTCTGTACCCAGCATCAATCGTAACTGCAACGAGGGTAGTTGTAGTGGTTTATCCCTTGCCTGCGTTACCGATGCTCGGTATTCGCAGTGGTGTCGGCTCAAATTTTCGTGCCGCACAGCACGCGCTATCGCTGCGTCAGATTACGGTGGCCAGGTGTTCAATCGTTGATTTCTCCTCTATCAAGGATCCCATCGATAACAACAAGGGGTGTTTTTTTTCGTGCCACTCTGGCGATTTTTTCGCGATATCATCAGGTATACAGGAAGACTCTGTAATTTTGTCAGCCAAATAAAAAGGGCTTTTTTTGGATACAAAAAATTATTTCTCCCTTTTTTGGTAAAAAATACCGTTACCGTTACCCGAACGTAAAAATTATTTCAAATATTCCGCTCGAAAGCTAACACAAAACTACAACTTTTACGTGCTGACATTTTTTTTCAGTAACTTCAAGTTTCCGAGATATGTTAACGAGGTTCCGGTAGAAAAAAAAATTAATTTGTGTGGTTTCATTTTTTTACCCTAGAACCTCGATCCGTGCCACTCTGGCGATTTTGTTGCGATACCGTCAGGTATACTAAAAGACTCTGTAATTTTTTCAGCCAAAAAAATGGCCTTTTTTGAATAAAAAAATAATTATGCCCTTTTTTAGAAAAAAAAAGTCAGCGTTACCGGAACGTAAAAATTATTTCAAATATTCCGCTCGAATGCTAACACGAAACTACAACTTTTATGTGTCGACATTTTTTTGCAGTTACTTCAAGTTTCCGAGATATATTCATTTGGAAAAAAACGGCGATTTCTAAAATTTTTGATTAAAAAATCTGAAAAAATTCACATAGAATGCCTTTTAGTAGCACTTTGATATAACCAATTATGGGGCACATCTGAGATGGTCGAAATAAAAGTGGCTGAATTGACAGAAAATCCCTCATATATGCCTCTCACGTTACCTTTCGTGTCCGGTATCGTAAGAGCCCAGTGTATATTCGTTATATAGTGCTTTTCGTCGCCCATACACCAAATATCAGAGATATTTTTTATTGTCTTAGATATATCTGCGTTTTGATAGATATATTATATATCCCAAAACATATCCCAAATATAGAATAAGTCGTCAAAAATATATCTAATAAACTTGCAGTAGAGGTGGGATCGTGACTAATAGAAATTTTACATGAATTGGAGGAGCAAATATATATATTTTTTTTGTGCCAGATGGTTGGTATTGTCTAAGTGTACAAATCATGCCGATACAGATATATTTTTAAGTATTGAATATATTCGATGACTTACAATTTTATCACGTGTGAAGCTAATCTTTTTTAATCAAATCGTCAAAGCTTTCATCAGAAAGAAAAACATCACAATTCCACTTAAATACTCAAGTTCTACTTAAAGATTCCATATCCAACCGTTCTACCTGGACCTTGATCAAAAGTTTGCAGACTTTATTTTCCAATGCTTATTTTGCAAAGGGTATCCCTGCTAGACCGAGTAACCCCTCAGGGCATCTATTGGCATTATTCGGCATTGCTTTCAATAACTTTCCTTAACACGTTGAGCCTCGCGTTGGTCCCTGGGAACCAACAGTGGATTTTTCCACGTGCTTTTTGTAAGTGCTCGCTCGCGCTGGGGCTCAACGTTTGAAACCATTGAAAAAAATCCCATTAAAATTGTAATTTTCTTAACATGTACCTTGAAAGCACATCGGTATGGTGATAACGCTGGCAGTGGTCGAATTCATGATAATAACCGGTGTTGTGATCGTAGCTGTTAGAGCAAAGTCGGAGCTTGAAGAAAGGCTTCTGAACAGGCTTGCTGACCACTACGGACATGATTCTACCAGTGACATTGCATTCAGTCGCAGTCTTGATTTTGCACAGTACAAGGTATCAATGAACATTTCAGGTGTCGATAATAATTATGAGAAAAAATTTGGTCAAGAGCGTTTCGGACACACGCACGATAGGGTTCCGTAGCCGATTCGGTTCAATAATGTTTCCTTGATGTTGTATCCGAAGCCAAACAGAATCGTATAAACTTGACGTGTTACAAATTGCAGTAACTCGGTTGGCTATAGCTCGTAAATTTTAGCTCGTAAATTTTATCCGGATATTTTAAAACCGTAAATTGAGCTGTAGGATTTGGGACACGTAAATCACGCAATATAGCAAGTTGAATGCATGTTTTTTCGAAAATGGAACACAGATTAATCGAAAAATTATTCAAAACACCGGACAATGATTTTGAATTATTTTTGACGACACCCCATATGAGGATGTACGTGAAAATAATTTTTTTTATCCCTTCGTTACGTATCACCCAAATTTTTTTCTTAAATCAATGTTATATTTTCGTAGTCGTCACAACTATCTATGACTATACCAAATTTGAGCTATCTAGGCCAAATAATTTTTGAGAAAAATGGCTACGACCTATAGACAATAAAGGTTCCCTGTTTTACTACAGAGGCCTAAAAACGAGATATCATGTACTTTTGAACAATCGTTAATCGTAAATATTTTTATCGGGCTTGCTCAAGGATTCGTTTCATTCCAGTTCAGTTGTTGTGGTATCTATGGCGATGGTGATTACAATGGCACAGCATGGTGGAGAGATGGTCAAATTTCTGGAAGCAGAAAACATGTACCAATTACTTGCTGCATACTAAAAAATCCAGAGGTATTCATGAATATATAATTTTTTTTCTAAGGGCATAATTCAAGGATTAAATTCATTTCACCTACTTTTTTCAGACAAGAATCTTATTTATTCAATGTTTAAGGACACTACATTATTTTCCTCACCCTCGAAATTTTTGTTCATTTTTTTTAAATGTACATCGATTTTTTATGGCAAAGAGTTAGGACATCCAGAAACCTTATCAAAAGAAATTTCGGAAAAAATTTACGAAATAATACACTTTTGCACATAACTAAATAATTGAGATTTCCCACCCAAATTTACAATTTCGTTTGGAAACATTCAAATGTTATCAATTGTTTGATTTCTCAAAAAGATTGCTTCCAAATATTTTACTTTGTCAAACTTCGTCCATAAAGAATGTAACGTTTCTCAAGGGTTTCATACGAGATTGATTGTTAATAATTAATCTAGTGTTTTAGTGTTTTAATTATATGGAATTTAAATTCCATAATTGACATGTAAACAAAGAGAGAAAAATGTTTTAATGAACTTTGTATTTTGGATAATGATTGATGAACATTCAATTTAGAGAAGTTTATCAGTTTAGGAACTGTAATATTGAATCGATGATTAGAGAAAACTTCATTGGTCTTGAATAAAGCTGGCCGCTGTTAAGGGGGTCGAGTCACCGTCAAAACGCCAATTTTTGAACATAAATATAAATGTTCGTTGGATACGTGTATACCTGACCAATGGTCCATCATTTGACATATCAAATAAAGAAATTTATGACGCCAGTTAGAACCCTTAAGGTGCAACGGTTCTCTCATAAATCAATTTTTGAGTTTCACTACGCTGTGCACGATCCTGACCAAACCGCTTGACGGATCTTATCCTACGCCGTCTCAATTTCTTCGTAGCACTTTTCCGGACTGCTTAAGCGCGGCGCATTTTTTATTTAGGTCTTTATTATGGAGTCACAGGCCACTTTTTTAATCTTTTAAAGAAAAAATGGGTCAAAAATTTAAAAAGTGGCCTGTAACTCCGTAATAAGGACCTAAAAAAATCGACGTTTTGACGCTGACCCGACCCCGTTAAATATTAAATGACTACCAAATTTTTTCTATTTCCAATAATCATTGACCTAGGATTGAACTGTAATTGCAATTGAGATTTAATCGAGCTAAAGAAACGGCAGATTTCACTCTAAAAAATACAATTTATAATAGATTATATAATATAGTATTTCTCGCCGAGATATTCAAGATGCAGAAAGTTATGAATGACATAAATCATTCACCACTTTCATTTTCAGATGAAAAGTGCAGGCAGACCCATGAGCATGATCTCGAGAGTATTTCACAAATACGTAAGTATCCTTCATTCTACTACTTTTCTTCTAAAATCCGTTACCGCGTAAGTAATAAAACTCTCTGTTATGAACCTTCCGATGGTTTTGAAATGTAGAACGAGAAACCGTGGCTGCATCCACAGCCAAAAGACGAAGCCGCTTGCCAAGTTACTGATCTTGAAGCTCAAGAAGGATACAGGCATAGACAAGTGAGTTCTTTATCTTGATTCTAGTAATTTGTAAAGTAAAAAAATGATGCCAAGTATTAACAATACTTGGCGTCGAGACGCTGCCGCGTCTCTTGATCCAAAAAAGTCAAAATTTAAAGAAAATTCTAAAAATTTGAAACTCAAACAAAAAATCACCCAAGCCAAGCCACAAACTTGTCGTGGAGGGTTAAAAAAAAAGCCTGAGAGGTGATGCAATATTTTCACTAGAGTAAATAGATGCCAAAACGATCGATATGTAGATTGCTTATTTCAATTTATCGAAAAAATACGCTTCCGAATATATCTTTGTATTGTATTGTATTGCGTTTTTCCCGGGTACTCAGTCCTAGTGGACTATTGTGCTCGAGCCAGTAAGCCAGCCTCACGCGAAAAGCGAATCAGCCTGTTTTCCTTCTGTCTCCTTCAGACTAAATTCAATTATGACGGGTGCCCGAAGAACGTCACTCCTGACGCCCGTCAGCCCCCTGCACCTCTTTATGAGATGGAGTGGTGTTTCTTCTCTATCTTTGCACCATTGACGGTTCCTCTGCAAGACCCAGTCGCACCAGATACTTATGCTAGTACCTCATGACTAGTTTCACGACCACCCTGAGTTGAGATCGGTTCAGGTCACCTAGCATGGTTCCTAGCTTTGCTGAGGGTCCAGAGAAGAGTTCCGTTTACGTGGCTCATTCCTGAATCCTGTGGCCAGAGGTCCGTGAACTGTTTCATGGCCCATCTCTCCGTTATCTGTTTCATGAGTCCCACATTACCGTCTAAACGGTCGCCATGGTCCGCTGGGTTGTGCCGCAAAGCACCGAGTCTTGCCAGCTCGTGAGCCTTTTATGTGCCCTGGATGCCGCTGTGATCTGGCACCATAGCTGCTTTACTCTGTTGAATCTAGCAAGCTAAGTTAGCAAGTTTATGCAGTACCTTGCCAGCTCAGATTTAATCACAACATTGTACAGCTGTCTGAGCGCAGCACGACTGTCACTACATATACAGATATATTTGCTACTGCATTCCCTTCTCGGGATGCTACGGGCACAGGCCCGTATAGCAAATCACTCCGCCTGGAGAACAGAGGTGGTGTGGCCTGGCGTAAAGGATAACTCCGTCCTGGGCCCCCCGCTCCATACCCCGGTTCCAGTCCTTGTCTCCGACCTCGCTACATCTATAAACCGGACTAATCCGCCGGACGACAGTAATCCATTTTATTCCTCGTTCCGCGATTCCTATCTGGAAAGAGGGGCTGGTAGTTATGGGTGCAGTGGTGTTCTTGCGGGCACCAGTCCTTTCGGAACCGAATAACCTCTCAAAGGTTTTCCACCTCGGTCCTCCCATCTGTCGGAGGACCGACGTTTGCCCATATGCAGCTCTTGTCCACCTACCACTGAAGAGCAGCCGCATTGCTGCATTCCTAACCCTGCTTCTGCTGCGATGTCTGAAGGCAGAATGTCGAGCAGGGCTCCCAGAGCCAGGGTCGGGGTTATGCTTAACGCACCAGTTATCCCCAGCCCTGCCAGTCTGTAACCCTACCTAGGGTTCTCTGATTTCTAACCCATCGCAGCGCGGACCACCATACTTAGCCCTCATGTTTGGCCGAATATCCTTCTGCAAGCCCAGAATGTGACAGTCGTCTTCCGAGCCTGCTTGGTGATGTAGCTTTTCCAGCTGATTGTGAGCTTGTTGTCGAACGTCACTCCCAGATAGCGAGCCTTCAAGGAGAACGCCAGCTCAGCACCATAAATCGTTGGACTAGGAGCCACATCAGAAGCTATGTTCCTCCCCCTGCAGGCACCCCCGGCCGACGCACAGTGGTCCCAAATCGCCAAAGGCTGGCCAAAAGTCGAAAAAAAAAAATATCTAGGGACTTTCAATGGTTGGAATAGTTGTAGTGGTACCTCTAGTATGTATTATGACCGTTAAGAAGAGGAGAGCGTCCATACCTGGCTCAGGAATCCATTTTATTCGTGAGCGTCGAGCCGACCGCATTGTTTGCTCGTCGCGCGGAGAAATAAGACGAAAGTTTCGACGCGTCTGGAAGAGTGAAAAGTTAACGGATTTGGATTTTACAAAATGGATTCTTCTCCAGAAAGTAAGTACAATTTGAGTGTGTTGCTCAAAATTATCGTTAACGATGTATGGAATTGTAAGTCATTAATGAAAGTAGTGGTATTTTTCTTGGTTATGTTCTGAAAAGTCGTGTCAGAAAAAGCAATAAGTCAAAACCCCTATCGACCCCCGCTCTTAAACTAAATGGAAATTGTTACTTAGACATTTCTTCAAAACATATCCAAAAATTAGATGCTCGTAGCTGCTCTTTCGGTTTTGAGTGTAATTTTTATGCCCCCCCAGCAGTAAAAGTTTTGAATGGCATATACGTGTATTTTACACGGTCAACAATTTGAACATTTTTTCAACTTAGTCAATAATCATGTAAAAATTTGAAACTTAGCACATATATTCTTCACAGTAGAAGATATAATTGTAGTAGTTTATGAAATTTTTTATCCTCGTTTTTTGAATATACACTCTCACTCAAAAGTGTGCTACACTAGTCGAAATTTTGTCGCACTAAAAATTCAATAGTGGAGGCAAAAATGCTTTCTGCAGTTTTTTGTAATTTTCGCGTCTGAAAAATTGTTCATAGAAAATTGATAAAGATAATTCTTCTATTAATGTTATTTTGCATTTCCTACAGATCCTCTGGATAATACCGACGAAATTTCTTTCACGAGAAAGGAAATTTACATACTTGTGAAATCGGTATTAAGAGAAAATATCAACATTGTCACTGACATTGTTGAAATGGAGGTGTCAAAACAATTGAAGCATCCATAAATTTTGTCGAAAAATCTGAAAGATGCTATGGGTAGATTGGTATCGAATTTCAAAAAGAGGTGGCAAGAAGCGAGGAGGGACGAAACCAAATTCTTCAATAAATTCGATGAGTGGCTCAACGTTCCTGTGTCTTTCACGATTGAAGAGGAACGTTTGAAGACTTCCACGGAAAACACAATGAAGCGTCCTTCTACGGAAAACACAATGGGGCATCCTTCTACGGAAAGCACAATGGGGCGTCCTTCCACAAGCTGGGGCAATTTAAGTGATCAGTCAGAACGTAGGAAGACAGAAAAGGTTCGAAAAGAACATACCGTCCACGAATTGGCCTACGCTACACAAATGGGTCTCCGGGCTTCTGGAAATTTACAAACTTCAAAGGTAATTAGGGATGTCACAGAAGCCAGTCCATCAAAAGCATCACAGTACCGTAAGTCTATGGAACGCGTTTCAGAAGACGTGCTTCAGGCAACGAAGCATTATCACTTGTGGTAGAAGGTAAAATGACCAAAAGTCAATACCAATTACTACGTTCAGTAAGCTTGAAAAAAAATTGTAAATTATACCTGCCTTATAAATGTGTATTGGATTCTAAAAAAAAGTGTTACCCTGCAAAGTCAGAAATGTCTGTAACTGAAAGTGGAGCCACAGTTGGACTTCAAGCATTGCTAAATCATACAGCTGAAAGAATATTAACGGTACAATCGGACGTTATTAGAAGTCTTCCTGAAAACAAAGTTGGTAATTTAGAATTGATATGCAAGTGGGGATGCGATGGAACTTCTGGTCAAAGTACTTACAAACAAAAATTTAACGATGGAGACGGCAATAAATCAGATGCCAACATTTTCTTTATTTCACTTGTTCACTTGCAAATCTTTGATAAAGTCAATCCACCCGTGATTATTTGGAAAAATCCTCGTCCTTCGTCACCAAGATTTTATCGCCCAATTAAAATTGAATTCCTTCATGAAACTGCCGAAGCAACTAGGGCAGAAGTTGATTGTATCCAAGCGCAAGAGAGAAACCTCGTGCCCTTTGAAACTGTAATTGGCGGCAAAAAAATTAACATCAATTTCGAACTTGTGTTGACAATGATAGATTCGTTACTTCCGATCGGACAAATGTCTGAAGAAGCTCAGGAATCATGCAATAAGTACATTAAAAGATTCCGAGAAGATTTTTCACGAAAACGTAACCGCATCAAAAACATGGAAGACATTTTTTGCAGATGTTTAGTAACGTCAGATCCAGTTATATCCAGTTTGCGAAAACTTCCTTCGAAGAAACTAAGATCGTTATCCCCATACGCGGTTGAACTATTGATTCCACCTTCAGTTCCAGAATCAAGGCAGATTTTTTCTGATGATACGAGCGACACATGTGACGATGATGACAGTTCACAGGACAGTGATTAATTGTAAAGAAAAGCTAAAATTATATCGATTAGAAATAAAAAAATGAAAGAAATATATTATGAATGTTCATTGTCATTGTAATAATGATTATAATGACTGTATTCCAATCCTCTTCTTCCCAAGTCTTCAAGTCTTCAAATGTCACCCGAATTAAATATAGTTATTGACGAAATTTCCCGCCATATTGGATCCGCCATTTTGTTTTGCTAAATTTTGACTTCATATTCGTAGTCAGCGACCCCAAAAACCCCGGAGTACAGACTTTCACCCGAATTGAATACGTTTTTGACGAAATTTCCCGCCATATTGGATCCGCCATTTTGTTTTGCTTAATTTTGACTTCATATTCGTAGTTAGCGACCCCGGAAACCCCGGAGTACAGACTTCCACCCGAATTGAATACGTTTTTGGCGAAATTTCCCGCCATATTGGATCCGCTATTTTGTTTTGCTAAATTTTGACTTCATATTCGTAGTCAGCGACCCCGAAACCCCTGGAATACGGACTTCCACCCGAATTGAATACGTTTTTGACGAAATTTCCCGCCATATTGGATCCGCCATTTTGTTTCGCTAAATTTTGACTTCATATTCGTAGTCAGCGACCCCGAAAACCCCGAAGTACAGACTTTCACCCGAATTGAATACATTTTCGACTTTTGGCCAGCTTTTTGGGATTTGGGACCACTGTGCGACGCGAGCCTTGACAGCAGTACCACTGATACTGACTGTTATTGTTCGGGTCCGCAGCATAGAGTGCCTTCTATCGACGATCGTGTCATCGATATCGAATTCCCTTGCCACCCCGCAAATCGCGCCAAATCAGGTGTTATCGAATGGCCCTTCGACGTGTAGAAATACGCATAAAGTGGTTTCCTTATCGTTACGGGTCCTTTCTATCTCGTGGACGACACTATGAAAAGCCGTCTCAACGGATTTGCCTGCTTGATACGCTTGTTGTGAATGATGCACTGGTGTTAGCACCACTGCACCATCCCTTATGTACCTATCGATAAGCCTCTCTATTGTTTTCAGTAGGAAAGCTGAAAGGCCTGAAGACCTTTGCTTGGTCATAACTAGCTTTGCCCGGTTTTGGGATAAAGACTATAATGACATCCCTCCAGGTCTCAGTTCAGGTGCCTGACCAAGTTTCACCCTCCCTCCTGAAGAAAGACCAGAAAGATCCCGTCAGCACGCGGGCTCTTGCACCCGTCGAACGAGTCCAAGGCCTACTGGATCCTGTCAGGAGTGGTCCCTTGTCGGCGGTTGCCCAGACTCCTGGTCTTATCGCGGGTTCTCTTGCCTCCAGAGCACGGTTCCGCTCGATCAGTGTAGATACAGGGGAGTGCACTTCCATCAGGTGTGCTAGAATGTCTTCGTCTTTCTCAGCAATTCCTCCATTTGGAAGTGTGAGTCCACCAAGCTTTATTTATTGGCCTGTAGTAAAAACTCTATAAAGCCAGGCCACTGTAGATAGAGCCTCCATCTCCCCGCAGAACTTCTCCCAGCCTTTTTTCTTGGAACTTTTAACAAGCGTTTTATAAGTCCGTCTATGTTTATATGTCCTTTATGTGTTTATATATTTATCTAAGTCCGTTCGTCCGCTTTATAAGTCCGTCTATATGTGGGCTATTCCCTCTGAAATGTTCACGTCCGAACCCAGACACTCTTGAATAATTATGACTAAAAATTTCTGAAAAGTATTCTGAAAAAGAAAAGATCCGTATTTTTTGTTAAGGCCGACAATTGATATTTTTCGTCGTGCGATTTTACTAAAAAATCCGAATTTTTCAATAACTCTCTACTCTAAACACGTAGTATCTTCATAATTCCAGATCCTATCGGAAAACGCTTCAAACAACACTTGTTCGCTATAAAACAATTGATATTTTTTTTAAAAATTGTGGACACACGAAAGTTTGGGTTTACTTCATAAAACACAAAAAAAAACGTTTTTTCGGCAAGTACGCCACCTCGAATTATAAAATAAAAAAATTGTAAAAATTCTATAAGAAATCGTGAAATTTTCAAGACCACAATGAGAATGACAAGATCAAAATCCGCAAAGCTACAGCCAATCGAAGTTTCGTCTCGACCTTATTTTCGAGCCAGATCATACAGAACTATATATTCTCGAGATATTTTATACAGAAATACATTTGAATATTTATTTAATTATACATACGTATATTATTTCATACAAGTATGAAAGAATTTACGTATGTATAATTAATCATTACATATATTAGGTATATTATTTCATACTTTTATGAAATAATCTATGTACGTATAATTAAATAAATATTCAAATGTATTTCTGTGTATAATTTTTCGAGAACATATACTTCTGCATGATCTGGCTCGAAAATAAGGTCAAGACGAAACTTCGATTGGCTGTAGCTTTGCGGATTTTGATCTTACCATTCTCATTCTGGTCTTAAAATTTTCGTGATTTCCTATAACATTTTTACAATTTTTTTATTTTATAATTCGAGGTGGCGTACTTGCTGGAAAAACGTTTTTTTTTTGCGTTTTCTGAAGTAAAAACAAACTTTGGTGTGCCCACAATTAAAAAAATATATATATATGAATTGTTTTACTCCTTTTATAACGAACAAGTTTTGCCTGAAGCGTTTTTCGATAGGATCTCGAATTATCAAGATACTACGTGTTTAGAGTAGAGAGTTAGTAAAAAATTTGGATTTTTTACTAAAATCGTACGACGAAAATCATCAATTCTCGGACTTGACAAAAGAATACGTGTCTTTTCTTTTTCAAACTACTTTTCGGAACAATATTTTCATAATTGTTTAAGAGGGTCCGGGTTCGGACGTGAAAATTTCTGCGGGAATACCCCATATATATGTCCCTTATGTTATATAGCCCTATACATCGCCCAGTCCAGTTCTGCCAGGGTCCTTATGGCTCGATTAAGCGGGTGCCGTGCATCGGAGCGTAGTTTCCTCAGCTCATTATTCCACCACGTTACCTTTTTATCGCTTTTGCGCTCCCTCAAGGAGCACGCAGCCTCATAACTTTGACTGAGGTCAGCGAGTTAACGCCTTCCTCGATCCTTCGCTTAGTCCTCGGCCAGCCCCCCGTTCCCCTGAGTCTGTCGCTCAGCTCTTCTCTGTAGTAGGTCCAATCGGAAGCCCCACAGGTCTAGTAAGCCGAAGTGACGTGCTGGGCTTCTCCACCCTTGATGCTGGATAGAATGCGGCAATGGTCCGAGGAAGTATCTTTGTCGCCCACCCGCCAACCTTTCTCCCATTGTACGACCCTGGAAGTACCTGGGGTGAGGTCAATGATCTGTCACCTCTTTGCAGTGGCAAAGGTCGGCTTCGATCCTCTATTGAGGATCTCGAAATTAGTAGTTGAGATGTACTCCAGCAAAGCTGAGCCCCTCTCGTTAGTGTCAGAACTGCTCCGACTCTCAGTTTCCTTGTTAGTGTAGGTTCCTCGGAGTCATACTGGAGATATGCCGAACAGACGATAAGGTCTGTTAGTCCTCCCCCTAGCTCCAGTTTGACCGAGGTTACTGCCAGATCTCTGCTGCAGAACCTGTTCAGCTTTAGAGCCCTGTGTCTTCTGTGGATGAAGACACAGACCCATGGTCCGGGCTCTACCGGACCGTATATTAACGTCCCGACTTTTTGATCTATCCCTTTAATAAGCTCCTTGTGAATCCAAGGTTCTTGTATCAGAGATATGGCTGTCTGCTCCACTGCAAGTGCTCGGCTTAAAACAGCTGAGGCAATTTTTTGCAGGGTTGCAAGTTGCTCTGGGAGCATTTGAGAATATCTACGCCTTTCTCTGACGAATCCATCGCCATTCATGAGATGAGGGGCCTTATGAGCCATTTCCCTCCTCTCATCCAGCCACACGGACCGGCGACTCATCGCTCGTCACGCGTGGCGTTACCGGAATGCCTGCCAAAGCCCCAGCAAGGGGTCTTCTGGACCCCTGCTGAGTCTCCACCAAGCTCTCTGCGACGCTCGGACCCTAGTCGGTCTGCCCTTGATCCTTATGATGCCCCTAATCTTCTCTGGCCGGATGGATAGGTCTCGGAATGCCACGGTTCCAACGTGGGTAGTTGTCAGGCCGGCGGCGCTGGGGCCTCACGCTCCTGGCTAGAATTGGGCGTCATCCTTGACCTCCATACTCTCCACCTCCCGTGCCGCTGGTGTCGATGGCACGCGCTGCACGGCCAGTTCTACCGTGTCCTGATCGCCCAGAGCCAGCAGAGGCTCCGGAGTTCGACCCTCCTCCCCCTCGCAACAGTGCACCACGCGAAAGGGAGTCCACCCTGGGTCAGTTTTGGAGCTGGGGCCTGGCACTGTCCTTCTCCAGGCCGAACCTGTGCTGACAACTCGCCCCTCCACCCCGGCTCTGTGGTGAGCCTCGTAAAAACGGGCCTTCCCCAGTCCAAACGAGGTGGACAGAATCCTGTATCACCTTCCTCCACAAGGGAGTTTGCAGTCCAGGGTTCTGCCGGCCCAGACGATTGAGGACGACATCGGTCGTCTCAGTTGAGCCAGGAAGCACCGCTGTCATCCTCTTCAGCTTGGGAAAGCATTCCCTCTCCAACCCTTGGAGGAGGCCGTCTCCCATGGCTTTAGGTTGAGGACTGTCATCCTCAACTATTCTTTGGCTAGCTTATCGGAGCAAGTCACCCACAGGACGCCCTGGTCGCATCGGCTCCCCTCAAAGCACGGGACTGCTTGCCCCGTAGGGACAGCGTCCAATGCCTCGAGAAGCCTCTAATCCACCAGCCCGTCTTCTTCCTGGCCGAGGACGGCTTCCGGGTAGTTGACAGGCACAATGGCCGACCGCTTATCCGGTCTCCATAACCAGTGGGCCGTGGTAAGAGCTTGGCTCTGTATTTCGCTGATCCATTCACCCCTGACCGTGGCACAGATTTCCTGTCAACCACGTCCATAAACTCTGGGTCACCGTCGTAGTAGCGACGACGCTCACGTTTGTCCTAACGGCTGGGCCTCAGAAGAAGTCCTAACGTCGCCGTGTGACTCGATGGTGTTTATTGCATTATCCTCATATAATTCCACAATTATTCAGGAGTAGTCAGGTTCACCTCCACAGAGCCCGCATGTAAGGGTAAAGCTAAACACCATGGGGGAGGGTCGTTTGGTACTCCATGGGTATCGTTTGCGACCCTATAACTCAAGTGCAATTCAGCCTTCGTCACGACAGCTTCTACCTCCGCTTGAGGAAATTGGTCCTCCAGAGCCAGTGTTTGCGGCCCAAATGCATAGTGTACTATGTGTCCCTAAAGTTACAAAACACTATGAGGTATGCAGAATGGTTATTTTGCTCCATTTAGATAGGAATGTGCCCATCGGGAATTGGAGCCCGAGCGGGATTGGTTGATGTTGAAATAATGATGATCAAATACAGGTTATTGTTTAATAATAACAAAACAACACTTTTATTGGATCATGTTCTCGACCAATGGTCGAGGTATTTTGCGAAAATGGATTTACACTTTTAATCATTTCAGAAAAAAAATCAAAAGTGGTAATCATCGAGAAATTTTCGATTTTTTCCAAAAATCTAACAAAAATCTAAAGATGGGTTTTTATAATTTTTTTTCAAAAAGTACATTAATAAATGAAAATTAAAAAAAAAATCGTCCCGATACGTCAAATTTTGAAAAAGTTATAGTTATTTAAAAAATAAAAAGCCAATTTTTTGAATAATTTATAACTTTTTATCGGCTGGGTGTAAAAATTTGAAAAAATTCTGAAAAATGTTTTTGATAGGGTAAAAACAGATAAAAAAGTTTCAGCCAAATCGAAAAGGGTCGGGCTCTAAAGTGGTCGATTTGGCGTGGAATGCCCCATTTATAGTTCTTTGAACGTTTGAACTCGAAACGTTTGGAACAGAGCCGTATGCAATATTTTGCCGGGCCCTAAATGATGCAATGTAAATACCATACATACAATGCACTACTAACAATGTAAACAACGCGCATACGCTCCTCAGTTTTTCTCGGAACGGAGCGTGTCAAGCCCAGGTCACGAGATTTGTTACTTTATCGAGAGTTCTTCTATTGAGAGTCCAGTGTATATATAGTGTAACACGCAATCGTGTTAATGTGGACAATTCGGAGATAGTGTTGGTAGCGGCTTGGATAGCTCAGTTGGAAGAGCACTCGACCGGCAATCGAGAGGTCTCGAGTTCGAACCCCGGTCCCGTCCGTCCGCACTTTTTCTGAATTGCTCATGGGTCCCCGACGTCATAATAGATATACAAGCCTGTTTATAAGATTGACTGCCCTGCTGAAAATTCCCACGCAGGAACCTGTACGGGATCTGACGTGGGATCCCACGTGGGATCCCGTACGGGTTTTTGCGTGGAAACGCGTACGGGTTCCCTGTCCGGAAACACCACGTGAGATCTCGTACGGGTTATTGTATAGGAACCCATTCGGGATCCCACAAGGTGACTCGTACGGATTATTGCGTGGGAACTTGTACGAGTTCCCTGTCCGAAATCACCACGAGGGATCCC
This sequence comes from Alloplasta piceator, assembly GCA_946863875.1. NCBI lineage: Eukaryota > Metazoa > Arthropoda > Insecta > Hymenoptera > Ichneumonidae > Alloplasta > Alloplasta piceator. The sequence goes on along the minus strand of OX333073.1, from coordinate 29,008,872 downwards.
GTACGGGTTCTTGTATAGGAACCCATACGAGATCCCACGTGGTGACCCATACGAGTTCCTACATGGGAGCCCATACGGGTTTTTATATGGGAAACCATACGGGATCCCACGTGGTGACCCGTACGAGTTCCCACACGGGAACCCGTACGGATTTCCTGTCCGAAAACACCACGTGGGATCCCGTACGGGTTCTTATAGGGAAACCCATACGGGATCCCACGTGGTGACCCATACGGGAACCCGTACGGTGTTTTAAATATTTCACGCCTTTTTGCGTGGCCGGGACAAATGTTAAAAAACAATATAGGGCACCCTTCCTTAGGGTACGCTCCTTTGGCAATCCTCGAAGAGAACATTTCCGAGTGAACGGAAATTCTCTACGAGAATTAAATAAACGAGTACAATTGCATAAGGCGGCAAGAACTCCTTGGTATGAATTCTTTCGAGACCGACTTATGTTAATATTCTGTGCTCCTACCCGTCTATATATGCATACTCTTCGCATAATCCGTATAAGAGTTCAGCGGCTGCGGTCCTGCGACATCTCGGGCCAAGTTTCAGAACTAACGCGACGCGGTTCGTGGTGATAGTAATAATAATCCTCTGTGTTAACCCGTACAGGATCCCATACAGGATTTAGCCTCCCCCATTGTTCCACATAAGTTCCCATTTAGGTTCCTGTACAAGAATTTATTTCCTGCCCTGTCTCGTACAGGATCCCGCACAGGATTCAGCTCCCACGGTGATCCACACAGATTCCCATGTAGGTTCCTGTACAGGAATTGATTTCTTGCGTTCTCCCGTACAGGTTCCTGTACAGGATTCAGCTTCCCACATTGCCCCACACTGATTTCCATGGAGGTTCCTGTACAGGAAATAATTTCCTAGGCTCTCCCGTACAGGATGCTGTACAGAATTCAGGTTCCCACGTTCATCCTCACAGGTTCCCGTGTAAGTCCCTATACAGGAATTTATTTCCTGTGTTCTCCTGTACAGGATCCCGTACTGAACTCGGCTTCTCACGTTAACCCACACAGGTTCCCATGTAGGTTTCTGTACAGGAATCTGTTTCCTGCGTTTTTCTGTACAGGATCCCGTACAGGATTCGGATTCCTGCGTTGACACACACAGGTTCCCATGTATCAAGAGTTGTGGCAGCAACTCGACGCCAAGTATAAAAAAAACTGAGAGTCTCAGTCGAGATGCCGCGCACTCTTATATACGCGAATATGTCTCAATCCACGCCGCTTTTACACTTCAATTCGATATTACTCAAAAACGAGACAACTTTTTTAACATTTTACGAATATACTTTTCTTAAAAAAAAATTAGCTTTCCATTGCTACCATTATTTTTTTTTTGCCCACGCGATGTTGAGATATCATAATATTGGGCGAATTATTCCGAATATTTATCATCAGAAAAATTCTTCAACAGTTTTGTGGGAACGCTTATAGATATACAAGCCCGTGTATAAGCGATGTGATACGATTTTATAGAGAAGGGCTTGTATATGTGGTAGTGGGAAAATATTAGTGTGCGGTAGACACGGCGCGCGCCGCTCTCGTTCGCCCCACTATGCGTAGGCGATCGTATATGCATTAACGATGCATTTATCTATACATATAATAGCATATGTACGAATATATGCAGTTTTATATATAGCATCATCTATATATATATAAGGCATATATATATATTAGGGTGGTCCTTATTTGGGGTATGTTGATTTTCTTCTCACGATAGTCCTTAATCGGTTTTAAATAAATAAATAGAAACTCAGTCCAAATTTCAGCTCGATATCTCAATTTTAACCTGGCCCCCACAGAGGTCAAAGTTTTAAAGGGGAAATACATGTATTTTTTCCAGCCAATGATCTGAACATTTTTTCGACTTAGTAAATATTGATATAAAAATTTGAAACTTGGCACATATATTCCTCATAGTATAAGGTATAATTGTAGTAGTTTGTCAAATTTTTCATCCTCGATTTTGGATATACATTCCCGCTCAAAAGTTTGGATACATTTGTCGATATTTCTTGCTGCACTAGAAGTTGCATAACTCCATCAAAAAAAAAGATAATCAAATTTTTAAAAAAGCGTTTTGACGAGAAGAATTTCAGCTTCGTTTTCCATTTTTTAAATATTTTTTATGTTTTTTTTTCGACCCACTCTGAGCTTTTGAATATGACCATTTTTTGGTCTTTTTTCGACCATCGCGAATTGGGCGCATAACTTGAGGACATTTTTTTTGTCTTTTTTATCTACGGTACATTCGAAAGGGTTAGCAGACACTCCATTTTTGTCTCTTAAAAATTTTCGTACGATTTTTTCTCGCAAGGTTATTTCACTTTTGGCTGAAAAAGACAAATTTCGGAAGATGCATCATAACTCAAAAACTATAGGGTTGAAGAGTAAATGTCAGGTGAGAAAAAAGTAACATAGGTATACACGGGATCGCCTGGAATTATTTAAGAATTTTCCTATGAAATTTTTTTTTTTTTACTATTTTTGGTCGTAACTTAATAGTGATGTCCCACAGAAAAATTCTATCTGATTGAAATTGCCGTACTTTTTGATACAATAAAAATCTGAAAAAAATCAGCAACATTAAGCATGCTATGAACAACAACAACAATCAATAATAATATTGCTCAAAAGTTATTAATAAATTGTTTAAGCAATTGTTTAAACAATTTTTAAATGATTTTTGGGCAATATTATTGCTGATGAACAATAATCAATAATTATTATTGATTAAGGTTATTTATAGCATGGCAAATGTTACTGAATATTTTCAGATTTTTATTGTATCACAATGTACGGAAATTTCAATCAGATGCAATTTTTCTCTCGGACGTTCCTATCGAGTTTCGAGCAAAAATAGTAAAAAAAAATTTGTATAGGAAAATTCTGAAATAATTCTAGGCGATTTCGTGTATACCTACGCTACTTTTTTTTATACTTGACATTTTCTCTTTAACCCTATGGTTTTTGAGTTATGTTGCATTTTCAAAATTTGTCTTTTTCAGCCAAAAGTCAAATAACCTTGCGAGGAAAAATCGTATGAAAATTTTTAAGGGACGAAACTGGAGTGTCTGCTAACCCTTCCAAATGTGCCGTAGATAAAAAAGACAAAAAAAAATGTCCTCAAGTTATGCGCCCTATTCGCGATGGTCGAAAAAAAACCAAAAAACGGTCATATTCAAAAGTGCATAGCGGGTCGAATCATAAAAAATATTTAAAAAATGAAAAACGAAGCTGAAATTCTTCCCGTCAAAACGCTTTTTTAAAAACTTGATTATCTTTTTTTTTGACGGAGTTATGCAACTTCTAGTGCAGCAAGAAATATCGACAAATGTATCCAAACTTTTGAGCGGGAATGTATATCCAAAATCGAGGATGAAAAATTTGACAAACTACTATAATTATACCTTATACTATGAGGAATATATGTGCCAAGTTTCAAATTTTTATATCAATATTTATTAAGTCGAAAAAATGTTCAGATCATTGACTGGAAAAAATACACGTATTTCCCCTTTAAGACTTTGACCTCTGTGGGGGCCAGGTGAAAATTAAGATATCGAGCTGAAATTTGGACTTAGTTTCTATTTATTTATTTAAAACCGATTAAGAACTATCGTCAAAAGAAAAAACAACATACCCCAAATAAGGACCACCCAAATATATATATATATTGTAACACGAAATCGTGTACATATGGACAATTCGGAAAACCGATTAAGGACTATCGTCAAAAGAAAAAACAACATACCCCAAATAAGGACCACCCAAATATATATATATATATATTTGGGTGGTCCTAATATAGGTATATAATCATATTTATTGGCAAAATTTATTAATATGATTATAATATAATTTATAATCATATTTTTTATAACATGGCATCGAAAGAATATTTTGATCGATGTTGCAATCCTTTTGGGTTAGAAAATCACACGAAAAAAACTGGCTTACGTCACGCCACTGCCGATATAAAAATGATATTAAATCTTCGTGAAAATGATTTACTGTGCACTGAGTGCCGAAAAAGAGCATCGTTGTTACGTAATCAACAACCTGATAGTGACAGTGACACGGATGAAACAGATCTTCATCAAGTCTTACGTAAGATCATTAATTTATTTAACAGTTTGCGACTATCTAAAGTAAACAAGTTTTTGACGATTATACTGACCAGAACATTCTTGTTTTTTCAAGGTTCCTTATCGTTTGATAGTGAACTAATAAATTCGCAGTCAAGTTGTGCATCGCAAGTCAGCATTGCCACACAATTGCCAATAATCGATAAAGCATTACAATTATTGCATCAATCACCAATTCCGTCAAAAAAATTGAATGACAATCAGTTTTTAAATAACAAGATGAATCAGATTTCTGATAGTTTGAAAAAGCTTCTTCTTTCTCCTACTGATGAGGAGTCAAATTTTGATGATGACGGTGACAATTTTCGTTCTTTGATTGAAATGTTCCACGCTAAATTTAATGACAAGACAACAGAAAAATCAGTAAAGATACAGATTTTAACCTTATTACCGGCAAAGTGGAGTGAAAGACGTATTTGTGAAACCATGAATACTTCGAGGCATATGGTAAGAGTGGCGAAGCAATTGACTGAAGAAAAAGGCATGCTTTCAACACCGGAATCAAAAATGGGTACATATAATATGAAATCTATATTTCAAATAATATTAAAACATAAATTTCTAAACGGTTTTTTCTTCAACAGGTAAAAAACTTTCAGATCAACTGAAATCAAAAATTTTGAATTTTTATAACGATGATGAGTATAGCGCTCCAATGCCAGGCAAAAAAGATTTTGTTTCGATCCGAAATGATGATGGTGATCGTGTACATGTGCAAAAAAGACTCATCCTTTGCAACTTGAAAGAATTGTACCAATGTTTCCGTGAAATATGCCCTAGCGAGAAAGTTGGGTTTTCAAAATTTGCCTCTTTGCGCCCAAAACACTGCGTCTTAGCAGGAGCTAGTGGAACGCATACCATTTGTGTTTGTACGATCCATCAGAATATCAAGTTGATGATGCTTGGTAATTATCGAATTGATAGTTCATGAAAATTCATATTCATAAATAAATTTTCTATTCATTAAAATACTTCCATTTCAGGTGGCAACTTTCATTCATTAACAAAAAATGATGAAGTAGCTATGAATCATTACAACGATTGTTTGAACGTAATTATATGTGATCCTCCGTCACCTAAATGCTACATGAGTGCGTGTGAAAATTGTCCAGGCATAGATGACTTGAGTAACACTTTGATGACAGTTTTTGATAACAATGAGATAGAGGATATAACTTATAAGCATTGGATTTCAACACCAAGAACGAGCTTAGAAACTGTCATTAAGCCAGTGGGTGAATTTGTGGAAGAATTTTGTCGTGAACTGAAGACTTTATTACCGCATTCATTCATCTCAAAAGAGCAAGCCAAGTTTTTAAAAACATTGAAAGAATCGTTGAAAACAGATGAATTTGTCATTCTTTGTGATTTTGCAGAAAACTATGCGTTTGTAGTGCAAAATGCGGCATCTGGTTTTCACTGGAATAATGACGCGGCGACCATTTTTCCGGTTGTTATTTATTTTAAAGTGAATAACGAACTTCAACACAGAAGTCTTGTAATTGTATCAGACTGCAATAACCATGATGCGGTTGCTGTACATGTTTTTATCAAAATTATTACGGATTTTGTAAAAAGCATTTCTGAAACTGTAAACAAAATTTATTATTTTTCGGACGGGGCTCTCCAACAATTCAAAAATTTTGTCAACTTATATTACCACGAGAATGATTTTGGTATACCCGCCGAATGGCATTTTTTCGCAACTGCCCATGGAAAAGGGCCATGTGACGGTATTGGTAGGAGAGTCAAACGACTAGCAGCAAGAGCTAGTCTTCAACTAGCTGTTGACAAGCAAATTACCACACCTCGAGAATTATTTGCCTGGGCTTCTGCACCAGATAATCTTCCCAATATGACGGTCAAGTTCGCGTCAGAAAAAGATTACAATAAAGCTGTAAATGATTTGACTGAACGATTCGCAAAAACCAAACCAATTACAGGAGCTCAGAAATTACATAGTATAATTCCTGACAAAGATGGATCCCTTTACGTCCGAAATTATTCAAATTCTGAAGAATATAAAACATGTAAAATATTTAAACGCTAAAGGAAAATAAAATAGTTTTTGAATTGGTATTAAATGAATGTTTACTAATCGTATTATATAACCAGAAAGTCCCTAGTAGAAATCATCAAGCTAGACCATAAGTTCCGTCGTAAACACCGTTAAAACATTTTCTCACATATAATTTATAATTTTTTAAAAAATCGTTAAAAGCGTCAAAAATATAGAATAAATGATAAGAATTTTTTTTCAATCAAAGAAAAAATATAAAAAGCAAAGACGGGCCAAAATTTAAAAAGAACAAATAATAGAACAGAATAGAATAAGGGAGTTTTCAATCAAGGAAAAAATATAAAAAGCAAAGACGGGCCAAAATTAAAAAATAGCGGATTCAAGATGCTATGCGTTGGAAATTTTTTTGAAAAGCCAGTGGCTTGGTCAAAAATGGACCAAATGGCTATTTTTATACATTACTAGCTGACCCGGCAAACGTTGTTCTGCCATATAAATTATTTCTAGTAAATATTTTGATTGTGAAATAAAAAATAATCAATGTATTGTATGTGTGTTGGGATGGGATCCATGATAGAAAGACGAATGGCGCGCTCTAGACGATGTCCGCCGATAAAAATGAAAAAACATTCAACAACATCAATAATTTCGTTCTGTTTCAAATACGTCTATTAAAAAATACTAAAATCGCAATTAAAAAATGAGAGGGTGGGTGTAAGGCGGTGGAAATCTTGGGTTGTAGGTATTTTTTTATGAAAAATGCAAAAAAAATACCAAAAAAATTGTTGTCAATACAAAAAATTTGCAAATTTTTGGCAAAAAAAAAGTTTCACAGAATTTATTCAAAAAAATTGTCTTGGAAGTTTGATTGCAACAAAAAATATTTCGCATAATTTTTTGCAAACAAATTATTTTGCACAATTGTTTGCAAAAAAATTGTAAAATATAAAAAATTTTATGAATGCAATATTACCGCAAAGGATTGCTTAAAACCATTTTGTGAACAAAATTCTGCGAAAAAATTTATTTGCAAACAATTTTGCAAAATGATTTTTTTGCAAAAAATTATGCGAAACATTTTTTGTTGCAAGCAAACTTCCAAGACAATTTTTTTGAATAAATTCTGAGAAACTTTTTTTTTTGCGAAAAATTTGCAAATTTTTTGTATGAAATATACTTTAAAACCTATTCTCATGCCTATCAAATATACATGAAAAATTTCATAAAAATCGGTCGAGCCGTTTCGGAGGAGTTCGACCACAAACACCGTGACACGAGATTTTTATATATATAGATTTTTGTTTTTTGATGTAATTTTTTGAAAAAAATACAAAAAAATTATTTATATGTGTTTTATATTTTTTATTTCACTTTTTTGGAAAAAATCAAAATTTTTTCGGCGATTACCACTTTCGATTTCTTTTCCTTCCCAATTATTCAAACTCTGAGGTCTTTTATAAATCCTCAAAAATTTACAGAGCGTTGTGTTTTGTGAAATAAGGCCAATTGCAAAAAAAAATTTTTTTTCAATGAATAAAATTAAATAGAAGAAAAATTCCACCCACTTCAGTTTTGGCGGCATTCTTCCTGGAATTGAACGAAGTTTCTTTTTAGTAAAAAAAATTTTTTTTTTTAATGCAGTTCCGAGAAAACGATGATTTTTCTCGAAAAAGTGAAAAATTGCACAGATATTAATATCTTAGATTTTTTTGTATTTTTTTTCGAAATGTGCATTTAAAGACAAAAATTTTCGAAAAAAAATCGTCCCGATTAGTCAATTTTTGAAGAAGTTATAGCTATTTGAAAAAAAAAAGTTTTTTTTTTCTGAAAAATTCATAACTTTTTATGGGTTTGGTAAAAAAATTTGAAAATTTCACGAAAAATGTTTATAATGGGGTAGAAAAGAAACAAACATTTTCAGCCAAATCAAAAGGGGTCGGGTTCAAAAGTGGTCGATTTGACATGGAATGACCCATATAGTTTACATACGTATATACTGGTATATATAGGTATACGCAAGTATATACTGGTGGATACAAGTATATACCAGTATATACCGGTATATACAGGTGTATACAGATATATACAAGAATATACTGGTATATACAGGTATATACAGGTATATAGAGGTATACATATATCTGTATATATTAGTATATCAAGAGATGCGGCAGCGTCTCGACGCCAAGTATTCAAAAAAACTGAGGGAATCCCAGTCGAGACTGCCGCGCACTTTATATACGCGAATATGCCTCGGACCACGCCCCTTTTACATTTTAATTCGATATTACTAAAAAACACGACAACTTTTTTAACATTTACAAACTATAGTCATCTCAAAAAAAAATAAGCTTCCATCGATACCATTTTTATGTTGATCCGCCCACATAATGCTGAGATATGATGATATCGGGTGAATTTTTATCGAATTCTTTCATCATGAAAATTCTTCAACATTTCTTCGTCACCTGATTGGCCAGATTTTTGAAACGCTTATACACGGGATGTATATCCATAGCTATGAGAACCATATTTCGGCCGCAGACGTCATGCACGGCAAAAATATAGCTAGTTAGCTATGAGCGTCGTGCACGGCGAATATATGGGGTTTTCCCGCTGAAATTTTCACGTCTGAACCCGAATCCTCTTGAATAATAATGAAAAATTTTTTCCGAAAAGTATTCTGAAAAAGAAAAGATACATATTTTTTGTTAAGGCCGACAATTGATACTTTTCGTCGTACGATTTTAGTAAAAAATCCGAATTTTTCACTATCTCTCTACGCTAAACACGTAATATCTTGATAATTCGAGATCCTAACGAAAAACGCTTCGGCCAAAACTTGTTTGTTATAAAACGAGTAAAACAACTGATATTTTTTTTTTTTAATTGTGGGCACACGAAAGTTTGTTTTTACTTCATAGAACACAAAAAAACGTTTTTTCAGCAAGTACACCACCTCGAATTATAAAATAAAAGAATTGTCAAAATTCTATAGGAAATCACGAAATTTTTAAGACCAGAGTGAGAATGGCAAGATCGAAATCCGCAAAGCTACAGCCAATCGAAGTTTCGTCTTGACTTTATTTCCGAGCCAGATCATGCAGAACTATATATATTCTCGAAAAATTATAAACAGAAATATTACGAATATTAGGTATATTATTTCATACTTGTATGAAATAATCTACGTATGTATAATTAAATAAATATTCAAATGTATTTCTGTGTATAATTTTTCGAGAACATATAGTTCTGCATGATCTAGCTCGAAAATAAGGTCAAGACGAAACTTCGATTGGTTGTAGCTTTGCGGATTTTGATCTTGCCATTCTCATTCTGGTCTTAAGAATTTCGTGATTTCCTGTAAAAATTTTACAATTTTTTTATTTTATAATTCGAGGTGGCGTACTTGCTGAAAAAACGTTTTTTTGTGTTTTATGAAGTAAAAACAAACTTTCGTGTGGCCACAATTTTTTTTTTAAATATCAATTGTTTTACTCGTCTTATAACAAACAAGTTTTTCTGAAGCGTTTTTCGATAGGATCTCGAATTATCAAGATACTACGTGTTTAGAGTAGAGATTTAGTGAAAAATTTGGATTTTTTACTAAAATCGTACGACGAAAAATATCAATTCTCGGCCTTAACAAAAAAATACGTGTTCAGAAAAGCGTGTAGTTGCCAGAGCTCCCGCGAGAGACCCTCAGTGAACGGTCAAGCTCTCGCTGGACTCTGCATTACCCGTGGCTCTCGCGACTCTATCCCCTCCAAACGGCGGCTCTCTCGCGGCGATCGATCATCGCCTCGTCACTTCGTTTTGGCGAGCCCTTCGATCATCATTGATTTTCGGCCATTTTTCGACACGGTCCAATTTTCTTTCTATTCGCGAGCTCTTGGACGATTTACGACCGGCCAAGAGCGATAACGGTTCGGTTTCCTTCGTTAACCTCACGGGAAGCAATTTCTTCGATTCGGTGCGGTCAACTTCGACAATTTGCGAGAAAAGTTATTCGCGCGACACGTGGCGTCGGACGAAACGACCGCCATTTTTCGGCATCACCTCGATCGTGCGTCTTCATCGCCACGGCGAGACGAGCGAGTTATTTGAAACATTTATTCTACCCCTTTTTTGAATCGAATCATTATTTTTGAACTTTAAACCTTGTTAATAAAACCGACATATTGTGTGCACGCGAGTGAGTTTTTTCATCGCCCGCAACGAACTTCCGGCCACTTCGATCCCTTCTCTCTTCCGCATTTCTCGCTCAATTTCCCAACCAGGTCAATTCAGGCACTTTTCCGAACAATACGTGTCTTTTCTTTTTCAGAATACTTCTCGGAATTTTTTTTTCATAATTATTCAAGAGGGTCCGGGTTCGGACGTGAAAATTTCAGCGGGAATACCCCATATATTTTATCTATATTTTATCTATATTCATAGATAAAAGAGTGTGTGTGCGACTGTGCAAGTCTGTGCGAGAGTGTGCAAGTGTTCGCGATCATTTATACGATGTATATTAGCCCGCGTAAAAAAAAAGAATCTTTGAAAGAATCTTGGAAAGGATCTTTAAAAGGATCTTACAAAGATTCTTTGAACCTCGGAAAGAATCTTGAAGAGATTCTTAGAATCTTGGTAAGAATCTTGGGAAGAATCTTGAAAAGAATCATGGATACGATCCGGAGCGGGATTCTTTTAAAGATTCTTTCCAAGATTCTAAGAATCCTTTTAAGATTCGTGCAAAGATTCTTTCCAAAATTCTAAGAATCTTTTTAAGATTCTTTAAACGATTTTTTAAACGATTCTTTCAAAGATTCTTTTGTCGCATCGGATGAAAATCTTTCGGAGAATCTTTAAAAGATTCTTTGAAACACCGAGGTTTTTTCGAAACCTTACGAAAAACTAAAAATTGACCAATTCGAGTCAATTTTCGAAAAAGAAGAAATTTGAGAAAATCGAAAAACTTTATTTTGGAAAAGATAGAAAATAAAAAATAAAGATGACCAGCATGCCCGAATTCCGTTTTAACACGTCGTTAAATCTTGGAAAAATTCATTCAAAGGAACTTGGAAAGATTAATTGAAAGAATCTTAGAAAGATAAATTTATAGAATCTTGGAAAAATTCATTGAAAGAATCTTGAAAACGTTCATTCAAAAAATCTTGGAAAGATTAATTGGAAAAATCTCAGAGACTAATATAAAAAATCTTGTATAAGCAGATCGGTCGGGAGAATATTGGAAATAATTTTGTTTTTTCCAAGATTTCCACGATTTTGTAAATGAATTTGGTCTTGATAGTGTTTTTTTTTTATTTTATATCTTTTTTCTAAATAAAGTTTTTCGATTTTCTCAAATTTCTTCTTTTTCGAAAATTGACTCGAATTGGTCAGTTTTTATTTTTTCGTGGGGTTTCGAAAAAACCTTATTGTTTCAAAGAATCTTTTGAAGATTCTTCGAAAGATTCTCATACAATGCGACAAAAGAATCTTCGAAAGAATCATTTCAAAAATCTTTGAAAGAATCTTAAAAAGTCTCTTCGAATCTTGGAAAGAATCTTTGCAAGAATCTTAAAAAGATTCTTAGAATCTTGGAAAGAATCTTTAAAAGAATCCCGCTACGGATCGTATCCGTGATTCTTTTAAAGATTCTTTCCAAGATTCTAAGAATCTTTTTGAGATACTTTCTAAGATTCAAAAAATCTTTGTAAGATTCTTTCAAAGATACTTTCCAAGATTCTTTCAAAGATTCTTTTTTTCTACGCGGGAGGGTGGTCGTTATTTCAGGGATAAACTTACATTCGGGTGGTCATTCAAAATTCGATGCTTTAAATATTTCTATACATATTTATTAAGATATACATTAGGGTGGTCGTTATTTTGGGTCCGAATTTATATTCGGGTGGTCATTAGAGATTCGAATGTTCTTTATTATTTACATATATGTATTTATAAGATGTACTTTAGAGTGGTCGTTATTTCAGGTCTCAATTAATATTAGGGTGGTCCTTCGAGATTCGATTTCTTTAAATATTCATATCTATACGTATTATATGATATATATTAGGGTGGTGATTATTCGAGCTTTGAATTATGTTTATTATTTATATGTATGTATTTATGAGGTGCATATTAGAGTGGCCGCTATTTGAGGTCACAATTTATATTAGGGAGGTCATTTGAGATTTGATTTCTTTCAATATTTATATACATATTTGAATAATATAGATTGGAGTGGTCGTTATTTCAGGTATCAACTAACATTTGGGTGGTCCTTCCAAATTCGAATTTGGTTTATTATTCATGGATATATATATATATGTATTTATAAGATGTATATTGGAGTGGCCGCTATTTCAGCTTTCAATTTATATTAGAGTGGTTATTTGAGATTTGATTTCTTTAAATATTCACGTACGTATTCATACGATACAGATTAAAGTGGTCGTTATTTAAGGTCTGAATTTACATGAGAGTGGTCATTGTTCGATGTTCGAATTTTCTTGAAATTTATCCATGTACTTTTACGATGTATATTAAGGTTGTTGTGGCCCGTCAGGCCAGGTTGCCTCGACAGCCTTTTTTATTTTTTATTTTATTTTATTTATTTATTAATTTTTATTTTTATTTTGCTGAAACAAAAAAAAAGGAAAAGTCAATTAGTTTATTTGATCAGTATTAAACATGCATAAAAGATTATTAGAAGTGATAAAAAACTTACCCATAGTCGTCAAAATCTCCTCGCTGTCGCTTCACCCTACGCCACAGGGGAAAATCTCCTCTCCGTTGGGGCTTCGACTGAGCCGCAGTACCTGAAAACAGAGAAATTGATTAATATTTAATATAAATGAATATATTTTAGTATCAATTGAACTTATGAGATAGTACTTACCAAAGAATACTGCCTGCGTAGCGACCTCACTGCGTTAGCCAAATATTGCCTCTCCGGAAGGACTTCGCCTTACACCGATGAACCTGAAAAAAAAGAGAGAAAGCGAGCGCGACAAATAGCGACGCGAAAAATAAAAAAAAAGAAAAGAGATACACACACACACATACACACACACAACACATCCACATAATTATAATAATTTTTATTATTTTTAACGCGAGCGCAACACGGTGATATTACGCGAAACTTACGACATGTATTTTTTTTTTACGCAACCACGCACTTTCAACGCTTTATAATTTCATTTGAGGTGTACTAATTAAGCGCGCACTTTCTCATTTAATTATTTAATTATTAATTTTATTTCATACGGCGAAAACACACCTGTCACTTTTACTTGTAAACAAAACATACTTACCGATGCGCGGGTACGTAGTACCATGAAAATCCGCGAGATGGCGAGCGCGTCAGTTCTAAGACTGGCCGCGAGAGGGCCAGCGGGTTGAGCAAGCTATCCCACAAGTGAATAGACGAACGAGAGGAGTTAAATACGCGTGCTGAAGCGTGGTTTGGTATCCCTCGTTTCCGAAAGGAATCTAGAAGCCGAAAGGTCTCTAGGATTGCCGAGAGGTATCTTCTTGCCGCAAGGTGAGCGTTCCGCAAGGAGCTTAAATCTCGAGAGAGGTTATTCTTTTTACCAAACCACTCCTATACGTGGCGCCGCATATATATAGGCGATTCCTCTGTGGAGGGAAGTCCGTATCCACAGTTTCAAAATCCTCTTCTAGGAATCTGTGGAGCGCAGTCACGTTCTTTTTTTTTGCAAAAAGCCCTACATTAACTGTATATAATTTCATATTTCTTAAAATAAATCATCCTTTTTTATCGTTATTCCTCGTTTGTTCAAATCATTTCCGTGACCCTATGCCTAAAAAACGCGAAGCAGCCCACTATCGCCGCCAAGCACGACGCGACGCGGCTCGGGTTATTCTACCGGGCTCGACATCCAATCCCCGGGTTTTCTCGTGTCACCCCTGACGCAAATTACGCCGCGAGGTTCCGTAGGGCCGTGGAACTCTGGGGAGTGTTAGGGTCTAGGCGTACGACCTCTCCGGCTTACCGAGACCGAAGGCTTCCCGAGGTACCACTTTCCCCGGAACGCCCCTCTTCGGCTCTTAAGGTACCGGAGGAGCGGGTAAGAGAAGCGGAAGATTTCGAGAAGCTTTACGAGGAGTTAGCCAGAGAGGTCCAGCCGGAGCTCTTCGCCATCAGGGCCACGCTCTCGCCAAAAAGCAGAACACTCTCCGGAGTTCGACGCCCTCTGGCAGCTGCGGGGCAAACCTTCGCGCCGGGGCGCGTCGCCACAAACCCGGAGCGACCGGTAACGCTTCCACGCGGGTCTCTCCCTCTGTTGGAGAGCCCAATGAAAGAAAATCAGGCCCCAGTGGCACCTCTCTCCACGGAAAAAACTCTGCCCACTGGGAAGGGAGCATATCCTCCTTGAACCCAAGATCTCGAAAACCTCTTCGGGCCCATGAGTGAGGAGGATTAAAAATCGTACGGCCTTGATCTCACACCTCGAATCCTCGATCTCTCTCGAGACTAGGCGAATTACGAAACCCCCCGGCCCTTTTCAGGGCCAACACAAATCAATTCAAACATAATTCCCAGGTTCAACGCTAAGTACGGAGGGTCTTCGCATAACCTTAAGAGGGGGAGTTTTCACTCCTTTCCCATTTCTCCTCGTCACATTCCCTCCCTCATCCGGTAAACCCCTCTTCCCCCTCTTGCCCCATTGTTATTTCCCTATGGTTTTAACAAGGTGGTCGTGATTTCAGGTATCAACTCACATTTGGGTGGTCATTCGCGATTTGATGTCTTCAAAAGACATCAAATCGCGATACATATTTATCAAAAGACGCGGTAGCGACTCGACGCCAAGTATTTAAAAAAACTGAGAGAATTCCAGTTGAGATCGCCGCGCACTCTTATACCTATACGCGAATATGCCTCCCGCTGAACCTGATTCGAATTTCAATCCAATCCCAGCAAACACACTTGGATGATTTACGAAACATTTACGTATAATTGAAATGTAATAACTACGTCATATAATGTTCATCACAAATTCGTAACTTTTTCATAACGCACGTAAACGAGATGTATATAATACGTCCTGACGATATGTAGTAAGGATGTCAATGAAAGGTGGAGGAATTACGAAAAACTATAGACGTCACAAATACGTAACATTGATACGTCAAGATCTCGTCACTCTTATACGAGATATTTACATGTACTGTAAACTTGTCAAACTGTTGCGAGTCGATGCTGTAACAATTATAGAACATTAGTGATATTATAATCTCGTAGTATAGGCTACGTAGCAAATATGTCACACTGTGACATAAATGTTATAAGACATTTCTTGTAACAAATCCGTAACAATTATAGATATTGGTGATATTATAATCTCGTAGTATAGGCTACGTAGCAAATATGTATAATGTGTGACATAAATGTCACGAGTCATTTCTTGTAACAAATCCGCAACATATACGTATCATATATTACGAGAAATGTCCTCAATCATTTAAAGGTTATGTCGATTAAGGAATACGTAAACAATATGTGAGTGTAAAGTACAAGGAGGTGATATCGAATAATCCAGCGTAATACAGAATAAACCAGAATAATACAGCATACATTGCAAGAGGTAAGTTTAATGTGATCCCTTTATTTAAAAGAAAAAAATAAGTTATATGGGTATTTGCCGTGATGGAAAAACACCCAGGAATTTCCCTTACTCGGTTTATAACCTTATTCGCGTTGCACGTTCGCTTAATTTCTCTTTGCCCTTTCTTTCTGTGTTGCAGGCCTGCTTTGAAATTGATAGCCTATTTTCAATTTTCCAGGCATTGTCCTGGTCACAATTTTGACTGTAATCAAAATTTGCCGCGCTCATCCCATAATAAAAAGTGTTACGAAGGAAATGAGACGTCGTAGAACAAAATCTATCTAGCAATTCTTTCTGAATCATGCGCAGAGTGTAAGAACCCAGTTTTGAGTTTTTACACTCTGTGTAAAAACCTAGCTTTGAGTTTTTACACTCTGCAGCTGATTCAGAAAGAATTGATAGACAGATTTTGTTCTACGACGTCTCATTTCCTTCATAACTCATTTTCCCATGGGATGAGCACGGCACATTTTTGTTGCTCTTTATTTCAGAGTTGCAGGCCTGCTTTGAAATTGTTAGCCTATTTTGAACTTTCCAGGCATTGTCCTGGTCACAATTTTGACTTTAATCAAAATGTGCCACGCTCATCCCATAGGAAAAAGTATTACGAAGGAAATGAGACGTCGTAGAACAAAATCTATCTAGCAATTCTTTTGGAATCATGCGCAGAGTGTAAGAACCCAGTTTTGAGTTTTTACACTGTGTAAAAACCTAGCTTTCAGTTTTTACACTCTGCGCATGATTCAGAAAAAATTGATAGACAGATTTCGTTCTACGACGTCTCATTTCCTTCGTAACTCGTTTTTCCATGAGATGAGTACGGCATATGTTTTTTGCTCTTTATTTCAGAGCTGCAGGCCCGCTTTGAAATTGTTAGCCTATTTTGAACTTTCCAGACATTTTCCTGGTCACAATTTTGACTTTAATAAAAATGTGCCGCGCTCATCACATAGGAAAAAGTGTTACGAAAGAAATGAGACGTCTTAGAACAAAATCTATCCAGCGATTCTTTCGGCATCATGCGCAGAGTGTAAGAACCCAGTTTTGAGTTTTTACACTCTGTGTAAAAACCTAGCTTTGAGTTTTTACACTCTGCGGCTGATTCAGAAAGAATTGATAGACAGATTTTGTTCTACGACGTCTCATTTCCTTCGTAACTCATTTTCCCATGGGATGAGCACGGCACATTTTTTTTGCTCTTTATTTCAGAGTTGCAGGCCTGCTTTGAAATTGTTAGCCTATTTTGAACTTTCCAGGCATTGTCCTGGTCACAATTTTGACTTCAATCAAAATGTGCCACGCTCATCCCGTGGGAAAAAGTTCACAAAGGAAATGCAACGTCGCCAGCCGTTTATCAGCGTAGAGTATAAAAACTCAAAACTAGGCTTTTCAGGACACCGGTGCACCTTGAGGGTTCTAACTAGTCCCAAAAAATTGTTCATTTGGTACCTCAAATGGTGGACGATACATCATATTTGTAGGTATTCTACAAAAATTATAAATTATAATTAAAATGTACTTTTCAAATGTTAAAATAAAAATAAAATTCCAACCTAATATGTAGGTTGGAAATACATAAATTTCTTGTAATTTGTTCATAAAATATGTATATACGTAAATTACCTGTAACCACGAAATCACATTGACATCATTGTTACGAGTATTATGCACCAGGGTTACGTTTCGTTTCGTAGGAGTTACATCAATGAGCTGAGTTTGTTACAACTATGATCTGAGTTTGTTACATCTATTATCTGAGTTTGTTATGGCTATGTGATGAGTTTGTTCCATCTATGAGCTGAATATGTTACATCTTGGGTATGAGTTTATTTCATTATTATTCCTCGTAGATGTTTCGTATCTGTGACTTGTTTATAGGATGACATATTCGAGAACAAACTCTGCTTCATTCACGGAGTTTGTGACATAAATGTTATGTCCAATGTATCACACGTTACGTAACATTTTCGTAACTATTTCGGAACTGTGTTTGCTGGGATATTAAAAAAAAACACGATTACTTTTTTAAGATCTACGAACAATGGTGATCTTAAAAAAAATTAGCTTTCCATTGATACCTTTTTTATGTTGATCTGTCCAGATATGATGATATCGGGTGAATTTTTTCAATAATTCTATCATCGTGAAAATTCTTCAACATTTTTTCGTCACCTGATTGGCCAAATTTGTGAAACACTTATACACGGGATGTATATCTATAGCTATGAGAATCATATTTAGCCATATGCACTAGGGTGGTCCTTCAAGATTCGATTTCTTTAAATATTTCTATGTATACGTATTATATGATATATATTAGGGTGATTATTATTCGAGATTCAAATTTTGTTTATATTTATATATGTATTCATACGATATATATTAGGGTGGCCGCTATTTCAGGTCTCAACTTATATTGTGGTGGTCATTTGAGATTCGATTTCTTCAAATATTTATACGCATTCGTATTATATGATATATATTATGTTGGTGATTATTCGAGATTCGAAATTTGTTCATATTTATTTATGTATTTATACGACGTTAGAGTGGCCGCTATTTTAGGTCTCAATTTACATTAGGGTGGTCATTGAAGATTCGAATGTTCTTTATTTATAAGATGTATATTTGAGTGGTCGTTATTTCAGGTCTCAATTAATATTAGGGTGGTCCTTCGAGATTCGACTCCTTTAAATATAGCATTATCTACATATATGCAGCATATCTGCATATATATCGTTATATATGGGATTTTTATACATGTAGATCATCTATGTATATATATACATAGCATTATCTATGTATATATATAGCATATCTATGAATATATAGCATCATATTAGCTAATAAAAAAAAATCTAACTTAAGCTTTAGGTTGTATTAAAATTGAACTTAAATTTTAGGCTAAACTAAAATCTAACTTAAATTTCAGGCTAAACCAAAATCTAACATTAATTTTACGCTACACCAAAATCTAACTTAAAATTTATACTATACCCTAGTGGATGAAGACACCACTGAATCACGGTGATTTTTTACGGTGACAAAGTGCCCACAAAATCACCGAGATCTTGGTGATTTTAAGGTGATTCCACGGTGATTCTCACGGTGATTGTCACCGTCACAAAATCACCGTGACAATCACCGTGGAATCACGTTGAAATCACCTTAAAATCACCAAGATCTCGGTGATTTTGTGGGCACTTTGTCACCGTAAAAAATCACCGTGATTCAGTGGTTTTTCAGGGTGAAAACATCGTCACCCAATCCGCTAGGGTATATTCAAAGTTGTGCCATTGGGATCTGACATGGAGGCGTGGCCAAATTCAATATTGCGCAGACTGGGGTGCAGTCGACTGTCTAAACCGTGTAATAGTAGGCTTACCGTGTAAATATAATATAAGTTATAAATATTAACGGTCGATAATGGTAGTCTTAACTATTCATGATATTTGCCAATGGTCCGGTTCAACTCCTAGTCAGCAAAACTTCGATCTTTTCTTAGTGTAACATTTATATCTTGTAGAATATGCTACTTGACCCATACTTAACCTCGTCAAAAAACGAATTTTAATCACCCGGTGAAATGCGTTTTTTGAGGTTAAGTATGAGTCAAGTAGCATATTCTACAAGATATAAATCCTCAAAGCGTTTTTCCATGCTTGGAGGTGCTTTTTCTATGTTACCAAAAAAAATTTTTACGTATATGCAACGTGCATTTTTTTTTTTGAAACTTATAGAACGTCGATTCACAGTTTTTTTTTTAAGAACTCTCACATTCATGTACGGGACATACAATTCTTTTTTTAGATAATTTGTGAGATGTAAACACACCTACTTCTGATATTTTTGTTTAATTTTCCAAAACCACTAATGTTAATTATTACGTTGTGACAAACGATGCACCCTGGTTTTAATTTCAAAATGTAACACCAGATGGCTCACGAATTTTGTCAGATCCCAATATGTATGTATATGTGGATAATGCTATACATATATCTGGGTATACATAGCATTAACCAAGTTTCAAAAAGGGGCGAAATCAATCACAAAATACTTCTGAGAAGTACAAAAAGGATGCCAAGTATTAAATCCCAAAAATTTGAATTCAAAAAAATTCCAAAAATTCAAAATTTAAAGGAAATCCGAAAAATTTGAAATCTGAAATTTCAAAAAACAAACACAAATCACACAAGCCAAGCCTATTAACTTGGCCAATATTGTTGAATTCGAATAATTTGGCGTGCGTAAATTATCAAAGACCATGCCAAACTAAAAAACTTGGCGTGCAGGGTAAAGAACCAATACGCTCGGCGAGGAAAAACCGAGTCCAGCCACCCTACCGTGGCTGAACGAGAATGAACGAGAAAATAAAAAAGAAAACAATTGATCAAGTGCACTAGGCAGCGACCGTGAGAATAACACAAAAGGTGACGGCCGAGTAAACTAATGAGTAACTATGAGAAAAGTTCACTGAGAAAAATCTTGTACAAGGTTTATATTTAAATGAACGAATAATGATATTATAATTATTTCTGGAATAGTTGAGAATCTTTTATTGACCTTTTGTTATGTCCGAATTTAATAAATCATAGTAGCATCACTGCAATTAATGGTTGCAATAATCATGAATATCGTTGCCACTTCTTTGTCATAAATTTTCTCGGTGTAATATATGTAACGTTATTTTATTTTGATATCGAATTATTTTTTATTTTCCTCTCTTAACGGCTAATCGTTTAAATATCGAATACTCATCTTAAGTATTGAACGTCGATGACATTCACGACGTACGCAGAAATGCGACCGGGCCTGGATTTACGATCACTGCCGTAGATGCACGTGACGATTGAGCGAGTGTATTAGAATATTCAGGATTCTAATTGACCATATGAAGAGCGATGCTCCAATTGTGGTTAAATTCAAAAATCGCATAACGATCATTGCTCATAATGCGTCAGTAATCGTGAGCAAACTACAGTAGACGATTAGATAATTCAACTCGATGGGGCAAGCAACGTTCACAAAACTTAAGCAGGTTCATCTGGTACCGAGAGAGTCAAAAGAAAAATGTCAATGCTCAACCTCAAAATAAGCGGTGACTAGCGTAGTCATTGACAATGCTTAACCTCAAAATAACCAGCATTTTCGAGACTAATTAATTTATTATGAATCTCACAAGTACCTAATCGATTTTCTGAAGCTCTAAAAACATTCCTTAGATACTTTTTCATTAATTCTTAAATTTTCATCAAAATCTGTATTGTAATTATTGTGCATTTAATATTTATAGACGGTATCCCATAAGAGCCCATGTTATTTAGGATTTACATTTTTATTTATTTCTCACGAACAACGTACCCTCAGGTCTTGAAATTTTAACAGATGACTTATTAGATATTAATAACTATATTCTGATTTCTTTATAAACATCTTTATTGTAAATCGTGTACCAGATGAACCTCCTTAACTTTCCCCTCATTCTCCCACTCACGTGTCTAAGCGCATGCGCACTACGCATGTTGGCAATACGCATGTCATAGATATATCGCGGTTGGTTGAAGGTTTGAAGTGGGAAGAAATGGTCATGGGAGGAGTTAAGATACGCAAATTTGTTGCCATGGTAACGAGTTAAGTTATGCGAGCGGTCAAGTTATCTGCCCTACACATGTTCCCATGTAGGTACCTGTACAGGAATTTACAGGACTTAACTACGCACATTGTCCCACACAGGTTTCCGTGCAGGTTCCTGTACAGCAATTTATTTCTTGCGTTCTCCCGTCCAGGATCCCTTACAGGATTAAGCTTCCCACGTTGCCCCACACAGGTTCCTATGCAGGTTCCTGTACAGGAATGTTCATCCTGTACAGGAAACCGTACGGGATCCCACACTTTCCTTGGCTGTCCCATGCTTTCCCATACATTCTCACACTGAAACCCTTACGGGAATTTTCAGCAGAGTACGGATAGTGTGGTGAGGCAGAACGCTGTAATTATCTCGCACACACTCATATTTTCCCACTAATGAATACAAGTCTCTGTATATAAAGACCCGTGTATAAGCGTGACAGGCCAACTGTGAGAAGTATTTTTGCTATGATAAATATTCGAAATGATTCGCCCAATATTATGATATCTCAGTATGACGTGGGGGGAACGAAGAACAGTGGATTCAATTGAAAGATCAATTCATTATTAGATCACCAGAGCTCGTACATCTTAAAAAGATTGTCGTGTTTTTTTTGTATTATCGGATTAAAATTCACATCGGCTTTGGCGGGAGGCATATTGGCGTGTGTATTAGGAGTACAAATAAGTTTTGCCGTTTTCTATAAAAAATTGGGCATTTATTGTGAAAGGACGGTGCATTATGTTTTCTTCAAAGTATTATCCATCGCAAGCCGCTACATTTTCCCACCTTCCTGGTAGCATACGGATACCGCATCGGAAGAACGCTCCATCTTTTGAGGCTATTCACGAATTGACCCATTTTTTTGTATCTCCATATTATGTGAAGTGCTGCTCAGACAGGCCATGTACGGTGCCTTCATTCAATGCCTGGACACGAAGACACGGTTCATTTGTTCATATAAGTCAGGCATTAAATGAAGGCACTGTACCATCGATCGAAACAAGTGGTAATCAGAAGGGGCAATGTCTGGCGAATATGGCGGGTGGGGTAGGACTTCCCAATTGAGTGTTTCCAAGTAAGTTTTGACCGGCGCCGGAACATGTGGACGAGCATCATTATGCAGGAGAATATTTTTGTCGTGTCTGGAGTGGTAGGCGCGTTTTATCTTGAGTGCTCGGCTCAATCTCATCAATTGTGCTCGGTGTAGAGAGCCCCAGTACTCGTTTCGTTCGGTTTGAGCAACTCATAAGCAGAGTTGTCAGTAACTATAGTTACTTTTTTTTATCGAATAACAGAAAATTTCTCGATACTCGATACAAAAGTGACGGGAAATTCCTCGATACTCGATACGAAAGTATCGGGCCATTCCTGTAGCTCCATACTTCTGTATCGAGTAACGGAAAATGTCTCGATACTCGTTCTGCATTGAGCTACATTAATGGCTCGATACTTCTGTATCGAGTAACTTGTATGTAACTCGATACAATAGTAACTAGTTACTATTGTAGTAACTAGTTACTGACAACTCTGATATAGAGTCCGCTTGAGCTCTTCAAGTGGATAAGGTTAAGTAGGTAAATGTCCTTGTCTCTAGTCACTACCACGACTCTTAACACAAGCTTTTCATATTTCTGATATAAAAAAGACGTTTCGAGCACGCAAAACGCAGTTTACTTATGCTTTTTATACGAAAAATTGAAAAAGATGTACAATATCTCGAGAACGGTTGGAGATACGCGAAAACGGATGAAATTTTAGGGGCTAACTCGAAGGGGATCTCGAGAAGCCCGGGCGACCCATGCCCTCAGATTTCCAAGAATCACAATTTTTTTTTAAAATGCATCCTAGTAGAAAAAGGTAGATCGCACGTGTAAACTGCATGCTGGTCCCCACAGCAAAATTTATCCCGGGACCATCCCGAGATAGTCCCATTCGTGTCCTACCAAGATAGTACGTCTTATGAACGTCTATGGGAGGAACCAGTGAGATATTGTTGTACCCGGGATTAATATTAGATGTCTTGAGGATATCCTGTCGCAACCGTAATTAGACGATCCCAACGCACTCTCTTATAGACGTCTGTGGGAGGTAGTGGTAGGACATTGTTCCACCCGAGATTAATATAGGATGTCTTGAGGATATCCTGCCATCACCGTGTGTGGACGATCGTACCGCACTCACTTGTAGATGTCTGTGGGAGGTACTAGTAAGACATCGGTCTACTCGAGGTTAATATAGGATGTCTTGAGGATATCCTGTTGCAAACGTGTTTAGACGATCCCAGTGCACTCTCTTATAGATGTATCTGGGAGGTACTGGTAGGACATTGTTCTACCCGAGATTAATATGGGATGTCTTGTGGATATCCTGCCGTTACCGTGTGTAGACGATCGTACCGCACTGTCTTGTAGATGTCTATGGGAGGTACTAGCAGGACATTGGTCTACTGGAGCTTAATATAGGATGTCTTGAGGATATCCTTTCGTAACCGTGTTTTGACGATCCCAGCGTATTCTCTTAGAGATGTCTCTGGGAGGTACCGGTAAGACATTGTTCTACGCGAGATTAATATAGGATGTCTTGAGGATATCCTGTTGTAACCGTGTTTTGACGATCCCAGCGCACTCTCATAGAAATGTCTCTGGGAGGTGCCGGTAAGACAATGTTCTACGCGAGATTAATATGGGATGTCTTGAGGATATCCTGCCGTAACCGTGTGTAGACGATCCCAGCGGACTCTCTTAGAGATGTCTATAGGAGGTCAGCCATTCCACGGTGTTAGTTCCAGACTCGCCGCGAGATGGCAAAGGCTCTCACATACGGATCATGCAAATAAAATGCTTATATAGCCGAGCGTGAACACTGATATTTGATACCGAAAGGAGTCAGACCTCATAAGAGGCCATATTACAAGGAGTTTTTGCTGTCTCCCTCTGTACTGTACCCATTTTATTGAAATTCAATTAATGAATTGAAATTAATTAATATTAAATCGAAATGAAAATAATTATCCACTGCTGTGTTGGCAGTCCAAGAGACGTCCCGAAGACATCCCAAAGACATCCCGGGACGGCAGTGGGACCATCCTATTACGGTAATCACTGCGGACATTTCAGAGCCCATGGGAATCCCATGGGACCATCCCATTACCATCAAGGAACAATTGAGTCAATTGACGTGATGTCCAAAAGACGTACTTGGGACGTATCATTGCTGTGTCTGATAATTCTGGAATACCTTGGTGACGTCTTTAAGAAGTCTCGATAATATCTCATCGATATCTCCACTCTCCTGTATTTACAGTCCAAGAGACGTCCCGAAGACATCCCGGGACGACAATGGGACGATCCCATTCCGGTAATCACTGCGGACACTTAAGAGGCCATGGGAATCCCATGGGACCATCCCATTACCATCACGGGACAATTGACGTGATGTCCGAAAGACGTACTTCGGACGTATTTTTGTTGTGTGGGGGCTTACGCCCTTTTTAATAAAAATGGAAAAATAAAAAGGGTGTCTCGAAAGTGTAAAACGCATGCTTACTTATGCCCTTTCTAAGATAAAATAAAAATGGCGATATCTCGAGAACGGATGGGGATACACTTTCGATACACCCTTTTTATTTTTCATAATTTACATTTTGGCAATGTACGTTAGTATTGACTTGTATATCACTAAGCCCTTTATCATTTTTCCTCCCGTCCCTAACGATATTGTGAAGTGGATCTTACCTAAATTGTAACCAGTAGATATCCAAAAAAGGCGCTTTCGGTGTATCATTGCAAAAACGGTTTTAATTTTATCCCGTATTGTAACAAAAATTGGGCTCTCTAGAAAAAATCATATAAATTATTTTCAGGGATGTCTCGATGAATCTAAAGCGTGGTTACATGACAAGATCGTGGTGCTCATGCAAATAGGAATAGCTCTAACGTCTGTTCAAGTAAGTGAAAAAATCTCTGAAATTCTCCGCAGAAAATGCATCATGAATACTTTTCATCGATTTAAAGTAAATATATTTTTCTGCTTTTTTCCTTTAATTTTTTCCAGTTGGTTGGGGTTATAACCTCAGCCTTGCTTTGGCGAGAGGTCCGTAAGAATTACGAAGAATGAAAGTTTACTGTAGTCCACGTCATACTATTGTGCGTTAAATAGAACAATTATTCTTTGTGCTAGTGTGTAAATACATACCAACAAATCAGATATTATTATTGTTGTTGTTGCCATTATCATCATTATCGTTATTGCCAGAATGCAAAAAAAGTAAGGGGAAAATCTGGACGCTCATATTCAAACGCGTGCAAGGTTCAAAATAAACAGCTCAGAGAGTATGAAAAACCGACAAAAACACCGAAACCGGTGTACGAAAATTGGAAATGAGTACATTTACGAAAATATCCTCAGTTGAGTCGTCACCCAAAATTGTGAAATAAATAGACATATTGCCGTTGATGTATGTGACCGTGATCGTTCAATATTGTGTAGATCGATCGATAAGGGTACGATCACAAGATATGCTTGATATTTCATAGATTCGAAATAAATTAATGAAGATGAACCGAATTTGGATAGAGACGTAAAAACAAATCATAAAATACTTCTAAGAAGTAAAAAAAGGACGCCAAGTATCAAAAATCTTAAAAATGAAAATTCAAAAAATCTCAAAAGTTTTAAATTTCAAAATCCGAAAATCCAAAAAATTCAAAATTTGAAATTGCAAAAAACAAAACAAATCGCACAAGCCAAGCCAAGAACTTGTTATGCGTAAGTTTGATTTTATTTAATGCACACAAATTTACA
Organism: Alloplasta piceator; assembly: GCA_946863875.1. Taxonomy (NCBI): domain Eukaryota; kingdom Metazoa; phylum Arthropoda; class Insecta; order Hymenoptera; family Ichneumonidae; genus Alloplasta; species Alloplasta piceator. The sequence continues at coordinate 28,982,617 of OX333073.1, read as the reverse complement.
AATATAATGAAAAATCGGGAATAAAATGAATATTACGGAATAGATATGGGAATATTGACTGTATATAAGTCTGAGTACAAAGTTTCTGGAAGAGAAACTGTATGATCAACAAAAAAAATTTATTTCGCTTTATTTTTCCCTCTCGAGACAACGGCTATTTACGAGCAATGAACACTTTTCAGTGTTGGCCTCTTTTCAGTGGCTGACTCCTTGCGGTGTCTAGACCCTTTGCAGTGTCTTGCCTCTTTGCAGTGGCTGACTCCTTTCGGTGTCGAATGCTCAACCGTGCTCGGGGTCGCTTATTTATCTCCTCCTAGCCTTCTAATCGCTTGCGAGAGAGCTCGGTCAAGCTAGTTTGCCCTCTCGCGGTGAAAGTTGGAACTCGCGTGTTCGCCATCCCGCGGATTTTTGCGAATTTCGTATCCGCGCGTCGTATGGTAAGTATACCGAGAGTATTTGTTTACAAAAGTGTTTTGACAGTTGCGCGTATTATCGCATAAATATTATAAACGGTATTAATTAAAACAAGTGTCCTCAATAACGTGCGCGTATAATTTTAAAATTAAAAATTTAATTAAAAAACATTAAGAAAGTGCGTGGTCGTGTAAAACTTTGCGTGATATTCGCGTAATTCAATTGTTATGTTAGCGTTAAAAAACAATAAAATAATACGTAGATTAATTACGGTGGATGTGTAGTGTGTTCTTTTTTTTATCGTGTCGCTATTTGTCGCGTGTGAGCACTTAGCTAATGTCTATTAGTTCTATTAATTCTTTGTGTTGTTTTTTCCCTTTTTTTCAGGTTAGGCGCATCGTTGGATTCACGTCGTGGGACAATATTATTTCGCGTTTGGTAAGTTCTGCACGTTAAGACATATCTTTAAGCTTAATCTAGTATAAGTATGATAATTTTTTGTTAATTTCCTTTTGCCTTTCTTTTCAGATTCTCCGGAGCAGAATCGAAACCTTCTGGAGAGGCATTTTTTGGCTTTCGTAGTGTGACTGCTACGCAGGCAGTTTTCTTTGGTAAGAGTTCTCTCATAAGATAAAATGATATCAAATTATATTCATTAGCTTAAAATATTACTCAATTTCTTTGATTTTAGGTATTGCGGCTCAGTCGGAGCCCTTTGGAGAGGAATTTTTCCTATCGGAGCAGTGGACTGCTACGCAGTCAATATTTCTAGGTAAGTTTTATCTAATAGTTTTAACTCATCTGTTATTATAAAATTATTAATGTTTTTTCTGTTTCAGGTACTGCGTCTCAGTCGGAGACCCTTCGGAGACGATTTTTCTCCTGCGGCGCAGGTCAAAATGCCAATGGAGTGAATTTTGGGCCAACGGGGTAAGTTTTTATATCTTTTCTAATGTATTATACGAAAGCTTATATATTATTTAACGTACTAATCTTATATTCTTTCTCTTTTGTTTCAGATAAAATAAAAAAAAAAAAAAAAACAAAAAAAATGTTGAGACATTACGACCCGACGGGTCACAACACCATCCCATTACTCTTGTGACACCCTATATACAGGGTGTCCCAGGAATAAAGGGTAATACCATGAGGGTGGATTCGTGACGTAATATCGAGTAGAAAAGTCCTTTGCCATTTTTTGATATTTTTAATGCCTAAATTGTTCTTAATTAAATTAATAACAATTCAGGAGTTAAAAATATAAAAAAACTAGGCAAAGGACTTTTCTACTCAATATTACGTTAATAATTAATTAAATTACTATTATTGACTTACGCACACCAAGTTTTTGGCTTGGCTTGTGCGATTTGTTTTGTTTTTAGCAATTTCAAATTTTTAAGATTTTTAATACTTGCCGTCCTTTTTTTACTTCTAAGAAGTGTTTTGTGATTAGTTTCGCTCCTTTTTTAAAACTTTTTTAATGCTATATATACCAAGCCATATAGAGTATTATCTATATATCTCTATATATGTCTCTCTATATTATATAAATATTTCGCCGCTGCCGCCACCACCGTGTACAAGAATCGAGGGGTCGGGTTTGGGTTAAAAGGTTTGGGTTAGAGGGTTTGGGTTAGAGGGTTTGGTTTAGAGGGTTTGGGTTAGAGGGTTTGGGTTAGAGGGTTTAGGTTGGAAGGTTTGGTTTAGAGAGTTTGGGAGTTTGAGTTTGAGATATAAAAACATAATACACTGAAAGCTATGACAACCCAGTGAACACGTTATGTTGCCGCAATGTAACATGGAAGTTACATGTAATGTTACAATGTTATCCCTATGTAACGTTGCTGTTATATAACATGCAAGTAACAATGTTATGTAACATTTGTTACATGTAGGTTACATAACTGCAATATAACTTTGTTACATTACAGCAATGTAACATATGTTGTATTGCGGCAATATAAATTTGTTACATTACAGTAACGTAGCAAATGTTATATTGCGGCAATATAACATGGAAGTTACATGTAATGTTACAATGTTATTCCTATGTAACGTTGCTGTTATATAACGTGCAAGTAACATGTTATGTAACATTTGTTACATGTAGGTTACATAACTGCTATATAACCTTGTTACATTACAGTAATGTAACATATGTTCTATTGCGGCAATATACCATAGAAGTTACACACTGTAAACATTTTTACTACGAGGGGTCAGGGGTCGCGAAATTAAGTTATGAGGGATGACGTAAGTTATGAGGGGTCAGGTATTTGGGAATAAAGTTTTGAGAGTTCACATGACACTAGGGGTCAGAGGCCCCCAAATTAAGTTATGAGGGGTCACTTAACTTATGAGAGGTCACAGCTCTTTCAAACATGTTTTGAGGGCTTACATAATTTATGAGAGGTTAGAAGCTCTGAAATTAAGTTATGAAGGGTAACGTAAGTTATGAGGGTTCAGGTATTCTGGAATAAAGTTTACATAACTTATGAGGGGTCAGGGGATTGGAATTCGCAAATAAAAAAACGTACTTTCATGGTTTATTGCTCATTCAAATGCATATACTATTATTATTATTATTTTACTACCATTATTTGTTCGGCACTCCAGCATTCATATATTATACAAGTAGAGAGAATTCATAAGTAGTCGGTAGCGTAATCGGTAGCGTGTTAGGTAGATAGGTAGGATGGTAGGTAGGGTCGAGGGTTCGATTCCCAGTCTCTGAGAAAAGTTAGATTAGACAATTCGTGCAGATTTTTTTTTCTATGAATCTTTCGGGCCGGTAAACTATGAATATTAAATTATTTTGCGAGAGCTATATATTTTTTATAACATGTTTAACAACAATTAATTCTATTTACAGTAACGTAACACAATTACATAACTGTTACGTAACTGTTACATAACTGTTACATAACTGTTACATAACTGTTACATAACTGTTACATAACTGTTACGTAACTGTTACATAACTGTTATGTAACAATGTTACATTGCTGAGTAGGAAATTGTAACTTACATGTAACTTACATGTAACGTCTAGTAATGTTACATGTTACAAACGGTAACATTGCCGTTACATTGCTGCAACATTACTGTGTCCACTGGGAAGTCAACCTGGATATCGAAAACTATGAAGAAGTGGCCCTGGACACTGAAAGCTATGATATAGTCAACCTGGATACTGAAAACTATGAAGAAGTTGACCTGGACACCGAAAGCTATAATACAGTCAACCCGGACATCGAAAATTATGAAGAAGTGGACCTGGACACTGGAAGCTATGATATAGTCAATCTGGACATGGAAAACTATGGAGCGATTCATCTGGACACTAAGAATCATCGACCGGTCAAAATGGACACTGAAAACTATGATACAGTCAACCTGGACACCGAAAACTATGGAGAAGTTAACCTGGACACCTAAAGCTGTAATACAGTCAACCCACACATCGAAAACTATGAAGAAGTTGACCTGAACACCGAAAGCTATGATGCAGTCGACCTGGACATTGAAAACTATGAAAATTACAGAGTATCTCACCCAGACATCGAGAACTGTCGAGTTGTTAACCTGGACACCGAAAGCTATGATGCAGTCAACCTCACTACCGAAAACTATGAAAAAGTTGACCTGGACTCGAAGAACTGTCGCGCGGTTAAGCTGGATACTAAACGCTATGATACAGTTAACCTGGACACAAAAAATTATGAAGTGATCCACCTGGACATCGTGAATTATCGATCGGTCAACCTAAGCACAGGAAATTACGGGTCGATCCACCTGGAAATGGGAAAATTTCGAGTGTATATGTATCATGCATATGTTTCACGTCGTTTCGCGTCTGTTTAATCGCGGCCACACAACGGATTTGACATTTGTGTTAATCGGGCGATTATACGAAGATAATTCATTGATCGTGACCATTTTCACATTGTGATTATCTAATGAAAAGGAAGTTTCAGAGATTGTGTTGTGTTGTGAGATTGTGAAAAACAGGATTACCAAAGATTCGGACGAAAAATTGGACGAAATTCGGATACCAATTACTCAGGTGACGTCATCTTTAAAGAAATCTGTTAATATATCTTCGATGCGAAAATTTGTATGATCATAATGACGTTTATGATCATTAGTGAGTAAATACACTAGTGGAAAAAATTAAAGGATCAAAAAAATTTCCCAAATTTTTAGTGGTTTTTAACATTGCTGTATCTCAGTGAAAAATGGTCGTATCGAGGTAAAAAAAAATCATTTTGAAGCTTGAAGTTTCTAGTTTTCGAAGCCACAGGTTTCACGCTATTATGAGAAATACCAAGAAACAAAAATTTGGCAAATTTGCATCGCTTTTGTTTCGGCTGTAATTTTTGGGACTTTTCTGTTTGACCATTGATATCTCAGCAACCAATGATCGCACAGAAATCAGAAGGGGCGTTTCACAAACTTGAATCAATGCTCTACAAGAATTGTCAATGGTTTTTTGAAAAAAAAAAATGTTTTCCATCCTTGCCATGAATTTGAAAAAACAGGAGAAAAAGGCTATTTATGGTTTTTTAGAAAATCAACGGCCAAATTAAAAATATTGACAAAACGACTAATGTTGAGCGTGACTTTTACAGCTCAATATACTGACAAAATTCCTGTAAAGTTTCAATTTGATCTATCAAACGGTTTTTTTGTTTCAAGCAATCAAATTTTTGAAAAAAATTAAAGGATCATGTTTCTGCCCCTAAACGTCATAATCATTATTAAAGTGGAAAACAATTTTTTTTGTTGCTTTTTTCACATTTTTATCGCAAACAGCGTTTCAATGTACCGAAAAAAAAATTTCGAAGAATTTTCGATTTTTTTTTATTTTTATTAATTTTATCAATTTTTTTGGTCTTACATAAATGTAAACGCTGTTTACGATAAAAATGTGAAAAAAGCTCAAAATTTTTTTTTTTCTTTTTAATAATGATTATGAAGTGTTTAGGGGCAATAAACACAATCCTTGAATTTTTTTGAAAAATAAAATTTCAAAAAAATTGACGAAAAAAAAATTGAAATTTTTTTTTGATTTTTGTTTTCATAAATTTAAACGCTGTTTGCGATAAAAATGGCAGAAATACTCGGAAAAAAATTTCTTGTTTGATTTTCATAATGATTTTGAAGTGTAAAGGGGCAATAAACATGGTCCTTTATTTTTTTCAAAAATTTGATTGTTTGAAACAAAAAAAACGTTCGATAGATCAAATTGAAACTTTACAGGAATTTTGTAGGTATATTAAGCTGTAAAAGTCATGCTCAACATTAGTCGTTTTGTCAATATTTTTGATTTTCTAAAAAACCATAAATAGCCCTTTTTCTCCTGTTTTTTCGAATTCATGGCAAGGATGGAAAACATTTTTTTTTCAAAAAACCATCAACAATTCTTGTAGAGCATTGAGGTGGCAATTATTTTCATAAACTATTAAAATTTAATGGTTAATGGATATTATTTTCATTAACCATTAAAATTATTTCCATTAACCATTAAATGTTAATGGTTAATGAAAATGCAATTGCGTTAAGAAAAGTATTACATTATTTGCAACCCTGCCCATTACAATGTAGTAGAGCTTGAACTTTTGCGAGTATCCGGATATCCGGATAATCCGGGTTTCGCGGATCCAACGCTTTAGATCCGGGTACCCGAACAACCCGATATTATCCGGGTATCCGGATAGTTTCGGGTACCCGGATAGTTTCGGGTACCCGGATAGTTTCGGGAATCCGGATAGTTTCGGGTATCCGGATAGTTTCGGGTATCCGGATAGTTTCGGGTTCTCGAATCTGAAACTCGGATCGAATTACCCAGATACCCGGATAATTTCGGATATCCGGATACCCCGAATGAAAGTATCAGCTCTACAATGTAGTGTGTAATAGAAAAAATTTCCATCACCGATTGCAATGTAATGTGTAATGGACAAAACTTTGATTACAATTTTGGGAATGGAAAAATATAGATGAATAAATTATTGCAATTTTGCATTACATGTTATCGACTTAGGACTTAGATTTTCAGGTACCTTAAATTCTAAAAAGCATTTAGATTATAATTACAAAAAGCATTTATATTATTATTGCAATGTAATGTGCAATGGACAAAACTTTGATTGCCATTTTGGTAATGAAAAAATATAGATGAATAAATTATTGCAATTTCGCATTACATTTTATTGACTTAGGACTTAGATTTTCACCTTAAATTCTAAAAAGCATCTATGTTATAATTCTAAAAATCATCAAAAATCATTTTTTTAGGAGAGGCAGCTACGTTTTCAAAATCCGTTGATAGAAGAATTTTTTCATAGCTGAAGAGTTTCAACATCAGATCTAAAAAAAAGAAAATAAAAGGAGTAACATATAATAAATTCATTTTTATAATAATCAGTAAATTTATTATTTTTTTATTAATTCAATTGTTTACATTGACCTTTTCGATCATTCCGGAAAAATGGTCAAAATCCGAAATCGAATTCAACAGTTTATCAAAGGTGACGGAAACTGTCTTTTCAAGTCATTTTCGTATTTTCTTTATAACAATCAAAACAGACATAGAGAAATTAGATTGGCTATCGTGTCCAACGTTATTCAAAATTGGGCGGATTACGAACCTTTCATCTTGGGGGATGAATCGTACGGTAAAATCCTCAATGACAAAAAATCTTATAAATTGCACATGTCAAATGACAGTGTCTACGGAGGGGAGGTAGACATTCAATCGTTCGCAGGTTTATATGACGTGCAGGTATCCATTCATAGGGACGATACGCAATCTCCGAGAAAAATCGGACAAAATTGTCGGAAGGGACATTTATCTCTTTTATTATCAGGAATTTAGATGCTGGACATTTCAACGTTCTCAATTGTGAGCAACCACAGTTCCTGAACACAGTTCCAAAATTACTAACGATACCAAACACTAAAGGAAGTTCAAATATTAAAATGTTAACGGCAACATCAGAAAGCAACATCAAATCAAAAATAAAATCGACTCAGAACATAAAGCCGAAATCAACAATGATGGTAAAATTACCGAGAGAAGCAAGCACAGAGTCGATTCCAAAATCAAAAACTAAATCGAGTTCAAAGTCTAAAATTGAAACCACTACCCAATCAAAAACAAATTCAAAAACGAAATTGAGTATTAAAAAGATAACGGATTTGAAATCTACACAGGAATTAATTGCTCAGTGAAATGTGAAATCAAAAACAAAATCAAGCTTTAATACAATGGCGAAGATAACACCTATCAAATCAGTAAGTGAAACAACTGAAAAGTCAAATAAAAAACCAGTCGCAATTTCGATTTCAAATCCAATTACAGATAATATCAAATCAGATAAAAAATCACTTATCAACTCCAAAACAAAAATAAACGTGAAGACAAATAATAAAAACACAGGGGAAACATCTGCAAACTCGGTTATAACGGAAAGTAAACAAAAACATAAAAAAGATAAAAATTTAAGAAATAAAAATATTACGCCTAAAAAAATAGTCCATGATTTTACATCAATTGATGACAAAAATTTGGAAACTCTCAATAAATCGGAAATTACTATAGAAAAGGATATCAAACCTGATGGTAATTGTTTGTTTCGGTCGTTTACTCATTTCCTTTACAACAATGAAGAAAAACATCGACAAATAAGATTAAAAATTGTTTCAAACGTCGTTAAAAATTGGTCATTTTATCACCCGTTCATAATGGGTGACGAATCTTATAATACAATTATTGTTCACGAAAGATCTTACAAATTGTATATGTCAAAAGACCATTTCTATGGAGGAGAGGTCGAAATTCAATCATTTGTGAATATATATATAATGTGCAAGTATTGATTTATAAAAATAATATTGAAATTTTACGTGAACATAAACAAACTATAGTAACGGTGAATTAAATCTTTTATTAATAGGTCCTTCAGATGCCAGTCATTACGATATTATAAAATGTTCGAATGTTGATTTTTGGCAAGACTACCGTAAAAATTATGACCGGAAGTATTATTCTGAAAATAAAAATAAAATAAATATCAAAAGACACGTCGAAAATTTAACAGATACAATTTAAGATAACAAACGAAAATTCGATCGAGCTGCTGATATGAACGAAGAACGATTGAAGAAAAAAAGAAAGAAAGATATAGTTGAGAGTATGAATGAAGACCGTTTAAACAAAAAGAGAATGAAAGATGTTGCGGAGAATATGACTGAAGAACGCGTGACTAAAAAAAGAATGAAAGACGTATTCGAAAATATGCCTGAAGAACGCGTGATTAAAAAGAAAGCAAAAAATGTTGTTAAGAATATGACTGAAGAACGCATGACTAAAAAGAGAGTGACAGATATCGTTGAGAATATGCCTGAAGAACGCCTGGCCAAAAAAAGAATAAGTGATAGGATTGAAAATATGCCTGAAGAACGTCTGGCTAAAAAGAGAATGAAAGATGTTATTGAGAATATGCCTGAAGAACGCGTGGTTAAAAAAAGAATGAAAGATATTATTGAAAACATGTCTGAAGAACGTGTAAATAAAAGACGAAATGTTCAACGAGTTATTAAAATGTGGTCAACTCAAACATCGTATTTAGATTTTGGAGATATGAATTATATCTGTCCATTCTCTTCGGCATTATTCTGGAAAGTAGAATTTTCAAAAAAAGTTGTTGTCATGGTGGAAAAGTACAACTTCCACCCTTGAGTGAATATAACGATGATTTGAAAAAATTATTATATAATGGCAAATTTTGACAATTGATCCGTTATTATAAAAGCCTTTTTTCTTTTGTGAGTTTTTGCACTTATGAAATAAATGATATCAAACGTGGTGTTTATAACTTAAAAATTCAAGGTCAGGTTTGTCATATCATTTCAAAAAGTATTGTTCCGAAGAAAGGTGATTTACCACGCGGTGGACAAATTTATAATTCTGATAATTATTAAATAACAGAGCAAATTTTAAAAGAAAATAAAAAATTAGTCAAAGAACATATTCAAATTATATCAAAAGTCTTAAACAATGTAAAACCATATGTAACAAAACACAAGCATTTATATGAATTGTCTCAGGATAAACCTTTGCCGGAGTTTTATTTGTATTTTGTTCAAAATAAAAATTTAAACAAACATCGTTATAATTTGCCTACAACTGCTGAATGTGCAGCATTGATAATTTCAAAAGATGGTGAAGTTCCTATTTTTGATTTGCGGGTTTATCAAAAGGTTCCGAATAAAGATGTTGACTCTCAATCATATTTGAATAAATTATCTTTTCATACAGACCCTATGTCGTTCCCAATCATGTTTCCGCATGGGGATTTAGGATGGAGTCCATCATTTACTCAAAATAAAAATTCAACAAAAAGGCTTACAGCTCTCCAGTATCATTCGCACCGTTTAGCATTCAGATTGGATAGTGAATTCAATCCAATTTTATATTGTGGTCGATTAACTCAACAATATATTATTCAAGCATATATTATAATCGAAAATAATAGATTAAATTTCATTAGATTCAATAAAAAAATTGCGAATTGAATGTTATCAGGGATTGGTTGATCATGTAGCACGTAGTGTCTTGAATTCCGACAAGTCGGAACGATTGGGAAATATTTTTGTTTTACCTTCAACATATTTAGGTAGTCCTAGAAATATGCATCAAAATTATCAAGATGCAATGGCCATTGTAAGAAAAGTTGGAAGAGCTGATTTATTTATAACGATAACGTGTAATCCAAATTGGCCAGAATTGAAACGAATTTTACAAAAATTCCCTTCGGAAACAACATGTAACGACATCCCAAATATTACAGTAAGATTATTTCATTCAAAATTACGTTCTCTTTTGTCAGATATTATAAGTGGAAAAGTTTCTGGAGAAGTTTTAGCATATGTTTATTCTATTGAATTTCAAAAAACGCGGGTTGCCTCATGCTCATATGTTATTTGTATTAGATTATAATACTAAATTAACAACTCCTGAAATGATTGATAAATTCATCAGTGCGGAAATCCCTTCAACTGATCCAGACTTGCAGGCATTAGCGATAAGACATATGTTACATGGACCCCACACGGAGTACTCCCCATGTTATGATTAAACTAAAGATGTGTGTTCAAAAAAATTTCCGAAAGAGTTTTGTGAATCTACCGAATTTGAGAAAAATGGTTTTCCAAAATATAGACGTAGAAATAATATTAATTCAGGACACTTTTATAATAGTATGATTAACGGAAATTTCGTAGCAGTAGATAATAGCATGGTTGTCCCTTTTAATCCAGAACTTCTTTTGAAATACAAATGTCACATAAACGTTGAGTATTGTGCATCGATCATGAGCACTAAATATTTATATAAGTACTTACACAAAGGACACGATCGAGTGTATATAAAAGTAGAAAAAAATAATTTAGAAACAAATACAGAAATTTATGATGAAATTGCTAATTATATTGACAGTCGTTATGCCAGTCCAATGGAGGCTGCTTGGCGAATACAAGAACTGTCTCTTTCAGGGAGATCCCACACAATTGTACGATTAGCTTTACACGCGGAAAATCAACAGTGTATTATTTTTGAAGAAAATAAACAGGAAAATGCTTTAATAAAAACTGAAACAACATTGACAGCGTGGTTCAAATTAAATAAAATTGACGATAAAGCAAGAAGAACTTTATATGCAAACATTCCGAGAAAATATAAATTTGATCCTTTGAAAAAGATTTGGATAAAACGTAAAGTATTTTCCAGAGCAATCGGTCGTGTTGTTAGCGTGAGTCCTAAAAATATCGAACGTTTCCATTTAAAACTTATTCCAAATCGCGGTCGCGGAACCACATGTTTCGATGATCTCAAAAGACACGAAAATGTAACTTACGAGACATTGAAAGAAGCTGCAATCGCAATGGGATTAGTTGAATGCGAGAAAGAAATTTTCAATATTTTTGAAGAAGCTTGCATAATAATGCTACCTAAAGAATTACGTAGATTTTTTGCATGGTTCCTCATTTCCGATAACTTTATAATTGGGAAAGAAATTTGGAATAAATTTAAAGAATATTTTTGTGAAGGATTTTCGGATAACAATGAAAATAGGTCATTATTCGAAATAAATGAAATTTTCAAGTTAGGAAATATGAAATGTACAGATTTTGGGCTTCCAGAGCCAGATTTTAATTTCGATATCAACAATGAAAATGTTCAAGAAACATTGATATTCAATCAAAATAAATTTGAACAATTAGTTGTTAAATTAAACATTGAGCAAAAAACAATTTTTGATTATGTAATTAAAGACGGTAATAAAAAAATGATTTATATTGATGGGCCTGGGGATACTGATAAAACATTTCTTTATGAAGTATTAATTTATTATTTTGTAAGTATTCAACAAAAAGTATTACCAATGGCCTGGACAGGAATTGCATCTATTTTATTACCTGGGGGTATGACAAGTCACAAGACTTTTAAATTACTTTTAGATTTAACATCAATCGAAAGTTCGTTTTTTAAATTTAGCATCAGATAAAAAGAAATTAAGGGAGTGTGATGTAATTATTTGGGATGAAACTTCAATGATACCTAAGAAAGCATTAGAAATTGTTGATAGAACACTTCGAGATTGTTGTCGACTTGAAGATGTTCCATTTGCCGAGAAATCAATTATATTAGGTGGAGATTTTCGACAAATTCTTCCATTGGTCAAATACGGAACAAAATTGAATATCATCAAAGATACAATAAAATTTTCACGTCTATGGAATCACTTTAAAATTATGAAATTGAAGACAAACATGCAAACATCAATCATTTTCAAGTTTTTTATTGAAAATTGGATCAGGTCATATAACAACATTGCGGATACCTGAAAATTGGAGAACGAACGATATCTGTTCAAAAATTTACGGTACCGAAATTTTGAATGACGATGATTTATCTAATCGGGTAATTTTAACTTGCCATAATGAAGATGTGCAAATATTAAACGAAATGATATTTAAAAAAATTAGAAGTATTAGAAAAACAAATTACGCTATTGATTATGCAAAACATAAAGGACTTGACCAAACCGATGATGATATCAATTTAAATTATCCGATAGAATATTTAAATTCTTTAAAATTTCCAGGACTTTCTGTTTATAAATTGGTTTTAAAAGTCGGCACAGTTGTAATGCTTATTAGAAATCTGAGTATAAATGATGGACTTTGTAATGGCACAAGACTGAAAATTGTTCATTGATATAATTTCAATATTAAAGTTCAAATAATAACTGGTACCAAGGCCGGTAATTTTGCTTTCATACCAAGGGTTATATTGGATACTGGAGAGTCTTCCTCTTTGCAGTTTATTCTTTACCGGAGACAATTTCTTGTTGTTTTGGCATTTGCAATTACCATTAACAAATCTCAAGGTCAATGTTTGGATAAAATAGGAATATATATCAGACGTCCTTTATTTTCTCATGGTCAATTATATGTAGCTCTATCCAGATGTAGAAATTCAAATGAAATTTATATTGAAAATTATTCTGAAATCTCAGATGAAATTGATAATATCGTTTGGAAAGAAGTATTTAATTTATGACGCGGTCAGTGAAAATAATTAAAGTATTATCTAAGGTGCTTAAAAATTGTGTTTTATTTCAAGATTTATTAGTTAATCACTCTATTATTTAAAAAAAATCAAAGAATGAAATTTATTTTTTTAAATTATATCACCAGTTTTCTAATTTAACCAATAAATATTTTTGTCAAATTTAAAGTACACGTGATTTTTTAAAAAAAAACATGGTTTTGGACTACATATAATTATTCAAAAAAATATTTTCAATTAAAAATTTTTACGAAAATAAGATTGTATCAAAAAATATTTTTTTGATACAAATATTACCACCTGGTGTATTAACATTTCCGTGTATCAATATAATGGAGAAATTCTTAACGAAGTTGAGTAGGCCCACAATGGGGATACAACTATAAAAAAACGCGCCGAATTATCTACTTCATAGTGGTGAGGAAACGATAATAATATTCTTACTTCATAAATGTGTATTATTTTTATGAATATTTGCTTATTTTTATATAATACAAGAGCATCTTGCGCCAATTCTTTTTTTTATTTATTTAGATCCCCCTGGCACCATGTTGTTCACGATCTTCATGGGCCATCAACATGTATAAGATTAATTTTTGCGACGTGAGGGCGCGTAGCGCCCGAGCCGCACGAACCCTAGTATATATATATATTAGACTGGTCGTTAAAAATTAAATTTTTTGCGACGCCCCCTAAAAAGCTTCCGTTTGATGAAAAAACGCGAGGCAATTTTTTTTTTTAAATTTAAGATAACACGTGCCGCAAGACAATCTATAAGTTGATTTTCATCGAAAAACAATTATTTTTTACAAACGGCTGGATCGATTTGATTGAAATTTGGACACGTTACAAAGGTATATAAAGCCTATTTTTTTTTAAAAAATAACAGCTCATAATCTTCATAATAACTAATAAAAACAGTGAATTTTTTCGGAAATTATTTTTTTTCCAGGATAACGTTCTGGCACAATTATGGAAATAATTTTTTTTTGTCTTATACTACCAATCTTTTTTTACCAAAAAAATAAACACCCGTTTTACCAAAAAAATAAAAACCTATTATTAATTGAAATTTTTTTTATTGTTTCAAATATGAAGTACCTCTCCGATCAATTTGAAATTTGGAGACATCATATGGGATAGTAAAACACACAAAAAAAATCATTTTCATAATTGTGCCAGAACGTTATCCTGAAGACAAAATAATAATTACCGAAAAAATTAACTGTTTTCATTAGTTATTATGAAGATTATGAGCTGTTATTTTTTATAAAAATAGCCTTTATATACCTTTGTAATGTGTCCAAATTTCATTCAAATCGGTCTAGCCGTTTGTGAAGAAAAATTGTTCTTTGATAAACATCAACTTTAATCGTCTTGCGGCACGTGTTATTTTTAATTAAAAAAATTTTAAAAAATGACCTCGCGTTTTTTCATCAAACGGAATCTTTTAAGGGGGCGTCGCAAAAAATTCAATTTTTAACGACCAGTCTAATATATATATATATATATATATACTAGGGGTCCGTGCGGCTCGGGCGATACGCGCCCTCGCATCGCAAGCCCAAACCTCCAAACCCAAACCTCCAAAACCAAACCTCAAAACCCAAACCTCAAAACCCAAACCTCAAAACCCAAACTTCCAAACCCAAACCGCCAAACCCAAACCTCCAAACCTAAACCACCAAACCCGAACCTCCAAACCAAAATCTCTAAACCCAGAACCGAGCGGGGTGAAGTTGGCCATGGAATCGAGGCTCGAGCGGGGTGAAGTTGGCCATGGCCTCGATTCTTGTACACAGCGGCGGCGGCGGCGGCGATAATTTTATATAATATAAAGAGATATTGTGACGAGACTTTTCTCGAACGATGAGAAGCCGACTCTTTGAGTCACAAAACAGCTCACGAGAGCGCTCAAGGATTGGGCACCAGCTATCGCAATAAATTACGATAGCAAAATTTATATTCCCTTGAGTTTTCTCGCGAGTTCTCTCTATTGCCGGCTAACTGCCCCTAAGGATGGTAGAGGGGCGCGGTTACGGACCGTTGGATCTACTCAATAAATACTCTTTTTCCAGAATCTGTCGGGAAACTCAATCATTACTTTATTTAACTGAAATTATTATGTCATCTCGCAGAAGGCGAGACGAAAACGAAAATCAAAAGTCAAAATTACCAAAGCTCAACATGTCAGAAATTACCTTTTTCAGACAAAAATCCTTAATGGTTAATAACAAGCTCGCGTCTCGCTTCTATACAATCTTAATCGCTTATCTAACTAAAAATGTCTCATCGAATACTTTCGAGATCTCGCTTTCGCTTTTTTTACTTTCGAAGTATCAAAATCTTCTCGATCAATAATTTCCACTCTGTTACTTTCCCAAATTATTAACGATCACAATAGGTAACCCGAGATAGCAAAAGGAAGTAACAAAGTAAGGTAACAAAAGGTAACGTGAATGATAATTCCCTTAATTATCCTCTCGGCCTCGTGGTCCTATTTCGTCTCAAACCCAAAATGGCCGTTACTTCAACGGTTTTCCTTTCTACAACGCGCTTGCATAAAATGGCCGTTACCTCTCGAGAACACGTTTTCCATGAATTACCTTTGACCGAAAACTTGACACGAACTATAATTAATTAACCTAGTGGACCCTCACCTCCGCGTAATGACAAAAATGAATCCCTCTCGGCGATTCTACCAGTTAAACAACGAGAACGGAACGCGCAAAGATTTTAGTCGCGGTAAAGACTCGAATTAGCGGGCGTTAACGTGCCGTCACGACAATATCGCTTCGTTTTGGGACTCTTTTACCCTTGAAAATGCCTCTACTCGCGATTTTCCTCAATTCCACAACCAAAACGAGCAAAACGACAGTCCTACCGATTTGTTCTCTTCCGAAAGGTCCCGTAAGGTAGCAGGAGCTCAATCTTTGATATATTCGGCGGATGTGCTTTCTTGAGCAACGGTCCTCGATAACGCCACGGTAACAACGTCCTTCCTCGTTCAACACTTCGGCAGAAGTCCTCGAGAGAACTTTCGTGATCGCCCTCGTAAGCTCGGTTTCCTACCCCCACCCTTGCGTAATTCGAGTCGAATGTTAGCGCGATTTGATAATCGATTGCGCGATTGATTCAAGGCGGCGGATAGATCGATAGTCGTTGACAGGCGCGAGATCGATGACGATTGGGGATCTCCCCAATAATACGGACGGGTGACAATGGTAATAATAATTTCCGAACGCTGAGAATTCTCCGACGGCGAGAGGCCACGCGACGGTGTTGAATTAGGCGCTCTCTTGGCGATAATGCCGAGAGCGACAACGAAGGATGGTGTTGGTGTTAGCATGGCTCTCGTCGATGATGTAGACGGAGGCTCACGTATATGGGCAGCGAGACTCGATGGTGTTCGTGACGAGAGCGTTGAATATTGCTCTTGTTAGTCTCGATGTTCTCACTTTGATTTCCTTGGCGTTGCGAATATCCTCGTGGATGACGTCAGGTCGATAACGACGGGAACCGTCGTTCGCTCAAGAGAATTTTCGGAAAAATACCAAAAATAATTAAAATCTAACGACAAGTTAACAATTTGGCCCTGTTGGTTTCGTTTGAGAGGGACTCAGCCGTGGCGTGAGGTCGTTCCACGCGTGTTATCGAGTCCTTTGTGACGGGTGCAAAAATAGCATGTCACAATATATATATTGTGACGAAAAGTCCCAATAAAAATAAAATAATATCGCGGCGGTCACGGAATCCGCCACGACACCTGAAAGAAAAGCGAAATACTGTATTATTTAGTTGATAAATTAAAATTAGAATTAATCTCGCGAAACTCGTCCTATTATCCTTGAAAAAATTCCCGAATTACTGTTACTATTTCCCAACAAAATCCCTCCCAAAAATTCCCGAAAATATTTCATTATCAGAACAGAAATTCACCGCCCTTCAAGAAGCGACCAACGAGCAGAAATCCTCGAAGATTGAGCAATCTGCAATATTTTCTCCGTCGTATCGGCAGAGGACACCGTGACCTTATGCGCGTATTTTCTCCAACATCGAGCCGATCGACTTCATTGAAGATCGATCCACCGAGACACAGCACTATTTAATACCCGAATTTTACGGAGATATCGAGACACACTATTACATTTTTCCGGGGTGACGTCCCGATCAAAACGGCGACTGAGCCTCGGGAAAACAAATCTGGAAATACGACATCTCGAGCCACGAGAAACATCGAGAAAGAGAGAGAGAGAGAGAGAGAGTTGCCGGCGAGCGTGCAGCTTCGACTTCAAGGCGCGAGGCGGCAGCACCGAACGAGAACGACGAGACCCCTCCATTCCCTTCACCCCCCCCCCCCCTCACCTACAAGATAAACGAAGAAGACGAGCTTCGCCATGGATCGAGCATCGACCGAGATCGCGGCCATCTTGGCCTCATTCCCTGACCGCGTGCGAGCGAAGCCACACGTGCTTTTTATTGCGAAAATTATTATTGCGTAGTAGAGAGCATAGAGAAGTAATTTTGAGGCGAAAAGAAAAGAGCGCTTGTTCAATAGAAGACGAGATAGAGACGAGGAGAAAATTTGGAGAGAAAAAGAGTGAGTAGAGTGAATATTTCCCCGTGTAAATTGTATCGAGATTTTGCGGTGTCGTGGCGTAATAGATTCTTCCCCCCACCCCCTTTTTGCGAATGGACTGTTCCATTCTTTTGAGAATTTCCTTTCGTAGTTTCAAGTGACAAATTGTGTATCGCGGTAATTAATAAGAGGTCATAGCGTCGAAGGACCGTGTGTTAGCCCTGAGTTAAGAGATTTAAGATTTGCGAAGCCCCCTTGCGATTTAACGTACCTGCCTTTTCTTGTTCCCTTTCCTCCCCTCCCCTTATTGCCCCTATCGCGCGATTTCCTTTGTCGACTCGCGAGACGCGCGTATAGTCGCTGCGTCTCACGTTATTTTGCGCCGAGCAACCTTGAATTTATTTTTGTACTTTTTTTTTTCCTTTGCGTTGTACCGGTTGCTGGACCGACAAACCAGCTGGCGCCCGAAAATTTTTATTATTATTATTAATATTTCGATTTTTCTATTTTTGTCATCAAATAAATAATATTTATTTAATTCTTTTTTTTTTGTGTTTAATTATTTCTTTTGATAAAATTGAGAATTCCCTTACAATATATATATATATATATATATATATATATGCATATGTATATATATCTCGCTATATTATATAAATATTTCGCCGCCGCCGCCGCCACCGTGTACAAGAATCCAGAACCCAAACCTCGGAACCCAAACCCAAACCTTAACGATGCGAGGGTGAAGTTGGCCATGGAATCGAAAATCGAGCGGGGTGAAGTTGGCCATGGAATCGAGAATCGAGCGGGGTGAAATTGGCTATGGAATCGAGAATAGAGCGGGGTGAAGTTGGCCATCGAATCGAGAATCGAGCAGAGGGTTGGGGCGGCGGGGATGGGACGGGGAAGCGTAGGGGTGGGGGAAAGCGGTGGGCGGGAGTCGAGGTTTGGGTTAGAATTGAACCTCTACGACGCGAAGGCGCGTAGCGCCCGAGCCGCACGGACCGTTATATATATATATATAGTTACATATATAGTTATATATATATTAGGGGTGTGCGAATATTCGAATTTACGAATTATTCGAGACGAATCGAATCGAATAATTCGATTCGAAATTCGAATCAAATATTCGAATTATTCGAATAGTGCGAATAGTGTTCGAATAGTTCGAATATTTGAATATTCGATGTGGTCGAGATTTTTTATTTATTTATTTATTTATTTATTTATTCAGTTATTCATTTATTCATTTATTCATTCATTCATTTATTCATTTATTCATTTATTCATTTATTCATTTATTCATTTATTCATTTATTCATTTATTCATTTATTCATTTATTCATTTATTCATTTATTCATTTATTCATTTATTCATTTATTCATTTATTCATTTATTCATTTATTCATTTATTCATTTATTCATTTATTCATTTATTCATTTATTCATTTATTCATTTATTCATTTATTCATTTATTCATTTATTCATTTATTCATTTATTCATTTATTCATTTATTCATTTATTCATTTATTCATTTATTCATTTATTCATTTATTCATTTATTCATTTATTTATTTATTCATTTATTCATTTATTCATTTATTCATTTATTCATTTATTCATTTATTCATTTATTTATTTATTTATTTATCTATTTATTTATTTATTTTTCGGCACTTTTAAGAATAAAAGAAAATAAATAAATAAATAAAAAATTCTCGAATATTTCGAACTATTCGAACTATTCGAACACTATTCGAACTATTCGAACTATTCGAATTTCGATTCGAATTTCGAATCGAATATCACTATTCGATTCAATTCGATTCGAACACTATTCACACACCCCTAATATATATAGCATATCTATGAATATAAAGCATAAAATTCAAGTGAGATTTTGGTTTAGCCTAAAATTTAACTTACATTTTGATTTAACCTAAAATTTAAGTTAGATTTTGACTTATTAGCTATAAATCTCTCTATATTATATAAAATTATCTCCGCCGCCAATGCCGCCGCTGTCTACAAGAATCGAGGCCATGGCCAACTTCACCCCGCTCGGTTCAAGGTTTAGGTTTGGGGGTTAAGGTTTGGAGGTGTACAAGAATCGAGACCGAGTGAAGTTGGCCACAGATTAAGCAGAGTAAAGCTGGCCATGGAATTAAGAACCGAGCGGGGTGAAGTTGGCCATGGAATCGAGGCTCGAGCGGGATGAAGTTGGCCATGGAACCGAAAATCGAGCAGGGGGTTGGGACAGCGAGGAGGTGGCGGAGGAGGGTGGGATGGTGGTGGGGGAAAGCGGTGGGCGGGGGGTCGGGGTTTGGGTTATAACTGAAACTTTACGACGCGAGGGCGCGTAGAGCCCGAGCCGCATGGACCCTAGTATATTGTGACGCGGTAATTTTGCCGCTCACAAAAAGTATATCTCGAAGCTCCACTCTGAGTCTTCCGCCCTCGCTGCCAGAGGCATAAACCCGCTGATTCAAACAAAAGTCCAAATGAGAGAAAAGTACAATGAGACTAATATAGTTCGTTCCCGTAACTTTCATGTACCCGGAACACATGCGGGAATCAAAATCCGAGGAATCAAGAGAATAGATCGAAATATTCGCAGACCACGTAATCCACCCACGAATTTTCGCTTCATCAGCCCGCTTCGTTCAACTGCTTCCATCGCAGTGGACGAACCCAGCAATAAGATACCCAGTATTTGACGAGTCCATCAAACAACTATACGAGATCTGGACAACATGCACGTGGAGTACAACATCATCGACGCGTGTTCAACGTCGTATAGCTTCCTTAACATCGTACCGCGGCTAGGAAAATTACGAGTGCATAAAATTAGCATATTATAATTCGCGCGCAAAGAGCGTAATTTTCCCGTCTCACGCCGTGCAGACCGCGTGGCACCAGGTATCGGGGCAACATCTTAAAAGCGAGAAGTAGTTGGGGGTAATGAGAGCATCGCGAGAGATTCGGGGGACGAGCTCGGAACTCTGGTAGTGACGGTGAAGGCGAAAAGATGCATGAGAAAAGAAAGAGAGAGAGAGAGAGCAAAGGACGAGAGAAAGAAAGAACGGAAATATCACGAGGAGACCGCATCGAACGTTGAGTCCCTTGAATCTCTCGCTTTGATCATCGTTAAAATCGAATATATTCTTGAGGAAATTCCTTGTTCTCGTTTAATACAAGAAATTTCTGTCGCTCGTGTTCCGCGGTGTAGTGAATTGAAAATACAGTCTATTTTGCCTGAAAAAAGTTAAAATCGAGACCGCGTGGTTAAATATTAAAGTGATTTTTCCCCGGAAAAAGATCCATTTTCCGAATCGTCGGAATTATTGGTTTGTGAGAATCGTGCGCGTCGCCGAAGCGCGAGAGTTGTGTCATTTCGTTACGTTTTTCTTTTGGTGTTCATTCGTGAGAATTTTCGGGAAATTCTAGAATAATTTCGAAGTAAAGATAATTGGTGAAGTTTCACCGGCATTTTCAGAATTAAGAGTATAATATAATTTGTTTTTTTTTTGTTGAGCAAGATTGGACGACACGCGTTTCGTGTCGTCGAGGTCATAAAACCGCTCATAATAAAATCGAAACATTTAGCAAGTTTTATTAACTTTTTTGCGTGAAATTCTTTAATTATTGTAAAAGGCAAAATTTTTCTTGTGAAATCGTAACCATTCTCCTTGCGAGAATTCCGAAGGGTGAATTGAGTAGCTTGGGAGAATTATAGTAGGGTTTTTACTGAATATTGTGTCAAGTCAAGGTCGAGTCTCGCGAGCGGTATTAACCATTATTATCAGAATTTATACCGTTTATTGTGAGTGAAACGAAGATTTTTCTAGAAAGAATTGAAATAAACCACGATTAATATTTTCCGGAATTTTTGAATTGTTGGGCGCATCTTTTTGTTTCTTTAACTTCCCGAACCGCCCCTCTACCTTTTTGTTGAGATTGCTGTTAGCCAGGAAAAATCATATTCTCGTTCTTTTTCCATCAAAATAGGACCGGGCCGCATTGACGTGGATGGCGCCTTCATTTAAGAATAAACTGGTCCTCTACGAGAATATTTTGTGGCAGAGTCGAGTGAGTGGGTTTTGGCACAATTAATTTCATTGATTTTTCCGTAGATATTATTATTATTATTAAACTCAAAAATTTGGTCACAATATATATATATGTAGATAATAATGCTATGTATATGTACATAGATGATCTGTATATATAGAAAATCCTTCATATATATAGCTATATATGTATAGATATGCTGCATACAGGTAGATAATGCTATATTTAAAGAAATCGAATCTCGAACAATGACCACTCTAATGTAAATTTAAACCTGAAATAACGACCTCTTTAATCTATATCGTACAAATACGTATATAAATGTTTAAAGAAATCGATCTCAAATGACCACCCTAATATAAATTGCGACCTAAAATAGCGGTCACCCTAATATACGTCGTATAAATACGTATATAAAAACTAGGGGTTCTTGTGGCTCGGGTGCTACGCGCCCTCGCATCGCCCCAAACCCAAACCCCAAACTCAAACCTGACCCCTCGATTTTTGTACACGGCGGCGGCGGCGAAATTTTTATATAATAAAGAGAGATAAACAAAATTCGAATCTCGAATAATCACTACCCTAATATATATCAGATAATACGTACACATATGAATTGTAACGAAACAGAAAACCCCCTTGGTAATTTTCTGGCTCAATTCGTTATCAAAATTAAAAATCTCAAGAGAGAATTAAAACTATATGAGAAACTCGAAATCCTCCTACAAATCCTCCTCTCGCATCATATCCATGCGAGGGCATACACAACGAAGCAAGCGAGTCCCACGAAGACGAACTGACATCACGAGAGAGAGAGAGACGGTCCGCCCCACCACAAACCGGACCCGTCGGGAGAGTATATAAGACCGGCTCGCCATGCACAGATACCTTATATTTCCAATTCAACGTTCCTATCGAACACTCCTGTCAAGCGACAGCATTGCGCTGCCCCTTGCCCCTCTGCAAACTGTAGCATTACGCTATACTTTTCAGTTATCCCTCGAGCTGGCGGTAGCCACACATTAGCTCGAAATAAGATTGGGAGTGGGAGCGTTGCATCTCTCCACCGATTAGTCTTATGGTTCCTTCTTTATCCTCCTTCCCGTCCAACGGTAGCCCAACGCTGTACGGGATTCTTAGGCAAGCTCAGCTAGTTAGATAAAGAACTATCGGCGAGAGCGCTAAAAATCGAATCACTCATGTAGATTAGCCGATACACGTTTACTGGCTACAGCATTGCGCTGCACCTAAGTAATCGTGTGTCTCGAGGCCATAATCTACCCGTATTTGAATAAGCTACAGCATTGCGCTGCACCTTATGAGAATCTTTTTTTTTGTCGACATGCATTGATCAGGCTTCACGGATAACGGTAGCCCAACGCCGTTCGCGATTCGTGAGCAAGCCTAGCTTGCCTGGTTAATTCATCTTGAGAAGGAGACGGTTTCATAGACCATAGATCGCAAACAGTCACCGTGATTTGAGTCAGCTGCAGAATCGCGCTGTACCTCACGAAAATCCACGAACGACTCAACGAGAGCGTCTCACGTTTGACGGTAGCCCAACGACGAACGCGACTCTTGGGCCTGCCTAGCTTGCCAAGATCGTCGAAATCATTCGGGGACATTTTTGGGAGAAATCTGCAAATACAGTCGACCCATAACATCCTTGTCGACACTTCGAAAACGTTATTTAAAAAGATCAATCGCTCCAGTTACAATCTCTGAGTTCAATTTTGCCAAATTCAAATCATTTAAATCTTGAGCACAGAAAGGATCCGTAACAAATTCTTAGGCCTTCAGCCATTTGCTTATCGTTACGAATATTTAATTCATTATTAGAATCACTCCATGGAAATTGGTGACGCCCGCCGACCTCCATATTGACGTATCTCAGCAGTTGCATGCTTCCCTCCGAGACAGGCATAAAGTCTCAAAATTGTAATAAATAAAGATTTCTTTTTTCATCATCCGGGGCCATTCATTAATTACGTAAGGATCATTTCGACTATTTTCGACCCCCCCCCTACCCCCATGTAAGGACACTTAAGATTTGTTGGACCCCTCCCCCCCTTCTTACGTAAGATTTTACCTAGTTTTCCTAAAAAGCATTTAACATAATTAAATGTCGTTAGAAAAGGGTCAGTTACACTGACCCTTTTCAAATCAGTCAAATCAGTACAAACGAATAATACTTTGCGTAAGATAATGGGTGTCTGAATTTGAAACAATCTTAAATGAAATAAGTCAAAGAGTGAAAGTCAGTTCAGTTCAGATCATCAATCGTTTGAATTGAATTTTTTTAAATAATTAAATAATATAACAGGGTGGCCACTAAATCGGACGAAAAAATTCCCTGACATTTCCCTGAAATTTCCTGACATTTTCGAAAATTTTCCTGACAAACCATTCGGATTTATGAAAAAAGTGACAAGGTAAGAACATCGTATCTTTCATAGAAAAAAAATTGCAAATTGTAAATTTGCACATCGCTTCCTCAGTATTTTTTTGCATTTACAAATCTTCCTCTATGATAAGCAAATAGCTTTCACAGTTTTGGCTTCCTCATAGAGGAAGCTTTGTAAATTCGAAAAATACTCTGGAAACGATGTGCAAGATTACAATTTGCAAGTTTTTTACTATCTCTGATTATTGGAGTATTAGAACTATAGCTTTATATCGTGAAACTTTTTATCAAGATTTTGTTTGAACATTTTAAGATGGCATAAAATTTGCACAGCTCAAGCAATTTTTGCAAAATTGAATACCAAGTAACTTCTTCCATTAAACTATCATTATACAAATTTTGAGGCCGATATTGCGAAATATGTGCAAGCTGCAGAGATCACGCGTTTTTTCTTAAAAATTCAAAAAATTATAAACGACGAACCCCTTGAGCAATTTTTGAGAAATTCGATATCAACAATTTTTATCACTCAAACTATCGGTTTAGTTGTTTTTAACCTGATATCGCAAAAATAGCGCCTTTTTTCAAAATTTAAAAGTCACAAAAAATGCGCACAAGTCAATGAATTTTTGCAAAATTCATAGCAAACAAAGAGTCTGTGGGACTCAGCTTATGTGCGAAATTTTGGCTCGCTACTCCAATGTGGTCTTCAGATATAGATGTTTGAATTTTTTGAGGCAGGCACACATATAACACACACACACATACATACATCCGGAAATTAAAAAAAAATATGATTCCTCGATGTTTTAGGACATTTTAAACATTCTGACATGAAAATCACGAAAAAAAAAATTCACGAAAACAAAGCTTCCCCTATGAGGAAGCAAAACAGAAAAAAATGTTCACCTATCATTTTTTTTCATCGGTGAGCAGAAAAACAAAGTTCGCCCATACACTTTTTTCTCTCGATTAAATATTTCATATTTTCCCTGATTGATATTTGATTCCCTGAAATTTCCCTGATTTCCCTGATACTCGAAAAATTCCCTGACATTTCCTGGTTTTCCAGGTTTTCCCTGACAGTGGCTACCCTGTATAATTGCGTGACAATAAAAAGGATTTTTTTTACGAATAATTTAAGTGAGATTAATATACAAAAAATGTACTATAACTTTCATTTACAAGCTTCGAAATGTGTGAATATTAACACGTTTAAGATTTTAAAACTTAATAAACAATAGAAATTTTAACATAAGAATACGTAAATGAAATTGTACAGGGTGTATAAAAATGATGTGTCGCCACTTCGCCCAGTAAATCTCCAGCTTGAGATCGGTGGAGATCTATCAAAATTTGTAGCCGCAAAATTGACCTTGACCCTGAAATTCAAGGTCAAATTTTTTTATTGGCTTAAAAAATTCTACTTCTTAAGAGGAACAAAAGTCAGAAAGGAATCATAGGTCGGAGATGCGTCCTTCAACCCGAAACGACAATGTCAATTCGAAAAGAATCGAAAAAGTGCGTTCTTACAAAATATTGTTCACAGAAACACGGGATAAGAATTTTAATAATTATGAAAAAAGCTTTTCAACGCAGACTCTTCAATATTTATTAATTGGAATCAAGAAATGTTGCAATTGCATGACGCTGACCACACAAAGGTGGATGAATCGGCATGAGATGGGTGACACAGATCTTTGCGATATCCCTTTGTCGCGTTACCACTACGAGCATCTAATTCCCTAGCTCATTGTTGTCGAAAATCAATTAACACATAGTTCCGCTGAATTAACCTTGACCCCAAAACTCAAAGTCAGTTTCAAAGTCAATTCATCTCGTTAAGAGGCATCTAATTCTCGTAGAAACGACGAGTCAGGAATGAACCTTTCAATATCAAGCCGTCAAAACATATAAAAAATGTGCGTTTTTCATTTAGTTCGGAGGGATAAAATTCGGAACTGAAGAATAATTATAACGGCAATCGATATAACTAGAGACTTTATGTCTGGCACACAGCACGCCTGCTATTCCATGAAAACAAAGCTTTAGATGGCCAGGTTTGCGATAAACGAATTTGATCTTAACAATAGTTGTTGTCACCTACACATTTCAGAGTCATATCGTGCTTGTGTGACCGTGCACGAGTTGCTTAAACATATTCATCAGCGGCAGACCATTAGCGTTACCCGGAATACACCACGTGGAGGTTATAAAAAAATCAACAAAAAAACTGTGTTCTGTCGTCGCAGTCCCATTGATCTCCATCATCGTCGAGGTCTTTATCATCGCAGTCTCGGTCATCTCTAGGATCGTCGCAGTTTAGGTCGGTTCTATCATCGTCGAAGTGTTTGTCGTCGCAATCCCGGTCATCTCTATCATAGTCAAAGTCTTTGTCGTTGCATTTTGGGTCAACTTTATCGTCGAAGTCTTTCGTCGCAGTCTCGGTCAATCCTATCATCGTCGCAGTCTTTGTCATTGCAATTTCGATCAACTTTATCGTTGTCGAAGTCTATCGTCGCAGTCTTGGACAATTATACCATTGTCGAAGTCTGTCGCCGTAGTCTCGGTCAACTCTATCATAATCGAAGTCTTTAGCGTTGCAGTCCAGGTCATTTCTATCGCAGTCAGTCGTTGTCGTGGCAGTTTTGGTCATCTCTAGCATTATCGAAGTCGTTGTGGTCGCTCCATCGGTGATCGCCCTCACTACCTGAATCTTTGTTGGCCCTATCACTGTCGTCACTGTCGTAATAACATGAATCGTGGTCGGCGACCACATCGTGGTCGTGGACGAGATGGACGAGATCAACGTCTTATGTTGCGCGCTATTGATCAAGCTTTCGGAAACTTTGGAAGAGCTCGCGAAATTTATCGTCAGTTACTTCTTGATCGGGCAAACGGTCATCCTCTACGGTCGGGGGCAATTCCAGATCGTCGTGAGTTTCAACGACTCGAAGAGCGGTTCAACGATCAGGAGAGGTTTGAGGTGCGGAGAGCTGGATATCGAAGAGCCGGTCGTCCTCGTGTTCATTGGAACATTGAAGAGCGTGTCATTGCTCTTGCACGAGCTTTTCCCGTCATGGGTTTACGTCGAATAGCCGCTCGCGTTGGTATAGCGCACATGACGGTGCGTCGCATAATTCGTGAGGAGGGCCTACGACCTTACCGCGTCCAATCTGTTCAGGCACTATATCCTGGAGATTACCGCGCTTGTCGTAATTTTTGTCGATGGATGCTACAGAAACTGGAGGGAGATCCTCATTTTCTTGAACGCATTCTGTTTACCGATGAGGCGAGCTTCTCCAGCACCGCAATCGTGAACCGGCAGAACTTACGCATCTGGGCTGAGAGGAATCCTCGTGCGATGATGCAACGAGTTCACCAGGGACGTTTTTCAGTAAACGTTTGGGCAGGTATCATTGGGAACACCCTGATAGGTCCAGTCTACCTTCCACTGAGATTGAACAGTCGCAATTATTTGCACTTTCTGCAACGCGATTTAATGCCGCGTCTGAGGGACATGATTCCACGACATGCTCGCCATCGCATTTTTTTTATGCACGACGGAGCACCACCTCATTTCGGTCTTCAAGTCCGTGCATTCTTAAACGAAATGTTTGGATCGCGTTGGCTCGGTCGTCGGCCTGCTCCGCATCTCTGGCCACCTCGTTCTCCAGACCTAAATCCCTTGGACTTTTTTTTCTGGGGAGCACTCCAGGCTATCGTCTACAGAGAAGGTCGAGCGATTAGGACGCCGGTAGATCTGAGACGCCGAATCGATGAGGGAGTTGCCAGGTTGATGCGAAACCGAGAATTTCTTCTCAGGGTTTCGAGAAACTTGGAGGCACGGTTGCGAGCGTGCTTGCGTAATGGTGGCCGGCATGTGGAAGCTGGAGAACAAGCTAGAATGCTTCGAGCAATTGGACATGATGGTTCGATTCTCTGGGTTCCTCGACGCCACCGCCATCAACGACCGCGTCATAATGAAGCAGAAGACGACTAATCCAACATTGCATACGCACCCGACACACAGTCGTCATTGAAATGATTTGAAACGAATCTTTCGAAACGGACAACAAAACACAACGGCCCTTTTCAGGGCCAAGGGATACCAGGCAGACAACCTCCACGTGGTGTAGTCCGGGTAACGCTAATAGTCTGCCGCTAATGAAGATGTTTAAGCAACTCATGACAACAACTATTGTTAAGATCAAAATCGCTTATCGTAAACCTGGCCATCTAAAGCCTTGTTTTCATAGAACAGCAGGCGTGTTGTGTGCCAGACATCAAGTCTGTCTAGTTATATCGATTGCCTTTTTAATTATGTTTCAGTTCCGAATTTTATCCCTCCGAACTAAATGAAATACGCATATTTTTTATGTTTTGACGGCTTGATATTGAAAGGTTCATTCCTAACTCGTCGTTTCTACGAGAATTAGATGCCTCTTAACGAGATGAATTAACTTTGAAACTGACTTTGAGTTTTAGGGTCAAGGTTAATTCAGCGGGACTATGTGTTAATTGATTTTCGGCAACAATGAGCTAGGGAATTAGATGCTCGTAGTGGTAACGCGACAAAGGGATATCGCAAAGATCTGTGTCACCCATCTCATGCCGATTCATCCACTTTAGTGTGGTCAGCGTCATGCAATTGCAACATTTCTTGATTCCAATTAATAAATATTAAAGTGTCTGCGTTGAAAAGCTTTTTTTATAATTATTAAAATTCTTATCCCGTGTTTCTGTGAACAATATTTTGTAAGAACGCACTTTTTCGTTTTTTTTCGAATTGACATTGTCGTTTCGGGTTAAAGGACGCATCTCCGACCTATGGTTCCTTTCTGACTTTTGTTCCTCTTAAGAAGTAGAATTTTTTAAGCCAATAAAAAAATTTGACCTCGAATTTCAGGGTCAAGGTCAATTTTGCGGCTACAAATTTTGATAGATCTCCACCGATCTCAAGCTGGAGATTTACTGGGCGAAGTGGCGATACATCATTTTTATACACCCTGTACATTAAAAAAAAAAAGATCCCATAGTTGCTTTGCCTAACGCTTTGCTCTCAAATGTCCATCACACTACATTGCAAAATACACATTCTGTCTTATCGTAAAATCTTACTTAAGAATGGCTTCAACTCCCCCCCCCCCCAGGTAAGTTCATGTAGAGATTTTTCAAACCCCCCATCCCCCTCGGGACCCTTACGTAATTAATGAATGGCCCCTACCTCACCTTTCCATCCCTACAAACGGATGATGATTGAGTCTCCAGTACGTGCCTTATATGACTGAGAAGACAAGACTGACGTTTTCTCCCCCCCTCTCACAACAAAAAAGATTCCCGATTTCACGGTCCAGTACACAAACCCCGTAAAATTTTGAATATATCAATTTATATTCATCATCGCAAAAAGTGACAAGTTTCAAAATATTCAAAGAAATCGAATCTCGAAGGACCACCCTAATATTAATTGAGACCTGACATAACGACCACTCTAATATACATCTTATAAATACATATATATAAATAATAAATAAAATTCGAATCCCGAATGACCACCCTAATATAAATTCAGACCTGAAATAACGACCACCCTAATTTATATCTTAATAAATATGCATATAAATATTAAAAGCATTGAATCTCGTGACTCGCACACTCTCGCATACTCTTGCACACTCACACACTCTCGAACACTCGCACAGACTCGCAGACTCACGCACACTCTCGCGCACACTTTCTTGCACACTTTCGCACACTCTTGCACACTTTCGCACACACTTGAATACTTTCGCACGCACTCGCACACTTTCGCACACTCTCGCACACTTTCGCACAAACCCGCACACTCTTACACACACTCGCACACATTTGCACACACTCTTGTATCTTTAAATATAGATAAAATGTAGATCAAATATATATTTGCCGTGCATGACGCTCATAGCTATAGATATATTTTCGCCGTGCATGACGCCATAGCTATAGATATAGTACTCGCAGCTATGATTCTTATAGCTATAGATATGGGGCGTTCCACACCAAACCGGACACCATTTGGCTTTTGCATCTGCGTTTTTTTTCAAAAATTTTTATGTTTTAGTATTGGTCGAAAGAGATCTTCATGATTTTTTTCAATTTTTTTTGTCGAGCCGTTTTCAAGATATCGATTTTTCAAAAATTAGGTTACTTTTATTTTCAAACGCTCATAACTTTGCGAAAAATGGGCCAAATGGGACGTTTTTTTCAAAATTTTTGTTTTTAAACGTGCTTTTGATAAGAAAGATCGAAAAAAATTTCAAACGTATTTCTATGAGATTTTTAAGTTTTAAAAATAAATTGTTGATTTACAAAAAACACGTACTGATCGATTTTATTTAAAAAAATTTGTAAAAAACTGTCATCCATTCCACAACTTTTAAGCCTAACGAGATAATGGGTAAACGATGGGATCTATTTTTTTTTCGATTTTAAATTTAGCACCATTTAGCTTTTGTATCTCCGATTTTTTTCAAAATTTTTCATGTTTTAGTATTGGTTGAAAGAGGCCTCTATGATTTTTTTCAATTTTTTTTATCGATCCGTTTTCAAAATATAGATTTTTCAAAAAATATCTTTCTTTTATTTTTGTAAACGTCCGTAACTTCGCGAAAAATGGGCAAAATAAGAAGTTTTTCTTTTCAAAATTTTCGTTTTTGAACGTTCTTTTTATAAAAAATATTGAAAAAACATTTCAAACCGTATTTCCATAAGATTTTTAAGTTTTAAGGGGAGGCTAAATACTGACACTAGCAGCTCGAAAATGGATTCCAAACTTACTCAAGCACAAATGGATAAAAATCAATAAAATTTTGACAGTATCATCAGAATTATGGCACAAATGAAGCCCCACTAAATTTTTTTCCGAAAACGAACGAAAAAATTACAGATCCGATTATCATCAAAAATCTGTAATTAAAAATATTAAATTAGAATGTTTTTACGGCATTTCGGCTGAAACTAAGAGTGGGGCTCCATAACCATCACCAAAGTACGAATATCGATACGTGTTTGACATTATTTTATGAAAAAACCGCGACATAGGTTTGGAATCCAAATCACGAGAAAAATGTTGATAAATTTCGTGTTTTATCGGAAAAAAATGGCGAAATTAAGTTCACAGAAATCCGAAAGAGGGCAGCCCCATGTGGAATTCCTATGAAATAAACATTACTTTCATCAGACTTCTATACAAACTGTCTGACAAATCATTGGCAATTAACGAATACGTTGATTTATGTCTCGCATTCGCATTTTGCAATTCATTCATCATTAATTCATAAATTTAATTGGTGTTCATCCACCGGTATTGGAAAAAGTTTGGACAGCGATTTTGAGTCGATAATGTAGGGCTTCAGTAATAATGTCGGTATATATTTAGCCTCGCCTTCCCTGTCACTTATTTCACAACTCTTATGCCTGAGTAGGTAATGGGATAACGATAGGATCTATTTTTTTCGATTTTTCAATTTCCATATTTTAGTTATCCGTGTTGGAAATAAATATTTATCTTTTTTAAATAAAATAGATATATCTTAATCATTATATGAACGATGACCGATAATTTTTATTTGAATATACCACAATATATGATTACCGCATTAATTGCTATTTGATTATTTTTGAAACACTGTTTGAAATTTTTTTTCAATATTTTTTACAAAAAGTACGTTCAATAACAAACATTTTGAAAAAAATGTTCTGTTTGGCCCATTTTTTGCGAAGTTATGGACGTTTACAAAAAAAAAGAAACATATTTTTTGAAAAATCTATATCTTGAAAACGGATCGACCAAAAAAATTGAAAAAAATCGTTGAGGCCTCTTTCAACCAATACTAAAACATAAAAAATTTTGAAAAAAATCGGAGATACAAAACCTAAATGGTGCTAAATTTAAAATCGAAAAACAACATATCCCATCGTTTACCCATTATCTCATTGGGCTTAAAAGTTGTGGAATGGATGACAGTTTTTTACAACAAAAATTTAAGAAAATCGGTCAGTACGTGTTTTTTGTAAATCAACAATTTATTTTTAAAACTTGAGAATCTCGTAGAAATACGGTTTGACATTTTTTTCGATATTTTTCATCGAAAGTACGTTTAAAAACAAAAATTTTGAAAAAAAACGTCCCATTTGGCCCATTTTTCGCAAAGTTATGAGCGTTTGAAAATAAAAGTTGCCTAATTTTTGAAAAATCGAAATCTTGAAAACGGCTCGACAACTAAAATTGAAAAAAATCATGAAGACCTCTTTCAACCAATACTAAAACATACAAAATTTTGAAAAAAATCGAAGATGCAATAGCTAAATGGTGTCTGCTTTGGTGTGGAACGCCCCATATACATCCCGTGTATAAGCGTGACCGAATTTCAGCTAATCAGGTAACGCGAATTGTCGGAGTTTCACGATGATAGAATTCGAGAATAATTCAACCGATATTATCACATCTCAGCATTATGTGGACGAATCAACATAAAAATGGTATCAATGGAAAGCTAATTTTTTTAGATCAACATAGTTCGTAAATCTTAAAAAAGTTGTGTTTTTTGTAGAATCGATTTGAAATGTAAAAGGAGCGTGGGCCGAGGCATATTCGTGTATTCAAGAGTGCGCGGCGATCTTGACTGGGATTCTCTCAGTTGTTTTAATCCTTGGAGACCGCGTCGTTTGAACATAGCGTGAAAACGGCTAATTCGATTGAACTAATTTTTGTCGTCAGTACATTTCTAACGGTACTCTTTGATCCTATCAAAAGAAAATTCTGAAAATTTGACCAGAACCGAAGTTCACCTGCATTGTCAAAATGAACTGGCTCATTTTACCCCATGTATATCGAAGAATATAAACCTGAGATCCTCAGTTGCGGAAATGAAAGAGGACATTTCAATAAATAAAATGCGTGGTCGTACATATTTTTAAGTTACCTGGTTTACTACGTACACGCGTTTGAAAATAGGAAAGAGGGAGGAAGGAAGGAAAATAGGAGTGAGGAAATATCGTGATATGTCCCATGCTAAT